>CM054165.1:7786982-7804482 GCA_028751875.1 Rapana venosa
TATGGTTGGAGTTTTTTGTGTGTTTGTGAGAGGAGGGGGGGGAGATGGGGGTTAGGAGTTGGTAGTGTCTTCTTTGTTTTGTTTTGTTTGTTTTGGTTTGGGATTTATTGGTTGTTTGTTTGTTTTATGGTGAATATATTTTTAGAAGAATTTTTCTTTGTTTGATTAGTATGGTTTAACATTGCTTAGGCTTTTTTCCAATTCTATGTATGCATTTATTATTGTTTTATCTTGTTTGATTTGTATGGTTTATCACTGATTAGGTCTTTATTCTATGTCTGCATATATCTTTAAAAAATTTTTTTTTTTTTTTTAGATAGATGGCTTGACATAAAAAAAAAGCAAATGCACTGCTTATTCAAAGTACCATATGAAAATAAAAGTTTGACTTTGACTTTGACACACACACTTTCTGTTTCTCTTCCACACACCCACACACACACATTCACACCCACACCAGACACACATTCACACCCACACACACATCCACCCACACACACACACACTTCACACACACACATTCACACACACAACACACATTCACACACACACACATGCACACACACACACACGCAGACACACACACACACGCAGACACACACACACAAACACACCCACACACACAGAGGCCCAAACGGGGATGGAACCACCACACACTTCTGAGTGACCCGGACTTTTTGCTTTCTAGGCAGGTACATTACCTCCAGTTCACCGATCCACCCCGCTCTTTGTCTAAGCTCACCTGTACAGCTTGATTTTGTCGTGACTGTCTAGGCAGGTGCCTCTAGATCACCGATCCACCTCGCTCCTTGTCTAAGCTCACCTGTACAGCTTGACTTTGTCTAGGCAGGTGTGTTACCTCTAGACCACCGATCCTCCTCGCTCTTTGTCTAAGCTCACCTGTACAGCTTGATTTTGTCACCACTTTGTCTAGACAGGTGCACTACCTCTAGACCACTGATCCACCTCGCTCCTTGTCTAGGCTCACCTGTACAGCTTGACTTTGTCTAGGCAGGTGCGTTACCTCTAGACCACCGATCCACCTCGCACTTTGTCTAAGCTCACCTGTACAGCTCGACTTTGTCGTGACTGTCTAGGCAGGTGCGCTGCCTCTAGACCACAGATCCTCCTTGCTCTTTGTCTAAGCTCACCTGTACAGCTTGACTTTGTCTAGGCAGGTGCCTCTAGACCACAGATCCACCTCGCTCCTTGTCTAAGCTCACCTGTACAGCTTGATTTTGTCATGACTGTCTAGACAGGTACACTACCTCTAGACCACCCCGCTCCTTGTCTAGGCTCACCTGTACAGCTTGACCTTGTCGTGACGCCGCTCGTGCGCGGCCAGTCGGTACCTGGTGGCAAAGCTGGCGGTGCAGTGCTGGCAGTGGAAGGGTTTGTGGCCCGTGTGGCCCCGCTTGTGGCGGTTGAGGTTGCCCACGCGGCTGAAGGTGGCCTGGCACACCTGGCAGGTGAACACGGTCTGGCGCAGGTGGGCCTTGCGGTGGACCGTCAGGTACCACTTGCGGGCAAAGCGGCGCGGGCAGAGGTCGCAGGCGAAGGATTTTTCCTGGGAGAAAGAGAGAGTGAGAGAGTGAGAGAGAGAGAGAGGGGGGAGATGGGAGTTGTTAAATGGAGACAGGCTTCGCACACGCGTGCGTGCATGTGTGTGTGTACATACAGACACATACACATATATACACACAACACACAGACACACACAAACACATACATACACTCACACAGATGACAAAATTAAAACAACTGCATACACACGGGGACTGGATGAAGAAAAGCACATGAGTGCTTATTCCATTATCCTCAATATAAAAGAATAAACAAAAACAAACAAAAACCCCCCACAAAACCACACACACACACAACACACACATACACATGCACACACACTCACACACAAACACCCTAAATGTGTGTCTGCATGCGCATGCATACATACACACATAAGCATGCATTCACACACGCACATGCACACACATATATACACACACACACACTCACATACAAACACCCTAAATGTGTGTCTGCATGCACATGTATACATACACACATAAGCATGCATTCACACACGCACACACACATATACACACACACACACACAACACCCTGAATGTGTGTTTGCATGCACATGTGTACATACACACATAAGCATGCATGCCCACACACACACACCACATACACACAAACACCCTAAATGTGTGTCTGCATGCACATGTATACATACACACACATATACACACACATACGCACACACACATACACACACACAAACACCCTAAATGTGTGTTTGCATGCACATGTACACACACACGTACATGTACACACACACGTACATGTACACACACTCACGCACGCACACACATTCATACAATTACTGCAACCAGACAAGCCGATGAACACTAGCTATTCCTAGCTGCTTGTCAGAAACAAGGTTTTCAGAGATTTAAAAAAACAAACCTGTGTGTGTGTGTGTGTGTGTAATTAATAAACTAAGGAAGAAGTCAAGTCAAGTCAAAAGAATCTTCTGAAGTTGGACTATGGCTGCCTATATGGCGAGGTACTTGAAAAGAGTCATACATGCAAACTTCTCATCCACTACGTGCTTACAGTTTCATAGTGAATTCCATAAGAGATAAGGGAGACAAAGTGTGGCACAATGTGGATGACCTCCAGGGTGTTAAGCAGGGAAATGTACAACACCAACAACACCAACAAGAACTCAATAAAGAAAAGGACAGTGAACGCCAGACCCAAGCAGCTAAAACTGCTTAACTTCATTTCTGTGGGTCCACGAAGGTGTGGGTTTGAAAGTTGGCAGAAGTGGCGGGTGAAATGAGCGTGCAGATATTTACAATCTCCCAGGTCAAACTTTAAGTGCACACCTGCCAGTGCCTTAATTCCCTTCATGTATATATATACACATGAAGAAGCTCAAACAATCAGCCGCCATGGCGCAGTGGTTAGTGCCTTGGGTTATGGACTGCAAGGTCGCAGGTTCGATTCCCATAAGAGTCATAGGGATTTTTTGGACTCTGGCCGGCTCCTACCCAGAGTGAGTGTGCTGTGGGCTCAGTGGGAAGACTGGGACCACACAGTCGAGCTTCATCCACTTAACGGATGCAAGTTTGAGAGTGTTGCTCAAATGACCTGACCAACACTGCAGGTGTCTGTATCTCTTGGACCTGGTTGATGCCGGGATAGATTATGATAGTAAGCGTAGAGTACATGCCTGTCAAGTAGTCTCAAAGCATTTTGCACTTCCACAGCAGCATCACTACATCATCCTCATTGTCACTGATCATTATGCATTAAAAAAAAAAAAGCCTCTGATTCGGTGGTCCCAGTTGCTCTGGTCACATGGTGACCTCAGATTCGGTTTGCCCATACACTTCTGTGCCTGTGGTGAGTTTGTGTCAAAGCCTTTGGGGTTGGGGGTTCACGGGTGGGCAACTCACTCAGTCTGGCTCCGCGACTGAGCTAATACTGTCGTTAGTAGGGGGCTTTGTAGGTGGTGTCCTGCGTATGTTAGCTAAGAACAGGCACCACTGAACACCACCAAAGTGCCCCAGCAGCAGTGCAGGGCCCCTCTGGCTGGTGGCCCCATGGCGGCCTGACAGTGATGGGCTCCCTGTGGACTTCCGACCCTGAGGATGAGACATAACAAATCTGGGCATGGTTGTGGCGGGGAGATTGGAATGAGTGGCGTGGAAACAGCAGGATGGGGACGTCACAGAAGATGCAGCAGCCCCCCCCAAAAAAAAGAAGCTCAAACATGACTGTTAAAGATTCTACAACTCATGTCAGCATTCGGTGGGTTACGGAAACACAAGCATACCTATCATACATCCTGTACAAAAAACCCCAAATCTGCTCTGAAGTTGGCATGTGTTGGCTGAGGCCAGCAGGCAGACCTCCAGCAGAGTTACAAGCACAGGAGAAGACCAGACACTACACATCACAGGCAGTAAGGGAACACAGTGAAGAGAGAGAGAAAGAGAGAAAGAAAGAAAGAGAGTGAGAGAGAAAGAGAAAGAGAGAAAGAAAGAAAGAGAGTGAGAGAGAAAGAGAAAGAGAAAGAGAGAGATATTTTTATTTATATTTTATTCTTATATATCGAGGATAATGGAATAAGCACATATGTGCTTTTTACATGCAGTCCCCATGTGTATGCAGTTTTGTAAATTTTCATCATCTGTTCCCACCGGCACACAATGGCCTACTCTTACAAAAAGCGGAACAGGATTTAACATGTGCGCAAGATGTTGTGCGTGCGTTCGCACACGGGGCCTCGGTTTATAGTCTCATCTGAAGGGCTTTCAGGGAGAGTGGAGTCTGCACTGATGTGAACTCCAGAGCAAAATATCCCCTTGAACGGGAATCGAACCCGGGTCGTCAGATTGCGAGCGCAATGTTCTGACCACTAGGCTATCCCGTCACCCTAGAGAAAGAGAGAGAGAGAGAGAGAGAGAGAGAGAGAGAGAGAGAGAGAGGAGAGAGAGGGGGGGTCTCTTGACCTGTATCTTCTTGGGGCGTGGGGGCGGGTCGTCAGTGTGGGTGTAGTCGTGGCCGTGGATGGAGATGGAGGGCACAATGTCTGGGGCTGCGTTCAGCTGCAGCAGCGCGGGATGGGAGGTAAACGACAGGCGGTCTGCTGCGACCTGCACGGAGTTGTCTGCTCCTGCCACTTCTGGTAAGATTGTCTGTTTGGATGGAAACGTACAGGGATGCATGCATGAGCACATGCACGGTTTATAAGCAGGTGTGGGCATGCACGCACACACACACACACACATGAACTGGAAATGTAAAGTGCATTAAAAAAACCCCAACCCTGAACAAGAATGTCTGGTCTTATTCACTGAGCCAAAAAATGGGAGAAAAAACCCAGAAGCTCTATGATAAAAACACTTGACTATTGCAATTTTATTTCATAGATTTGGTCTGCAGCGTACCATGTTTGTAATATCTGTTTGAACAATTGATTATTTGTCATTGTTTGTATGACTATGTACGATTACGTTGAATGCATGCGCTTTGATTTGTCTTTGCAAGATACAGTGCTATATAAGTTCCACTTATTATTATTATTATTATAAAATTGGAGGACCCACAATGTACTGCTGCCTTCAGGGAAGAAACCGAGCTGTCCATCTGACGAATGCCCAACAATCCACCCCCTCACCATAAACAAAGACTTACAAAATCCTCATGACACTTATCTGTGTGCATCTATTCCCCCTTTGCATCAGTACTTACTTCTCTTCCTGGAGGCTTTTTATTTTTGGTTTGAGCCCCCTCCCCCCTGGGAATGCCGGGGGTATGTCAGTATAAACAGCATCCCCACCTTCTGGAAATTCTGGGCTAGAAATTTCCTCTTTTCTATCACTCTCTTTGTTCCTGCCTTGTTCCTTTTCTTCCTGTCACCCCCTTCTTGTCTATATTCTGCCTTCTTGGTCCATTCTCCTGCCTTTTTCCCAGAAAGACTTAAAAGATAACGACTCTCTTATGCCGAAGTGGGATGTGCTGGGCCTGACTTGTCAGGTGCTTAACGGCAGCGCGACGCATTTTCGCTCTTAAAACAGACAACAAGAGTTGCTGTCTGAGCGTCCAACAAAGAAGAAGAAAGTTTGAGCCTCAACAATTTTTTATTTCCTTTTCTTTCTTTCTTTTTTAAAAATGTTGTTTTCCTTCTTTTTGGCTCAGATCTAACAGGCTGGTTTACTTTGACCCAGTAAGGGTTTTAGTGCATCGCTTAGTTCTGCTCGTCCTGTTCACAGTGGGCTAGGTGCTAGATCAAAAGGAGACCATTTTCCTGACTAAACATCCATAATGGATTTCTCTGCTACAGGTTACGAGTGTTGAACTCAGAGAAGCGAGGTTGTGATCTGATGGCCCTGGTTCAAGCCACCACTAAGGCACCCATTGGAGGGGATTTTCCCTGTGGAGTTAACTTCAGTAATGAGTCCTATCACCCTCCCCCCCCCCCCCCCCCCCCCCCCCCCCCCCCCCCACTCCCCTCTAAGTCCTTCGGATAAGACTATAAGCTGATGTCCAGTGTGCGAAAGCATGCAGAACATCTTGCACACACAGTCAAAGCCAGTTCCGCCAGTTGATCATTTTGTGCTGGTGGGGACGGATGGCAAATAAAAAGAAAAGAAAAGCCAACAAAGAAATGCATGCACACTGATGTCATGTTTAGATAATCATCCCTGACGTTAGACTATGGCTACCTTAACCTCTTAACTGCCCAGTCCAAGTGCACCCTATATGCCGAGGAAAAAAATTCTTATGTACCACTGCTATGTTCATATCCCTCTTACTCAGAAACTACTACATGAATATTCCTGATAGTCTGCCCAATGACAGTATATATATCATAGACTACTTCGAGGCAAGCTCAAATTAGTTAGCATGATATTTCACTGCGAAAATATATTTAAAATGTAAAACATCGACCATAAATACGATTTCTTCATCACCACTGTCATTCGAGTACCCCCCATCTCAATAATGTCAAACATATGTCTAGGCCAAATCTCATTCATTGTTTTTTAAATACATGATCTCCTGAATCATACGCGATCGTTTTCATCAATGTTAGGTAAATCTAGAGTTTTATTTGCCACTTTTACAGCTGTGTAAAGTTATTTATGCCTTCAACAAGAAGTGTCAGCAATTTTGAACAAGAACTTCCCAAGCAGTCATGCATAAAAACACAAAATATGAGCGAAAAAACGATAGTTTTTGCCACGGTTTTTGCAGCTCGATGTTGCCAAGCAACAGGAGAGTGACCTCCATTAATTTTGGAGTTGTTCCCTTTAACTGTAGTCAAGGAAGCAGGCTTGTTTACTTCGGTTCGACACCCCGGAAATTTTCCGGGTTGTTGGCGTATAGGATGCACGTTTAGCCCCGGAGAATTTCCGGGGTAAGGCAGTCTAGTGGTTAACGGTGGACAAAAATGATCGTGCACGCAAAAATCTCACCACTGATGATTCTCAAGAGCACTCTACCTGAAGAAGAAGAACAACAACAATGACAAAAAGACAGAGAGACAAAATTTTCCTGACAAACACATCAATGCCAGATTTCTCTGAACTGAGGCCATCGATCAACAGTTCCCATTGGCCGGGTTACCTGGAAAGGCTGTAGCCCATGGGGGTGTTCCAGGATGATGATGATGGGGCCTGTCACTGCGCTGGCTTCTCCCACCAGGCCTGTCTCCACTCCAGCCACCTGCCCCAGGTCCTCCAAGTCCTCCTCCTCCTCCTCTTGGCCGGACTTCTGGCAGTAGTCCATCAGTTGGCCTGAGTTCTGGGACTGGTCCAGCGCTTGTCCCGTGTCCTGGGAATATTCCAGAAGTTGTCCCGTGTCCTGGGAATATTCCAGAAGTTGTCCAGTGTCCTGGGAATGTTCCAAAAGTTGTCCCGTGTCCTGGGAATATTCCAGAAGTTGTCCCGTATCTTGGGAATATTCCAGAAGTTGTCCAGTGTCCTGAGAATATTCCAGAAGTTGTCCTGTGTCCTGGGAATATTCCAGAAGTTGTCCTGTGTCCTGGGAATATTCCAGAAGTTGTCCCATGTCCTGGGAATATTCCAGAAGTTGTCCCGTGTCCTGGGAATCGCTCGCTTCTTCCAGCATCTCTCCAGTGTACTGGAAGTGTTCCATCCCCTGTGTGCTTTCATGGAAGGAGTTGTCTTCCCCTGCTTGTTCAGGATCCTGAAATATTGAAGAAAACAAAAGAAACCAACCCTAGTATGTTTAATGCGTGAAAATAAAGTAGTTGTTGTTGCAGGTTCCTCAGCTTAACACCTGATAGGCTACTCAACATATACTCCCCCCCTCTCTCTCTCTCATCTCACCTGGGATCCCTGTAGTGGGTAAAAAAGGTCCCATACACACAATCTCACCATTGGTGAACCTGGGACTCTAGCCAAGGAACGACCAAAAAAAAAAAAAAAATCATCACTTAGGAATCACTGTGAAACCATTTTATATACAATGGATGAAAAGTTTGCATGTATACGTGACTGCTTTCAAGCACCCCGCCATAATTAATTATAGGCAGTCATACCCAAACCTGGGGTGGGGGCAGGATAGCCTAGTGGTTAGGGTGCTGTGCCAGCAATTTGGTGGCCTTGTATCAAGTCCAGGTTTGAGCCACCACTAAGAAGCCCATTCAAGAGGATTTCCCCCCTGGAGTTAACATCAGTACTGACCCCACTCCCCGGAAAGTCCTTCAGATGAGACGATAAACCGAGGTCCCTTGTGCAAGCACATGCAGAACATCTTTAAAAAATAAAAAATAAAAATAAAACCTGTTCTGCCTTACAGATGATAAGGCCATTTCATGCTTGTAGGGACAAATGACAAATTAAAAAAAGAAATGCATACACACTGGTGACGTGTTTAGACATCATCTCTGCAGTTGGAATGCGGCTACCTTAATGATGGGCAAATCTCACCAAGTGGTGAACCTCAGAGCTCTAGCTGAAGAAGAAAAAAAAACCCCAACAAAAACCCCCCAAAAGAACAAATACCTCAGAAGAGATTCCGGGTTCATGTCCTCAGCCCCAACCACACCATGAACCTGATACCCTAACCGCCGCTACACACTTTTCCACACACACATATTATAAAACCACACCACCAAAACAACCAGCATCGCTACCCCCATGCACGCACTCACTCACCTGGCAAAACGACTCCAGCCCCACAGCGGGAAGGTGGGGCACGGTCACCAGAGCAGGAGTGCTGGCCCCTGCCAGAGGGAACGCCACCAAGCCGTTGTCCATGGGGAAGCCGGCCAGGGACAGGGAAGCCGAGCCGCTGACCATGCCGGGGATGTTCAGCAGCACCGGGGTGGGGGCTGGGGTGGAGGGGGAGGGGGAGGGGAGGGGGTCACCTTGAAGGAACAGGGCCAGGCTGGCACTGGCATGGGGCTGAATCAACGGGGGAGGAGGGGAGGCGACTGGCTGGTAGCTGCTGCCCTGCATGGGCTGGGACAGCTCGGCTGGTATGGAGGGCAACGGCTCACTGGGCAGAAGTTGTGGGGCTTCGTCTGGCAAGGGGGACAACGATACGGTTGGCAGAAGCACCAGCGGCGCTTTGGATGGTGATGGTGCATGTGGCGCGTGTGGAGGTTCACCGAACAAAGACGGTTCATTCAACTGCGACGGTTCATTCGGCACATGTTGCGGATGTCCGTTGAACAGAGAAGGTTCATTCAGTTGTGACGACGGTTCATTCGGCACATGTTGCGGAGGTCCGTTGAGCAGAGACGGTTCATTCAACTGTGACGACGGTTCATTTGGCACAGATTGCGGAGGTTCATGCAGCACAGGATGCGACAGTTCATTGGGCAGAGCTTCCGCTATCTCTCTGATGGACTGTTCCTGGCTTGACAAACCTGGATCCTAAAAAGCCCAGAACAGCCATGAGGAATACAACCATGTATGATGTACGTACACACACAAGTACCCTTCATGGTGCTGTTAACACTATCCCTACGATAAGGGAGAGAATGCCTCTTTCCCAGTAGACGTGCACTGTTCATATTTGTACGCTACTGTAACCCAGTTAGTGGGTGATATGGAGGGAAGGGTTAGCAGATGGTTGGTGACCCTGTAGCGGGTTACCTGGATGGAAAAGGCTTATCTTCATCATCCTTCATGGGGTGGGATAACCTATTGGTTACAGTGTTGTGTTCACCACATGACGGCCCAGGATTGAACCACCAGGGAGGCACTAGTTTGAGGGGGCTTTTCCTCTGGAGTGCCAACTCCATTCCCATGAAAGTCTTTCAGATGGGTCTATAAACCCAAGTGCCATGTACAAATGCATGCAAAACATCTTGTGCACATGGTCAATTCTGTTCTACTTTTTTTGGAAGAGCACGCAACTGCATGCCGGCAACAGAACATGATAACATATTAAAAACAAACAAACCCATGCACACAAGTGTTGAGTTTAGACTGTTTTCGCCCCTGAAGTTGGAATGTAAAAGTATGTTCTTTCGAGCCAGAAGGCCCATAGAGCCGGAGCTTATCCCGGTTTCTGTAGCGTTAAGCGAACTGATGGTTTTTCACCACCCCTGAGACAGGACGCTAGTCTGTCGCCAGATACTTCCCCAGCAGAGCTGGTACCCACTTGTACACCTGGGTGGAGTGAGGAAAATAGGAGTAAAGTGTCTTTCCCAAGGACACAACACCGAGCCGAGCGGGGATCGAACCCGCGACCTCTGGATCACGAGTTGACCGCCTAAACCACTCGACCACGGTGCCTCCTGAAGTTGGAATGAGGCTACCTTAATGATGGGCAAAACCAGTTGCACACGCAAAAATCTCACACCATTTGCTGACTCCCCAAGCTCTAGCAGAGGGATGAACAATTTTGTCTTTTTGATGCTAATACAGATCTTGTAAATAGAAAATGGCACTCACGCATCTTTTTCCTTCAAAAACTCTGGAGTCTTGAAGTAAATGTAAAAGTTTTACAAAATTTCTACCGATACTTTATTGAGTCTGTCCTTTCATTTTCCTTGGTTTGTTGGTATGGGGGCCTGACTGTTAAAAACAAAAACATAGTAAACAAAATTGTAACCAGATGTGGCAAAATTGTGGGCTGTGAGCAAATGAAACTGAATGACTTGTATGAATGCCGTGTGAGAGACAGAGCTAGACAGATTGTGAGTGATGACACACATGTGCTTGCAAAATATTTTGAACTCCTGCCTTCTCAAAAGCGCTACAGAGTACCCAAGTCTAGAACCCTGCGATTTAAAAATAGTTTTATTCCAACCTCAATTCTGCTAATTAATAAATGTATGACAATAAATCTGAATTGAACTAAAGCCCACGACAGAGAGAGAGAGAGAGAGAGAGAGAGAGAGAGAGAGAGAGAGAGAGAGAGAGAGACTAAAGGCTACCTTTTATTAGTGTAAACTGTGTTCAGTTTCTAATAGAATAGAGTATTAACTTCACTGATATTTGTCTTATCATACATGTTATACAAATGATTTTTTTTTCTTCTTTAAATACATGCGCGTGTTATTATTTTAGACTGTTCAATATCTTAAAAGAACATAGTATTAATTTAATTAATATTTGCCTTATACAACATGTTATAACAATTTGACTTATATTATTAAAATGCGTGAGCATGGGTACCAATGTTTACAATGTGCGAGCGTGCGTGCGCGTGCACGAGTGACTGTGAATGTGCGGATGTATGGGTTTACTTGTGCGCACATGAGTAAAGTGATTTTTGTTGGGGTGGGTTTGTGGCTGGCTGAGATATTGCTGATTTGTGGATGCATTTTATCTCATGATGGGTGCGTGCTGATGTTGGACAGTGTGTGTGTGTTTTAAATACTATGTTTAAATGTTTATTGTTTTTATGTATGGCGAGTAACCCGCCAGAATTTCTCTGTCTTTGAGATAATAAAGCTTTTGAATTTTGAATTTGAATTTGAATTTGAATTACTGACTGTGGCACAATTACATAGGAAGTCTTTTGCTCTAAGAGCTCAACACTGGACGCACGGTATTTGTTGTTACACGCAACGCTGTAGCTGAGTGGATATAGCTTTTGACTTCCTTCACTGCTGGTAAGGAGGAAACCATGGGTTTGAATCTTGGCAGGGGCGAGAGAAAGATCCCATTATTCCTGTCAGTGTTCGGGGTCATGGAAGCACAAACACACCCAGCATGCAACCTGTGTCTGGAGGGTGATGGGCTCCACCAGGCTGAACTTGCCCAAGAGACACGGCTTGAAAAACTCAGCACCATGTCCCGACGACTCCTAAAATAGTTAAGGGAGAAGAGAGGGTTTTGGTATTAGACATACTGTATTATTCATTATTATTCATACACGAAACAGGGGGAGGGGGGGGGGGGGGTCTAGTAGTTAGAGCATTGTGCCTGTGATCTGATGGCCCGGGATCAAGTCCAGGTTTCAGCCACCACCAAGACTGAGACTATAAACCAAGGCTTTATGTGCGAGTGCTTGCAGAATATCTTCTACACACATCAAAAACTATAAACCAAGGCCCTGTGTGTGAACGCACGCACAACATCTTGCACACATATCAAATCCTGTTCCGCTTTTCGGAAGAGTAGGCCATTGTGTGCCGGTGGGAACAGATGACAGAATTTACAAAACCGCATACACTTGGGGACTGGATGTAAAAAAGCGCATAAGTGTTTATTCCATTATCCTTGATATAAAAGAATGAAATTAAAAAACAACAACCCCCAATCTACCTTTTGGAAGTGTGGACTATTCATGCTGGTAAGAATGGGCGACAATAAAAAAGGCATGCACACTGGTGCTATGTTTAGACATCATCCCTGAAGTTGGAACGCTGCTACCGTAACTCATTGAGGTTGTGCTTAAGCTTGAGTTTCGGCACTCCTCTCCTTTACTGTGACGTGCCGATGCTTAAGAATCGGCAGACTTACGAATTTTTTTAAAAACACTAAGTGATCGTTAACTCAAGGAAAGTACTCTGGCCTGTAGGGCAATCATTTTTCTAAACACAAGTTGCTTTCCTTGACCATAAGCTTGCCTAGTTTTTGTCTGTTGGCCAATTTTGTTTGACATGTCAACAAGTGATATCTTTGGGATTTCAGGCACTCCAGTGTTATGATTCTTAAAAAAAACAACCCCTGTTGTACAAAAAGTGACATCACATGGATTCAGCCAGCTTCAGGGAACTTTACTTTGGTGAAAAATCATCACATTGCTTCAAGGGGACTAGTTGATGAATAGTTCAAGCCATTTAAGATACCAGCCCTAATTTTCAAATTTTTTTTATTTTTCAGCATTCAGTGACATATTTTGAAAATTTGTAAAAAATAAATACAGTCATCTATTAAAAAAACCACTGTGAAACAATCTCAAAAGAAGACATTATAAACTTTTCAATGATGTATAATGTGTATGTCATTATGGTGGGTAAGTCTGCTGAATTTTTCAAATATAGCCAAAATCACGCGTCACCACAAAATGGCGGGATCCATTTCACTGCGACTTCAATGAGTTAATGGTAGTGGGGGGTGGGGGGAATTGAATTTAAAAAATCTCACCATTGATGAACCTCACAAGCTTATCACAGAAACAAACCACCACCCCCTTCCCACCCCACGCGCCCAAATGACCAACCGAAACTGACCTCCAGAAGGAAGGACCAGTCCACCTGCATGAGGTTGGACAGGGCGTCGCCAGACTGCTCCAGAGAGGCAGCGTCGGTCAAGCCCCCCGCCTGGCCGGCAGCAGCGGCAGCAGGCGTCCCCGCAGCGCAGAACCAGTCGGCCCCCAGCCCGCTGTGCTGACTGTCGCCGCAGCACTGGTCCCCAGGCAAGGGGTCCCCCATCCGCCCCGCCTTCCCCCCCTCCGCCTTCAACGGAAACATGTCCGAAATCTGGATCACCTTGCCCCCCTCCCCGCTCTCCTCCCCCTCCCCGCTGGGGTTCGATGACGATCACCTGCTGGGCGGGGAGCGTGGCAGCAGCAGGCAGGGCCTGCGCTGGGTGGGGTTGGCCGGCGGCCTGAGAGAGGAACAGCGGCGCGGTGTCCGCCGTCAGGTTCTCGATCTGTTGTACAAGGAAACGGAACTGGCGGAGGTGTCCGCCACGCTGCTGGCCATGGCGCCCTCCATGGAGGTCTGGAAGGGCGCCTCGTCAAAGGATAGCACGGCAGGGTCAGCTTCTGAGGACGGGACTTCCAGAAACGTCACCAGAGGCAAGGCGTGTCCATCGCCGCCAGTCTCTGCCGTCAGCCCGCCACCATCGGTGACCCCGTTTTCCGCTTGTCCCCCCTCCCCGTTCCCTTCCCCTTCTGGAAACTTGTTAGGCGTGGCTGGAGGCTTGTTGCTCCTGTGCTTGGCGTGAAGCTGGTGGTGTCGCTTCAGGTTGCTGCTGTTCACAAAGGACGCCCCGCAGTGGCAGCACAGGTAGGACTTGACGCCGCTGTGACTCCGCATGTGCGAGTTGAGCTGCCCCTGGCGGGCGAAGGAGCGCTGACAGACGGAGCAGGAGAAGGGCTTCTCCCCGGTGTGGATCCTCAGGTGGATGTCCAGCTCGCTCTGCTTGCTGCACTTCTTGCCGCACCTGGGGCACTGCAGCACCGGCCGCACTCGCTGATGGGCCCTCATGTGCGACACGCAGTTCCAGCGGCTGGAGAAGACGGAGGTACAGAGGCGGCACTGATACTGCTGCTTGCAGAAGGAGGTGGGCGGTACAATGATGGGCTCCAGGTCTTGCTTGAGTCTGATGCCAGTGTGTTGTTTCGTTTGAGAATTCTTGACACTTGGATCTTGGATTTTGTTTCTGTGGCACTGGCACTGAGAATGGATTTGAGGTCATCATCTGTAGTCTGTCTTAACACTAACAGAGACTCAGGGTGAAATTCTGGCACTGTCAGGGCTGCAGAATCTGCAGTTTCTGTCAATTTCTCTTCATTTACTGCCGTTGTCAAAACGCTTTTTTCATTGGTGGTTAGGTCACGGTCGAAATGCGGAATGGTCATCAGGGCACTCAGATCCATCGTGTGGGTCTGCTCAGTCTCAAGCATCAGTCTGTTTTTCCACTGAACTGGACTCTGACTGTATCTGCAAAACCTGAAAATACAGACCCAAAAAGTAACTTAAATTAAACCATTTCAAGACTGAAAATGGAATGAAGAAAATGATATTTTCAGTTCACATCAGAGAACACATGATCTCCTGTTGCCACTACAATGGTTATTCTCACTGGTGCTAACTCCATCTTGGAGTCTTTTCAGCCTGAGTTAATCTGGCAGTGAAATGCATGCAGAGGTAACAAACATGTCCAGTGAGAAGCTGTGGGTTTAAATCCCCTTTGAACTGAAACTTGTCCCCATCCACAAGACCATGAGTCATGGTCTTGGTGTAGTCTTTCAGATGAGGTGATAAACCAAGATCCCCTATCCAGCACACATTTAACACATATATATATATATAAGAACCCACGGCATTAGGAGAGTTGTCCCTGGAACAATTCTAAAGAAAAAAAAGCCACTCTCCCAGAAAAACAAAATCCGATGTTTCTGTGACAACACCCACGTTCCTCATAGAGAACAGCCTGAAAGTCACACCTGCAGGGGAATTGGAAAGTGTTGGTGGTGTCTTGTTTTTTGTGTTCATGAATAAACTTGGGTTTAAACCAGAGACAGCTATAGATGCAGAACTGCCTCTCCTAGACAAAATGGCACTGGCACTGGGAATAGGAGCCTGCACCTGACTGTCACTGCCTCACCATAAGGGATCTTCAGCTTTGCAGGCAAGTTTCTGATGTGTCACTCATGTTGTTTAAGCCTCTTGAAAACTGTAAGCATAGTGTGCACATCCAGAGGTTTGGTACCAAAACCCCCCAAAAACATACACGCAAAAAAACAGAACAGACAAATACAGACAGTGTGACACACACCAGTACTTGTTCTGTCAATCAGACAAATCCCACTTCCCCTGTCATTTTTTTGGTGTTGTTTGGAATCACTTTATCATATTAATAATTATAATATTGAGGAAATGTGGAGAAAAACAAGTGCAGGTAACTACTTACAACTTCTCAATAGTTTTGACAATGATTTATCAAAGAGTCAATAAAAAAATCCCTCTAGAAAATGGTATGTTAAAGACATCATTTTAGGCAGTTTTTTTAAAATTAAAAACAATGCCTTTGGCCTGACCTGGTTTGAGTTTTGCCTCATGGATGAGCTGTGATTAAGACTTCACCCACGTGGTACCTTACAGCAAGACACTTCTCATAATTTTAAAATGTCAATCGCATTCACAAGAATATTTGCTATTCCTGTGCCCTTTTTAAGCTGCCATCAAAAGACAATGATAAAAAGGGAAAGAAAATTTGGTTAAACTATATGTTGCACAACAAACAAATATATATAACTAGGAGAAAATACACACCTAGTGAATCTTCGTGCCCTATGTGTGGGGATCCTAGTGAAAGGATGCAAGGGAGGTCAGAAGGTTTGTATCCAGCCAAGTGGTCAGTCAGCCTTAGCTAGATAATAACCCAGACATTGCCATACACTGACAGTGCCAGCACAGGCAAGAGAAGTTGGGGAAAAAGAATAGATGACCCACACTTGGATAAAATACAAGAGGTGCGATTCTCCACTTGACCTCATAAAGTATTATTGAGGAAATACAATGGAGGAAGACAAGTGCAATATAATAATAATAATAATAATAATAATAATAATAATAATGACAACGTATGGAATTATATATAGTGCTGAATCTCTTTATGACTCAACATTTTTTTCATATGTGGGAAGATGTAAAATTGAAGACAACTAGTACTATTACTATGGGGGATGGGATGGCCTAGTGGTTCGAATATTGCGCTCACAATCTGATGACCTGGGTTCAATTCCCATTCAAGAGAATTTTTCCCCTGGAGTTAACATCAGTGCAGACCTCACTCTCCCCAAAAGTCCTTCGGATGAGACTATAAACTGAGGCCCCGTGCGTGAACGCACACAGAACATCTTGAACACACGTTCAAACCCATTCTGCTTTTCAAAAGAGTAGGCCATTGTGCATCGGTGGGAACAGATGACAAAATTCACAAAACCGCATACACACGGAGACTGGATGTAAAAAAGCACATGAGTGCTTATTTCATTATTCTTGATATAAAAGAATAGAAAAAACCCAAACAAAAAACCTATTACTACTACTGCTTCTACACACACACACAAACCATGCAGAGTTACACTTAACTTTTGTGGGCCTTCTGTTTTTACAAAAACACTTTGTTTGATAAATGGTAATTTGTGATAAAAACAAATCTAATATAGATCTGTCACCTCTCACCATCACTGCTGTCAGTTGTATAATGCCACAAGAGTTCACCACTTCTCTGTCTCTGCCACTTTCTACCATCTCCTGTAGCCCTCCTCCCAGACCACTGATCTCAGTGATGTTGGCAATGTACTTATGTAGGATGTTAGTGGTCTGCTTCTTTTCCTTCTGACCTCGACCTCACCTTGGAGAACTGTCATTATCAGATTTGTCTGTGTGTTTCTGTTTGGATCTATCTATCTATCTATCTCTCTATCTCTCTATCTATCATATCTCTCTATCTATATCTATCTATATAATATCTATCTATCTACCTATATCCATATCTATCTCACTCTCAGTCAGTGCTTATCAAGTTCAGATGACATACTTTCTCCTTGTACTGAAAGTGATTGTAAACTTGTTTCCTTTCTCTACCACCTTCATCATCGTGAAGATTCTGTAAAAAGCTATGAGGGGGGGGGGGTGGGGGGGGGGGGGGGGGGGGGTGGGTGTTGGGTGGGTTTGAGGTTGGTTGTAGGTGGGGTTTTGCTGAGTATGAGCATAATAAAAAATAAAAGACTTTTTGGAACATGTCAAGCTAGGTCAGTAAGTGTTATGGTGTGTGCATTCAGGTTGTGGGGGCTAGTGCTATGTGGC
>CM054165.1:7809482-7826982 GCA_028751875.1 Rapana venosa
GTGTTGTTCCGAGTGTGTGTGTGTGTGTGTGTGTGTGTGTGTGTGTGTGTGTGTGTGTGTGTGTGTGTGGTGTGTGTGTGTGTGTGCGCGCGTGCGTGTGTGTGCGTGCATGCGTGCATACGTGCGCGCGCATGGTTTTGAAATCTGTTGTTCATTATGTTTAAGGAGAGTTGCATGCCTGTAAATGATTGAGTGCAAGCGCTTCGATTTGTTTTTTTTATTATACAAGATTCAGCCCTATATAAATTCCATATATTATTATTATTATTATTATTATTATTATTAAGTGGAACAAAATAGTTGAGAGCCATCAATATTGCGACGAGCTCTGCAGTAAAGATAGAAACGCTACTAGTTATATGATATATTTTCTCAATGTTATGAGCTGGTATAACAAAAGCTGCACCTACCTGTTCGTCATCAAGTTTTGATCCGTCTGTGTATATTTTTAAGTGGTCTGAATAGTGAGTGTCAATATGTCAATTCACTAAGCTTGCAAGTATGTTAGGTGAATCGCTTTTTGATAAATTTGTATGACATATGTGAAGGCTTATTCATTTCCCATTCAGGGACAGCTGAAAAAGATGGTGTAACAGCAAAAACGTTGTCATCAATTTTAGAATCTTTGAAGATATCCGAAGTGTACGTCTTTATAGATGTTAGTGATTCCATTGACCTAGCTCATTTAACAAAATTTATATCTGATCTTAAGCTAACTTCTTTTTGTGAATAATTTGCGTTTGAATAACATCTCAAAATATACTTTGCAGCACACAATTCTCTGTGTTCGTCAAGAGGTAGCACACGTGTTTCCTTGTAAGAGCCTAGAATAGATGCATGAAAAGGAACTACAAGAGATAATTTGAGTTCTTTACTATCTACGCTTTGCAATTTATTTAACAAGTATCCTGGCGCACTAAAAGACACCTCTTGTCCATATGTAAGTCTTGAGCGCACTAAAGAAGTAGCTGAAGATATAAGTGATTTTGTATCTTGCCCCCAAGGTAGTTTACACACAATCATTAGAAAATTTAAACTCTTTCTTGCTTTATTCAGTATATAGCTGATATGATTATACCAAGACAATTTAGGAGTCAGAATAACGCCCAGAAATTTAACATGTTGGGTGTATAGTATTTCAGTGTCATCTACAGTAAAAGAAGGAAGCTTCCCAAGGTCATAACCTGAATTAAAAAGCATCATATTTGTTTTTTTCAAGCGACAAGCTAAGCCCATTTTCTGTCATAAATGAGCTGATTTTATTCAGTTCAGACTGATAAAGTTTCTCTATATTATATAAAGTTCGAAGTGGAGTCTTTCGTTTTAACGTTACCTTCATCCACAAGCACATGTCATCGCATACTGAACTAAAACTGAATCTTTATGTGTGTGTGTGCGCACGCACGCACGTGCGTGCGTGTAGCAGCAGCAGCAGCAGCAGCAGCAGTAGTAGTGGTAGCAGCATCAGCATCAGAAGCAGCAGCAACATCCTCCTCCTCCTCATCATCATCAGCAGAAGAAATAGCAGCAATACATACAGCAACAGAAACATCAGCAGCAACACCACCACTACCACCAGCAACAATTCAGCAACACCATCAACATCAACAATAACAGAAGACACTTTTTTCCCCTTCCGATTTTCTTTAATCATCTGATCACTTGCAAAGATGACGTTCCTGTATACAGTAGAGGAAACACTAATCACTTGAAAAGTCAGACACCAGAAGAAACGAACACCAAAATTATTATTATTATTATTATAATTATTATTATTGTTACTACTATTATTATTATTATTGTTGTTGTTTTTTGTACCTGGAGAAGGAAAGACAGTCCACAAGAGAAAAGGATGTCACAGGGAAAGAAACGCACAAAATGGAGAAAAGAACCGTTTTACAGTATACCACATTAAGTCAAGGCAGATTTCTTTGCCTTAAATTCGGGCTGCTCCCCCCCCCGGTGAGGAGAGGGCATCGCCACAAGAGCAGCGCCACCCATTATTTTTGTGGTCCTTTTCCTGTTGTCTGACTGTACATTTGTTTCCCTGTCAGAGCGGCGCTTATTCTTCTACAGAATTTTGCCAGGGAGACAACTCTCTTTATTTTCGGGGGCTCTTTTACGTGTGCTAAGTGTGTGTTGCACACGGGACCTCAGTTTATTGTCCAATCCGAAAGACTAGCACCCAGACCACCACTGGCGGTCTAGTGGATTGGGGGAGGGGGGGAGGGAGGGGAAGTTTTGGGCATAAATGGGGATCAAATCACCACACACTTCAAACCCGGACTTTCGCTTTGTAGGCATGTGCATTACCCCCTAGACCACCGATCCACATGAATGACTTGAAAGACGGGAATACTGCCTCAAGAGTTTAAGAATATGTCTGGAGAGAGAGAAAGAGAACATGTCACTTGGAGATTGGACGTTTCTTGGCAGAACGGAAGATAGACACTGGAGAAAATGTGACGTATCTGGAGAGGGAAAGGCTGTCACTATAGAAAGACAATTCTCTGGAGAAAAAACCTACATGTTGTTGCTGTCTGCTTGGTTATTTCTTGTTTTCCTTATATATTAGTATATGTGGTGAAGGGGATATGGGTGAGGGTGTGTATGCGTATGTAAGTGTTTAAATGATTTAAAAGGAAACTATACATCAGTTTCCTCTGTTTATATCCATTTGGTTGTTGTTGTTGTTGTTGTTATTGCTGGTGATGGTTCTGGTTTATTTTGCTTTTTGTTTGTTTGTTTTTGGGTTTTAGGGTGGTTTTCTTGGGGAGGGGAGGGGGTATTTAGGACTCTTATTTTCGTCTTTTGTTAGTTTTATATTGTTCTTCATTTGTTTTGGCTGTTATTCTTGTCTTATGTTAGTTATTGTCGCTGTTGTTGTTGTGTACGTATGTTTATGTTTGTTTGTTTGTTTGTTTATTTGCTTGTTGTGGTTGTTCTTGTTGGTTTATCTTTTGTTTGTTTGTTTTATTCAGTTGTATATATGGTTGAAGGTTTTTGTGGGTATGTGTGTGGGAGGGGGGGGGGGGGGGGGGAAGCAGTTGGTGTATCTTTTTAAAAATGTTGTTTTGTCTTCTTTATTTGTTTTGGTTTGGTTTTTCCTTGTTGCTTGTTTGTTTGTATTATGATGGATATACTTTCAAGATTTTAAAAATTATTTGAATTATATGGTTTTATATTTTTCAGGGTTGTCTGTTTTTGATTTGTATGGTTTACCATCGGTTATTTTTTTAAAATATTCTATGTCTGCATATATATTATCTTTTTTTCTCGCTTTTTTTCTTTAGATAGATGGCTTGATGAAAAAAAAGCAAATGCACTGCTTATTCAATGTACCATCTGAAAATAAAAGTGTGACTTTGACTTTGTTGTTGTTGTTGCTGTTGCTGTTGCTGTGTATTCCCCAGCTTAACACTCTGGGAGTCACCCAGAATGTGCCACACTCTGACTCACTCATCCCATTTGGGAATCACCGTGAGATTGAAATCGCGCTGTGAATGAGAAGTTTGCGTGTATGACTGGTTTTAAGTACCTCGCCATATAGGCAGCTATACTCCGACTTATGAGGAATTTTTTTTCTCCTTTAAAGGAGAGTGCAGGTTGTTATATTAAGAGCTTGTCAAGGCTGAAGGCAATCTCGACACAACATTTTACAACATAACATTTCAATGAGGGCCTTGGCAATTAGCTGACACCAATAACTGATACAGCTTTTGGCCTGGGCCAAGATAAAAAAACCCACACCCAACAACAACACATAACCGCTGCAGAAAGTGATGTTTGTGGAATAGAAATACACATTGACACTGGAGACTCTGGAGAAAGAAACACAGTCACTGGAGAAAGAGATGTCTGTGGAGAAGGGAATTCAACAGTCACTGGAGAGAGAGAGATGTCTGTGAAGAAAAAAAATTCAACACTCACTGGAGAGAGAGATGTCTGTGGAGAAGGGAATTCAACACTCACTGGAGAAAGAGATGTCTGTGGAGAAGGGAATTCAACACTCACTGGAGAAAGAGATGTCTGTGGAGAAGGGAATTTAACACTGAAGAAAGAGATGTCTGTGGAGAAGGGAATTTAACACTGAAGAAAGAGATGTCTGTGGAGAAGGGAATTCAACACTGGAGAAAGAGATGTCTGTGGAGAAGGGAATTCAACACTGGAGAAAGAGATGTCTTGTGGAGAAGGGAATTTAACACTCACTGGAGAAAGAGATGTCTGTGGAGAAGGGAATTCAACACTGGAGAAAGAGATGTCTTGTGGAGAAGGGAATTTAACACTGGAGAAAGAGATGTCTGTGGAGAAGGGAATTTAACACTGGAGAAAGAGATGTCTGTGGAGAAGGGAATTCAACAGTCACTGGAGAAAGAGATGTCTGTGGAGAAGGGAATTCAACACTGGAGAAAGAGATGTCTGTGGACATGACAAACGCTCACAATGTCCAAGACATGTGACACTCTGCATACAAAATCCCACAAACAATCATGTTTTCTGGACAAGAAAATAACGGCAGGTTTAGGCAAGAAAGTCACAATTCTATGAAGATAAAGAAACTTGAAAATGAGAAGCTCCCAAAACCGACTCCCCTCATCCCCACCCCTTTAACAAAAAATCAAACCTAAAAAAAAAACCAACCAAAAAAACACACACACCCCAAGCAATAAACTAGAAAACATTGCCTTTATAGTCTCAAGGAGAGAATGTTTATTGATTCAATGTCCAACAGTGTTCATGATTTCAGGAAACAGGAAATGCTTCAGTGATAGAAGATGACTGATTGCTGAAAAGGCTACAACACATAACCAGAGTTCAAAGGGCCAATGACCTCTATGATCACCGACACAGCATGTACAAAGACCTCTATCAATAAAGACATAGCATGTATAAAGACCTTTCTCAATAAGAACATAGAATGTACAAAGACCTTTATCAATAAGGACACAGCATGTACAAAGACCTCTAATAATAAGGACATAACATGTATAAAGACCTCTATCAATAAGGACACAGCATGTATAAAGACCTCTATCAATAAGGACATAGCATGTACAAAGACCTCTAATAATAAGGACATAACATGTATAAAGACCTCTATCAACAAGGACATAGCATGCATAAAGACCTTTATCAATAAGGACATAGCATGTATAAAGACCTTTATCAACAAGGACATAGAATGTATAAGTTTTTTTATGACCACCGACACAGCATGTACAAAGACCTCTATCAATAAGGACATAAAATGTATAAAACCTCTATCAATAAGGACATAGCATGTATAAAAACCTCTAGTAATATGGACATAGAATGTATAAAGACCTTTATTAACAGGGATATAGAATGCATAAAGACCTCTAGTAATAAGGACATAGAATGTATAAAGACCTTTATCAACTAGGACATAGCATGGATAAAAACCTCTATCAACAAGGACATAGCATGTATAAAAACCTCTACCAATAAGGACATAGCATGTATAAAGACATTTATCAACAGGGACACAGAATGTATAAAGATCTCTAGCAATAAGGACATAGATTGTATAAAGACCTCTATCAACAAGGACACAGATTTGTATATAGACCTTTATCAACATGGACATAAAATGTATAAAAACCTCTGTTAATAAGGACATAGCATGTATAATAACCTTATTAATAAGGACATAGAATGTATAAAGACGTCCATCAATAAGGACATAGCATGTATAAAAACCTCTAGCAATAAGGACATAGAATCTATAAAGACCTTTATCAATAAGGACATAGCATGTATAAAGACCTTTATTAATAATGACATAGAATGTATAAAGACCTCCAATAAGGACATAGAATGTATAAAGACCTCCATCAATAAGGACATAGAATGTATAAAAACCACTAGCAATAAGGACATAGAATCTATAAAGACCTTTATCAATAAGGACATAGCATGTATAAAGACCTTTATCAATAATGACATACAATGTATAAAGACCTCCATCAATAAGGACATAGAATGTATAAAAACCTCCATCAATAAGGACATAGAATGTATAAAGACCTTTATCAAGGAGAACATAGATTGTATAAAGACCTCTATCAACAAGGACATAGATTTGTATATAAAGACCTTTATCAACATGGACATAGAATGTATAAAAGCATCTGTCAATAAGGACATAGAATGTATAAAGACCTCTCTATATAAGGACAAAGAATGTATAAAGACCTTTATCAATAAGGACATAGAATGTATAAAGACCTCCATCACTAAGGACAAAGAATGTATAAAGACCTTTATCAATAAGGACATAGAATGTATAAAGACCTCTAGCAATAAGGACATAGCATGTATAAAGACCTCTAACAACAAGGACATAACATGTATAAAGACCTCTAACAACAAGGACATAGAATGTATAAACTTTTTTATGAACACCGACTCAGCATGTATAAAAAACCCCTCTATCAATAAGGACATAGAATGTATAAAAACCTCTATCAATAAGGACATAGCATGTATAAAGACCTCTATCAATAAGGACGTAGCATGTATAAAGACCTCTATCAATAAGGACATAGAATGTATAAAAACCTCCATCAATAAGGACATAGAATGTATAAAGACCTTTATCAAGGAGAACATAGATTGTATAAAGACCTCTATCAACAAGGACATAGATTTGTATATAAAGACCTTTATCAACATGGACATAGAATGTATAAAAGCATCTGTCAATAAGGACATAGAATGTATAAAGACCTCTCTATATAAGGACAAAGAATGTATAAAGACCTTTATCAATAAGAACATAGAATGTATAAAGACCTCCATCACTAAGGACAAAGAATGTATAAAGACCTTTATCAATAAGGACATAGAATGTATAAAGACCTCTAGCAATAAGGACATAGCATGTATAAAGACCTCTAACTACAAGGACATAGCATGTATAAAGACCTCTAACAACAAGGACATAGAATGTATAAACTTTTTTATGAACACCGACTCAGCATGTATAAAAAAACCCCTCTATCAATAAGGACATAGAATGTATAAAAACCTCTATCAATAAGGACATAGCATGTATAAAGACCTCTATCAATAAGGACGTAGCATGTATGAAGACCTCTATCAATAAAGACATAGCATGTATAAAGACCTCCATCAATAAGGACATAGCATGTATAAAGACCTCTAGAATATGCAAAGACCTCTATCAACAAGGTCATAGCATGTATAAAGACCTCTATCAACAAGGACATAAAATGTATAAAGACCTCTATCAACAAGGACATAGAATGTATAATTTTTTTATGACCACCGACACAGCATGTATAAAAAACCTCTATCAATAAGGACATAGCATGTATAAAAACCTCCATCAATAAGGACATAGCATGTATAAAGACCTCTATCAATAAGGACATAGCACGTATAAAGACCTCTAGAATATACAGAGACCTCTAGTAATAAGGACATAGAATGTACAAAGACCTCTATCAACAAGGACATAGCAGGCACAAAGACCTCTATCAACAAGGACATAGCATGTATAAAAACTTTTATCAATATAAGGACATAGAATGTATAAAAACCTCTATCAATATAAGGACATAGAATGTATAAAGACCTCTATCAATAAGGACATAGAATGTATAAAGACTTCTATCAACAAGGACATAGCATGTATAAAAACCTCTATCAATAAGGACAAAGAATGGATAAAGACCTCTAATAATGACATAGCATGTATAAAAACCTCTATCAATAAGGACATAGCATGTATAAAAACCTCTATCAATAAGGACATAGCATGTATAAAAACCTCTAGTAATATGGACATAGAATGTATAAAGATCTTTATCAACAAGGACATACAATGCATAAAGACCTCTAGTAATAAGGACATAGAATGTATAAAGACCTTTATCATCTAGGACACAGAATGCATAAAGACCTCTATCAAGAAGGACATAGCATGTATAAAAACCTCTACCAGTAAGGACATAGCATGTATAAAGACATTTATCGAACAGGGACACAAGAATGTATAAAGATTTCTATCAACAAGGACATAGCATGTATAAAGACCTCTATCAATAAGGACATAGCATGTATAAAGACCTCTATCAATAAGAACATAGCATGTATAAAGACCTCTATCAATAAGGTCATAGTATGTATAAAGACCTCTAATAATAAGGACATAGAATGTATAAAGACCTCTATCAATAAGAACATAGATTGTATAAAAACCTCTATCAACAAGGACATAGATTTGTATAAAGACCTTTATCAACATGGACATAGAATGTATAAAAACCTCTGTCAATAAGAACATAGCATGTATAAAGACCTTTATCAATAAGGACATAGAATGTATAAAGACCTCCATCAATAAGGACATAGCATGTATAAAGACCTTTATCAACAAGGACATAGCATGTATAAAGACCTCCATCAATAAGGACATAGAATGTATAAAGACCTCCATCAAAAAGGACATAGAATGTATAAAGACCTCTATCAATAAGGACATAGAATGTATAAAGACCTCTATAAATAAGGACACAGCATGTATAAAGACCTTTATCAATAAGGACATAGAATGTATAAAGACCTCTGGCAACAAGGACATAGCATGTATAAAGACTTCCATTAACTAGGACATAGAATGTATAAAGACCTCTATTAATAAGGACATAGCATGTATAAAGACCTTTATCAATAAGGACATAGAATGTATAAAGACCTCCATCAATAAGGACATAGAATGTTTAAAGACCTCTAATAATAAGGACATAGAATGTATAAAGATCTCTATCAATAAGGACATAGAATGTATAAAGACCTCTGGCAATAAGGACATAGCATGTATAAAGACCTTTATCAATAAGGACATAGAATGTATAAAGACCTCTAATAATAAGGACATAGCGTGTATAAAGACCTTCATCAACAAGGACATAGCATGTATAAAAAACTCTAGTAATAAGGACGTAGCATGTATAAAGACCTCTATCAACAAGGACATATCATGTATAAAGACCACTATCAACAAGGACATAGCATGTATAAAGACCTTTATCAACAAAAACATAGCATGTATAAAGACCTTTATCAACAAGGACATAAAATGTATAAAAACCTCTTTCAATAAGGACATAGCAAGTATAAAGACCTCTATCAACAAGGACATAGCATGTATAAAGACCTTTATCAATAAGGACATAGCATGTATAAAGACCTCTATCAATAAGGAAAAGTGCGTATAGGGACCTTTATCATAAGGACATAGCATGAACAAAGACCTCTATCAATAAGGACATAGCGTGTGTAAAGACCTCTAGCAATAAGGACATGGCTTGTATAAAAACCTTTATCAACAAGGACATAGCATGTACAAAGACCTCTATCAACAAGGACATAGAATGTACAATTAGACTTAGTAAATTAAATGGCACACTCGCCTAAAAGTCCTTCGGATGTAGCTATAAACCAAGGTCCTGTGTGCGAACGCACGTAGAACATCTAGAGCACGCCTTTAAACCTGTTCTGCCTTTCGGAAGAGTAGGGTCTTTGTGCCCGTGGATACGGATAACGAAATTTACGAAACCACATGCACACGGGGACTGGATGTAAAAAAAAGCACATGCGTACTTATTCCATTATCCTCCCAATAAAAGAATGAACGAATAAAGACTAGCATTGACGACGAAACCATGGTTCAGCCAGAATGACCCATGAAGTCGATACAATCAAAATGCTGCCACGTTACAGCAAATTCAGCGAAAAGTAACACTTTCTGTCTATCTCTTCAGCTGAAAGTAACACTTTCTGTCTATCTCTTCAGCTAAAAGTAACACTTTCTGTCTATCTCTTCAGCTAAAAGTGACATTTTCTGTCTATCTCTTCAGCTAAAAGTGACATTTTCTGTCTATTTCTTCAGCTAAAAGTAACACTTTCTGTCTATCTCTTCAGCGAAAAGTAACATTTTCTGTCTATGTCTTCAGCTGAAAGTGACATTTTCTGTCTATGTCTTCAGCTGAAAGTGACATTTTCTGTCTATCTCTTCAGCTGAAAGTGACATTTTCTGTCTATCTCTTCAGCTAAAAGTAACATTTTCTGTCTCTCTCTCTTCAGCTAAAAGTAACATTTTCTGTCTATATCTTCAGCTGAAAGTGACATTTTCTATCTCTTCAGCTGAAAGTGACATTTTCTGTCTATCTCTTCAGCTGAAAGTAACATTTTCTGTCTATCTCTTCAGCTGAAAGTAACATTTTCTGTCTATCTCTTCAGGTGAAAGTAACATTTTCTGTCTATTTCTTCAGCTAAAAGTAACATTTTCTGTCTATCTCTTCAGCTAAAAGTGACATTATCTGTCTATCTCTTCAGCTGAAAGTAATATTTTTTGTCTATCACTCACTCACTCAATCATCCCTTGGTCGGGACGACCGTTGGGGTACCCGCACGGACGCTGCAAGTGGACCGCCAAATAGTTCTGTCCTGGGCTGCTTTCAGGAGGTTTGGTACAGTGAGGCCGGTCCACTCCTTGATGTTGGATATCCAGCTTTTGCGTGGTCGTCCCTGCCTCCTTGCTTCTTTCACCATTCCCTGCAGGACTGTCTTTGACAGGCTGTTATGTCTTGTTGTGTGGCCAAACCATTTCAATTTCCTCCGTTTGACTGTATCTGGCAATGGTTCTTGTTTGTCAGCTAAAAGTGACATTTTCTGTCTATCTCTTCAGTTGAAAGTAACGTGAGGATGTCGGGGGCCTGTCAGTGCAAACAGCATTCCCACAGTCTGGAAATTCTGTGCTAGGAATTCCCTCTTTTCTATCCCTCTCTTTGTTTCTGTCTTCTTCCTGTTCTTTCTGTCACCTCCTTCTTGTCTATGTTCTACCTTCTTGGTCCATTCTCCTGCCTTTTTTTCCAGAAAGACTTAAAAGATAACAATTCTCTCCCATGCCAAAGCCGAATGTGCTGGGCCTGACTTGTCAGGCGCTTAACGGCAACGCAACGCATTTTCGCTCATATGACATGACGAAGTACTTGCTGGATTTGTAGAAGAAGAAGAAGAAGAAGAAGAAGAAGAAGAAGAAAAGAAGAAGAAGAAGAAGAAGAAGAAGTAGAGGAAGAATGAAGAAGAAGAAGAAGAAGAAGAAGAAGAAGAAGAAGAAAGAGAAGAAGAAGAAGAAGAAGAAGAAGGAGAGAAGAAGAAGAAAAAGAAGAAGAAGAAGAAGAAGAAGAAGAAGGAGGAGAGGAGGGGGAGGAGGAGGAGGAGAATAAGAAGAAGAAGAAGAAGGAAGAAGAAGAAATGAAGAAGAAGAGGAGGAGGAGCGGGAGGAGAGGGGCCGACAGTGAGGAGGAAAAGGAAGAAACGTGGTGTGTGTAGATTTTGCGTAGGTGGTCGGATGGGGTGTAGGTGTGCTTGAGGTCCCAACAGGGAAGAACGCGTGGTGTGGTGGTGGGAGGCGCGGTGTGTGGTGGAGCAGTGGAAAGGGCTAGCCTGTGCACAGAACGGCACCCCGGCAGAGTGAGCAGCATGCTGTCGCAGGGAAGGCCAGCAGACCATCACGCCCTGTCAGCGTGTGCAGCCTCCTACACCAGCACCCCCAGTGCCCTTGGCGCCGAGCAGCTGAAGCAGCCCACTCTCCGCCACGTCGAGAGCGCCATGCTTCAGTACACCAGCACCCCCCATGACACCTTGCGGCCTGAGATGAAAGAAGCCAGTCCCCCATATGCCACAGAGCGTCCAGACAGGCGGCAGACCATGTTGAGGACAGACCAAGCCAGACGCAGCATGAAGGCCAGGGCAGAAGCGGGTGCAGGCCGGTGTCAAAGAAGCACAGTCTGCCCCCGTACCCGACACTGGCGCCTCCAGACATGGCGGCGGAAACGATAAGGGTCAGGACCACCACCCCAGCCGACACCAGCACAGTGAACAGGATATTGCACACAAAGACTTTCTTCATTTCCCGCTGGCTCAAGGCAACCGGGTTTTGGAGATGAAGACGCGCAGCATGTGCACACAGCACACTGCCATCCACAGCAACGCCATGAGCCACAGCCAGTGGGTCACCATCCCCACCGCTGCACACACAGGCTTGATGCCGGTGTTGCGGAGCCAGGACATCAGCAGAATCAAGTTGGCAGCTGCCAGGGTAAAGCACAGACCCATGTTGTTCAGACCGGGGAGAGAGCGCAGCTCCGCAAACAGGGCATAGGTGATGAACGTGGCCAGGAGACAGACACTGGAGATGCCGCCACACACTGCACTCATGATCGTCCGTACCTCGGATGATGCAGAACTTGGGCCGACCTCTGTGATGTTTGGAGGAGGGACATAGGATATATTTCCCGGAAAGACGCTCAGAAAGGTCGTGAAGCACATGGCAAGATGATCATCAAGGATCCACACATCTCTGGGATGATCCTTAGGATAGAAAGACACGGGGTTCAGGTCCATATCTACGTAAAAAGGAAAAGAGATCTGTATTTCACCGTCAGAAGTATCCACTTAAACTCATCTCTCTCAAAGTTGACATACTGGCAGAATAACTGATTTGAAACTGGCAGAAACAGATGCTCAAGGCCGTCCAAGGCATTACTGAACTGATCATAGCCATAGAATCTTGTGTCATTGTCAGGATCCACAAAGGCACCAAGTCTGTCCCCGTAAAGCACTGATGTCAGACCAAGAACCTCGAATTTCACAGCCCACATACCAACAGAAATCATGAACCTTTTCTGGAAAACGGATAATAGCGCTCTTTCAAAGTTGTCGCGTGGCATGTTATTCGTGGCTATGATGTCCAGCTCAGCAGCTGCCCTGAGGAATGAAGCATCGCTTTGGAGGTCCTCGCCAACCTGAAACTCCCACAGCTGTTTCCTTCCTTTCTGCACTAAACGACGGGAGGCATTGCCATCCTTCTGCAGCTTCTCTAGCTTAGAATGAAACGTTTTCACGAAACATGTGCCATTGTCGGCACGTGCCGTTGCCACGATTCCAGACTTGTCCGAATAGTGGAATCCCATGAGACCATCCAGTTTTTCCCAAACAAGCTGGTTGTAATCACAGTGTTTCTTTCTGACCTGTTCACCTGGTGAACCAGGTGTGGAGTCATTGACCGTCTGCAGCAGCAAGGACACGGGTCTGAACAGCAGGCTGAAGTGGTAGCCCAGGCCACGGACTCTGCTCACTGGCGTAGCACAGGAGTTCTCCTCATCAAGGACAGGCAGCTTCCCGGGAAAGCACTGCACTTTCTGGCATCCTTTCTGAAACAAGAAGAATGAACAGTGAACCCACATAAAAATCACTGAGACTTGAAGACCCCAAACACTTTTGTATGTTAGATAAACTCAACATAGTTTTTTGTCCATGAGATTTAGACATTGATAAAAACGTAGCAAAGTTGTTTTAGAACATGAGATTAAAATAGTATTAAAACACCTGCAGAGTTGTTTTGAGCATGGGATTAAAATTGTGTTAAAATGCAGCAAAGTTGTTTTAGAACATGAGATTAAAATAGTATTAAAACACCTGCAGAGTTGTTTTTGAGCATGGGATTAAAAAAAAAGTATTAAAATACCCGCAAAGTTGTTTTTGAGCATGGCATTAAAATTGTAATAAAAACACACACACACATGAGTGTGTGTGTGTGCGTGCGCGCACGTGTGCATGGTGCGTGAGTATGCTCATGCATGGGTACAAGGGTGAAGGAAAACATGAGAGATGGTCTGACCCTGGGATGGCTCCACTGCCCTATGGGACACTCTTGGCTGAGGAAGCTGACAGGAACCTTGTAGGCCTTTCTGACAAGGACGCCGTAATCCAGCAAGTCTGTATGGGACACCACCTGAGGAATGGTGCCTTCACCACCATAGACACAGTTGGCTGTCAAGGCACTGACCTCTTCATTGCACAGGGCACAGAACACATTGGCATACACTCGTCCACCTACACCGTACATGATCACCATGGCTCCTTTAGACCAATCAGATTCTTCACACGCCTTACGCACGTGTTCCTCCACCTTCAGGCTGCATACAGACACCATGGAAGTGATGTTGTAGTAAAATTTCAAATTGTGGCACCAATCATCGGGTGGAATGGACACATACATGGACGAAGGTCTGCATAGCTGGGGTAGAAGAACAGCACGGTCCTCATATTCTGCATTGGAGGTGACATTGTACAGGAACTGGTTATGGTCACACTCCATCATCCACTGTTTCACTTGGGAAGCAGCAGCGTGGTTACAGCGAGCGCAGTGGATGTTGGAGTAGGTAACACCCGTGTGCGTGGCAGTGACAGGGACGACAGTGTCCACTCGTCTCGGGTGGCTGGATGAGGATTCGCACAGTGAACGGGTGTGGTTGTCAGGGTAGGCCTCATCACAGGCCACAACGTGAAGAACCCAGGAGATGTCACGTCCCCTACAGACAGCTCTTTCCACAGGGGGAGGGTGCCAGGAGTCTTGTTCTAGCGGGGGGCAGCACCTGCCGTAAGCCTGGCAGTTGTTGTCACAGCTGCAGGGGAAACATGTCAGGCAGGTGAACTCTCGAGCTTCGTGCACTTTTTCCGTGCCGTTACAGCGTTGCGGGCACCATCTTCCTTGGTACTGTTCCGCTGTTTTGTCTGCTGGTTCCAGGCAAACCTGTCCACTTTCTGGACAATGAGTGGAACAGAGACGTTGTTTCTACCAGCGTGAGGAGTTGGAACATCTTCACAGGCTGCCTGGAAGTACAAACTGACAGTCAGCATGAAAGAAATTGGAGACATACTGGTTATTGTTTCTGTTTTCTAAGGATAATAATGAGTTGACGGCTTCAGTTTATCAGTGCATTCACCAACTGTTTGATTTCGTCTAAAAAACTAAGTAAAGTAAGTGAACCACTTCAGTCTGTCAGTGCTTTCACCATTTTTTGGGTTACATCTTAAAGACTAAGTCAAGTTAACACTTGAGTGCTTTCACATACTGTTTGGTATCATCTTGAAGACGAAATCAAGTTAACCTCTTTAGTGTTTCATCGCTTTCACCAAGTGTTTGATTTCGTCTTAAAGACCAAGTAAAGTTAATCCCTTTTGTCCTTTCACAAACTATGTGGTTTTATTTTAATGAGTAAATCAAGTTGACCACTTCAGTGTTTCAGTGCTTTCCCGTCCTTGTCTTGGTCTCAGTGAGGATAGATCGCTGCATGTGGACTGTGAAGCCCCACACTGTGAAACTGCTGCTTCTAGCTCATGCTCAGTTCCAAATGAAGGGAAGCTACAAACTGGACACGTTTCCGTCACTATAGTGATGGATTTAAAAATAGTATATCTCCATTGGCGCAGTATGAAAATGGGGAGTGTATCAGTCATCCCGCCTCACCTTTAGCCATCATCAATATTGACAGGCAGCAGTTGTTAGTACTGGTTGTGAATGTCAACGTTTAGGTCCTATTTCCACAGGGGAGGAGGAAGAGGGGGTGAAGGTGGTGGTGGTGGGTGGGGGATGTGGCAGGATGGCTTAGTGGTAAGAATGTTGTGTTCATAATTTGAGGGCCCGAGTTCAAAGTAACCACCAAGATGTCCATTCAAGGAGATACCCCCCCCCCCTGGAGTTAACACTAGTATTGACTCCGCCTCCGCCCCCCCCCCCCCCCCCAAATCTTTCAGATGAGACTAGAAATTGAGGCCCCGTGAGTGAACGCACGCAGAACATCTAGGGTACACGTTATAAACGTATTCTGCGTTTCGGAAGGGTAGGCTATTACGTGCTGGTAAGAATGGAAGACAAAAATTTTTAAGAAAAACGGCACGCATAATTTATTGCCTTTTGATACTAGCCCTGTCCTGTGAGCGATACCCGGAGGACTTGGAGACTACAACGCCAAAGTAGTGTCAACCCTCATTTACCAACCTCTCCCACTTTTGGAGACAAACATCCTCTGAAGTCGGAGTATGGCTGCCTCTATGGCGAGGTCTTTGCAAAGAGTCATACGGGCAAACTTCTCATCCAGTGAATGTATGGTCTGACAGTAAATCCAGGAAGGGATAAAGGAGTCTGAGTGCATATTGTAGTTGATCCCTGGTGTTTCGCCGGGGAACGTGCAACAACAACAACAACAGCAACAAAAACAACAACAGCAACAGCAACAACAACAACAGCAGCAGCAGCAGCAGCAACAGCAACAACAACAACAACAACAACAACAACAACAACAACAACAACAACAACAACAATCACGTCATGGATGCAACACTTAACTTTGATTAACCTAGCCAGCCACCATGGCGCAGTGGTTAGAGCTGTGGTTTATGATCTGGAAGGTAGAGGGTTCGAAACCATTGAGTCATAGGAATTTTTCGGGCACATTGGGAAGACTGGGACCACACAGTCGAGCTTCATCCACTTTAGGGATGCGAGTGTGACAGTGTTGCTCAAATGACTTGACCAACACTGCAGGTGTCTGTATCTCTCGGGCCCGGCTGATGCCGGATATATTATGATAGAAAGCGTAGAGTACAACCCTGTCAATATTTCTTAAAGCTCATCCACTTCCACAGCAGCATCATTTTGTCATCTTCATTGTCATCGATCATCAGGCAATAAAAGAAAATTGTCTTTGATTCGGTGGCCCCAGTTGCTCTGGTCTCATGGTGACCTCAGTTTTGGTTTCTCTATAAACTTCTGTGCCTGTGGTGAGTTTGTGTCAGGGCCGTGGGGGTTGGAGGTTCATGGGAGAAGCTGGGGACGTTGTGGTGGTCGCCACCTCGGTGGGCGTCTTATTCAGTTTGGCGCCATGACAGAGCTATCATTGCTGTCAGCAGGGGGCTTAGTAGGTGGTGTCCTGCGTATAAATTCCATACATTATTATTATTATTATTATTATTATTATTATTATGATGATGTTAGCTCAGAACAGGCACCACTGAACACCACCACAGTGACCCAGCAGCAGTGCAGGTTCCCCTGTGGCTGGTGGAACTGCAGCGGCTTGACATTGATGAGCTCCCTAAGGATTTCTGACGCTGAGGTTGTGACATAATGAAAATGGGTATCGTTGGAACAGAGAGATTGAAATGAAGGGGTGCAGAAACAACAAGACAGGAACGTCACACAAGATGAAGCTGCAGATGATAAGTAAAGAATGAAAGGAAGAAAGAAAGAAAGAGAGGAAGGAAGGAAGGAAGAAGGAAGGAAAAGGAAGGAAGGAAGGAAGGAAGGAAGGAAGGAAGGAAGGAAGGAAGGAAGGAAGGAACAGACATCAAAAACAGACCTGAAGTTAATAATAATAATAATAATAATACATGAACTTATATAGCGCTATATCTTGAAAAGACAAATCAAAGCGCATGCATTCAACCTAATCTTACACAGTCATGCAATCAATGATAAATGATCAATAGTTTAAACAAATAGATATTTACAAACATAGTGCGCTGCAGACAAAATCTATGAAATAAAATTTCAATAGTCAAATGTCAAACACACACACACACTCACTTAGGTCCTATACTT
>CM054165.1:7831982-7834482 GCA_028751875.1 Rapana venosa
ACCAGAAGAAAGTGAATGAACAAGTTTCATCCCCCTCGGGTTTGTTTCTACCCACCCCGCCTAGATTGTGCTGCGCTACAGGCCATTCCGACAACACTGCTACGGACATGTTTGTGTATGAGACCCACTGCCCTCCCTCTCCAAGCCACTGTCAAAAGGAACAAAGTATTGACATGATAATGGATGACACTGACAGACAGACAGTGACAATTTCATTTGACAAAAATGTAAGAAATGAATCATGTGGTGAAATTGTGAATGTAGCAAAAGAGTGTGGTTGTAGTTACATAAATGGAATCAAAGATTGTGTCCATGATAACAGGAATGAAGAGGGAGATTGTGAAATGGGGAAGGAGGGTGTGGAAAATCACGAAAAGCATGTGAAGAAAGGTAGGGATGTGATGCATGCAGAAAATGACAGAGAAGTGCGTGCAGAGAGGGAGAGTGAGGGAGAGGGTGTAGAAGGTGAGAGTGGGGAAGGGTGTGGGGAGAATGAGAGTGAGGAAAAGTGTGCAGAGAATGTAACAGGAGCAGAGTGTGGGGGGTTTATGGAAGATGGGGATGAAAGCTGCGAAAGGGAAGAGACTGTTACACTGGCAGATGTAATGGAAAGGTTGCAGCAAATGACGGAGAAGGCTGAAGATGTCCACTTCATGCTACGTGACATGAGACAGTGCACTGCTAGGACCACTGCTGTGTTGAAGGGAAATGTTTACAAAGATGTTTCTTGATTAATGTGTTGTACACTTCCGGACTGACTTAACAACATGAAGAAACTGTGGTCCGATGAATGACATTATATGTATATAGAACAATGATATGGAATCCATGTCATGAAGACTGTTTGGGCTGTCATTAATTAATTATGCTTTTCGTTGATTCTGTGTTTTGTGCCCAATCCCCATCCCACTGTCCCCTTGTGAATGGGCGATGATGCTTATCACAATAAACTGTTGTCATTGTCATTGTCATTGTCATTCTCTCTCTCTCTCTCTCTCTCTCTCTCTCTCTCTCTCTCTCTCTCTCTTCTCTCGTTTATTAACGCTTTCAGGCAAAGATTGATTGACTGCCGATGGCAGCAATGGAGTGATCAAATACAATACAGTGAAAGATTTCAAATGTACAGACAATTTATAAGTTTACATGATGTCAAACCTTATCTAAAACTTGATATGGATATACATTTGAAAAGAATTATGTCTAAGTTTAGACTTGGTGTATCAGATATAAATATTCATAAATTCAGATACAGAGAACATGATATTGACGACCTCAGGCTGCTATGCCCATTATGTAAGCAAGCACCTGAGGATGAAGTACATTTTGTGTTGTGCTGTCCAGTATTAGAGGATGTTAGGCAGAATTACATCCCTGTTAAATATAGTAGACAGTCTAATTTATTTAGACTCTGTTTACTCCTGGCATCAAGTCATCCTGAGGTTGTGCGCAGCCTCACTTTATATTTGTGTACAGCTTTCAGAATAAGAGAGATATTGTTATCCTAAGTCATATTTTGTAGCTGACTTTTTGTTATACAGTAACATGTTGTCGGTTTTTTGTTTTTTTGTTTTGTTTGTTTGTTGTTGTTGTTGTTGTGTTGTTTTTTTGTTTTTTTAACTATTGCTTTTATCCCCACCAAAATACTAAGCAGTTCGGCAACCCCCTTCATGTATGGGCCAATGGCCTTTTTGTGAATAAATCATTCGAGTTCGAGTTCGAGTTCGAGCTCTCTCTCTCTCTCTCTCTCTCTCTCTCTCTCTCTCTCTCTCTCTCTCTCTCTCTCTCTCTCTCTCATCCCTCTCCTCTCTCTCTCTCTCTCTCTCTCTCTCTCTCCTCTCTTATTAAGTTTGGTTGTGTTATTTTTTCTTGGCTTTGTTGTTGTTCTTGTTCTTGTTGTTGTTGTTTGTCTGTTTTTCTCTTCTTTATCATCTTTTGTTGGTTTGGTTTTTTCTTCTCTTTTGTTTGTTTGTTGGTTTTGGTTACGGTTTTTTGGGGGGGGGGGGTAGGGGTGGGGTATTTTTAGGATTTTCTTTTAATTGCTTGCTTGGGAGGGGGGGGGGGGAGGGTTGTTGGGGGGGGGGGGAGGGTTGTTGGGGGGGAGCTGTTTTGAAAAGGGTTATTTCCCCTTGTTTTTATTGTGAGACTGTATAAGTATTGGGTTATTATTATTAAGATGTATCCCTAACGGGCGGGGACTGGATGTAAAAAAGCACATGTGTGCTTATTCATTATCCTCGAAATAAAAGAATTTGTCATTGTCATTGTCATTGTCATTGTCTCTCTTGAAAATTATATATTTGATATTATCTCTGAAATACACACACACACACACACTGTCTCTCTGTCTCTGTCTCTGTCTGTCTGTCTCTCTCACCTTTTATCGTTTTGCTTATAGTTATAGTTGTTGTGTATCTTGATGAAGGATTCATACTTTATATTTTCAATACTATATTGGGCTGGTCGGCTGTACTTAAGTTTTAATGAATGCCCTATTTCAATA
>CM054165.1:7839482-7849482 GCA_028751875.1 Rapana venosa
CTTTTTGTTTTTACGAGTTCCTCGATTAGAGTTTCAAAGTTGACCATAAATGGTAAGATTTTTGCGTACGCGGCTGTTTTTCCCCCCCACCATTCAGGTAGGTGTATTCCGACTTCGGGGATAACATGGACGAAGGATTAGCAGCTAGAGAAAACAAGGAAACATAAAACAGTGTAATGCGAAAGTGTGATGCAATTCCCTGCCAACATTCTCATAAGCCTTTCGTTTCTTTTTCTTTGTCCATTTTTCAATGGATTTCATTAAACCACCACCACCACCACCACCACCACCACCACCACCCACCACCACCACCAACAACAACAACAACAAAAGGCAGAGAAGAAGAAAATGAAAAACAAAAAAGAATAATAAATAATAATAATATATGGAATTTATATAGCGCTGAATTTTGTAAAGCAACAAATCAAAACGATAAAGTTAGGAGAAAACCCCCAAAACAACCCCCAAAAATCAACATCAACCCTCCCCCCACAAACAAAAAACCTCCCCAGAAAAGTAATCCCCCCCCCCCCAAGAAAAAGGGAATAAAGAACCCCCTCCCTCTCCCCTGAAAATCCCGAGGAGAGAAAGAAAAAAACAAACAAGAGTTAGGAGAAGAGAAGATATATAAAGAAAGAGGAGGCAATAAACACTGAGGAATAAGAACAGAAAGAAAAGAATATAATTGGTGCTGACATGGCTTTGTCCTAATTTCTGTCTTTCTGCCATATTCTTAGCTACAGATTTAATTACATGCTCGTTTTCAGACGATCCCCCCCCCCCCAAAAAAAAAGGAAAGGAAGAAAGAAAAGAAAAGAGGAGGACAAGGAACAAGAAGAAAGAGAAAAAGAAAAGGAGAAAGACGATCGTCTTGTATCTTTGCAAGATATAGCGCTATATAAGTTCCATTAGTAGCAGCAGCAGCAGCAGCAGCAGCAGCAGCAGCAGCAGCAGTAGTAGTAGTAGTAGTAGTAGTCGTAGTCGAAGTAGTAGTAGTAGTAGTAGTAGTAGTAGTAGTAGTTTCTTCTCCTCTTCTTTCATCTCTTCTTCTTCCATCTCCTTATCAGCCCCTCCCCTACCCTACCCTTCCCTCTTCATTTTCTCTGTTAGCCTTTTTCTTCGAAACAACGATGGAAGGCAGGTGGCAGGATGGTTAAGACGTTTGCCTGCCAACAAGTAAACCGTGAGGTTCTGGGTTCGATTCCCAGCCTCGCCCTTTCTTCCCAGTTTGATAAAAAAAATAACCCCGAACTGAATGTCAAAGTCCTTCGGATGAGACTATAAACCGAGACCCCGTGTGCGAACGCATGCAGAACATCTTGCGCACACGTTAAATCCTGTTCTGTTTTTCGAAAGAGTAGGCCATTGTGTGCCGGTGGGAACAGATGACAAAATTTACAAAACCGCATACACACGGGGACTGGATGTAAAAAAGCACCTGAGTGCTTATTCCATTATCCTCGATATATAAAAAAAAAAGAGAGGTGGAGAAGGAGGGGCTGAAGAGGAGATGGAAAAAGAGGAGAAGAAACTACTACTACTACTACTACTACTACTACTACTGGAACTTATATAGCGCTATATCTTGCAAAGACAAATCAAAGCGCATGCATTCAACCTAATCTTACACAGTCATGAAATCAATGATAAATAATCAATAGTTTAAACAAACAGATATTACAAACATGGTGCGCTGCAAACTACTACTGCTGCTGCTGCTGCTGCTGCTGCTGCTGCTGCTGCTGCTGCTGCTGCTGCTGCTGCCTACTACTACTACTACTACTACTACTGTATGGAATTTATATAGCGCTGAATCTTGTAAAGCAACAAATCAAAGCGCTCAGATGACTTTTTTTTTATATATCGAGGAAAATGGAATAAGCACTCATGTGCTTTTTTTTTACATCCAGTCCCCGTGTGTATGCGGTTTTGTAAATTTTGTCATCTGTTCCCATTGGCACACAATGGCCTACTCTTTCGAAAAGCGGAACAGGATTTAACGTGTGCGCAAGATGTTCTGCGTGCGTTCGCACACGGGGCCTCGGTTTATAGTCTGCTGCTGCTGCTGCTTCTGCTACTATTGCTGCTGCTGCTGCTGCTGCTTCTTCTATTGCTGTTGCTGCTGCTGCTGCTGCTTCTACTATTGCTGTTGCTGCTGCTGCTACTGCTACTATTGCTGTTGCTGCTGCTGCTACTGCTACTATTGCTGTTGCTGCTGCTGCTGCTACTATTGCTGTTGCTGCTGCTGCTGCTTCTTCTATTGCTGTTGCTGCTGCTGCTGCTGCTTCTTCTATTGCTGTTGCTGCTGCTGCTGCTGCTTCTACTATTGCTGTTGCTGCTGCTGCTACTGCTACTATTGCTGTTGCTGCTGCTGCTGCTACTATTGCTGTTGCTGCTGCTGCTGCTGCTTCTGCTACTATTGCTGTTTGTGCTGCTGCTGCTACTATTGCTGTTGCTGCTGCTGCTGCTACTACTATTGCTGTTGCTGCTGATACTATTGCTGTTGCTGCTGCTGCTGCTACTATTGCTTGCTGCTGCTGCTGATACTATTGCTGTTGCTGCTGCTGCTGCTGCTACTATTGCTGTTGCTGCTGCTGCTGCTGCTACTATTGCTGTTGCTGCTGCTGCTGCTGCTACTATTGCTGTTGCTGCTGCTACTATTGCTGTTGCTGCTGCTGCTGCTGCTACTATTGCTGTTGCTGCTGCTGCTGCTACTATTGCTGTTGCTGCTGATTCTATTGCTGTTGCTGCTGCTGCTGCTGCTACTATTGCTGTTGCTGCTGCTGCTATGCTTTGCTGTGCTGCTGCTGCTGCTATTGCTGTTGCTGCTGCTGCTGCGCTATTGCTGTTGCTGCTGCTGCTGCTCTATTGCTGTTGTGCTGCTGCTCTGCTGCTGCTGCTCTCTACTGTAGGATGCACAGAAGAACATATGATAAGGAACGGGAGCAAGAAAATGAGATGGAAATAAAACCAGTCAAGAGGAAGAAGAAAAACAACCAAAAGACAAACTTGACGAGAAGGAAAGAACAAAAAGAGGAAAAATGAACAAAAGAATGAAGAGAAAGAAAGAGTGGGCTTGGAAAGATTTAGGACCCCTGTCGCTCTGGTCTCAGGTTTTCCATACTTTCTGATGCCTGAGGTGGTGTCATGTTGAAGCTTCAGGGGCCAGAGGCTCCTGTGTTCCCCTGTGGGGATGCCAGGAGTCCTGTCAGCATAAAGTCTTTCGGATGAGTCTATAAACTGAGGCCCCGTGTGCGAAAGCACGCAGAACATCTTGCGCGCACGTTAAAACCCGATCCGCTTTTCGGAAGATTAGGCCATTGTGTACCGGTGGGAACGGATGACAAAATTTGACAAAACTGCACACATACGGGGACTGGATGATAAAAAAAGCGCGCGAGTACTTATTCCATTATCCTCGAAATAAAAAAAAAATAAATAGCATCCCCCACCTACAAGAAATTCTGTGCTAGCAATCTCTCTCTCTCTCTCTCTTCTCTCTCTCTCTTCTCTCCTCTCTCTCTCTCTCTCTCTCTCTCTTCCTTCTCTCTCTCTCTCTCTCTCCACCCCCTTTGAAAAAAACTTTCTCTTTGTTTCTGTCTCGTTCCTTTTCTTCCTCTCACGTCCTTCTTGTCTATTTTTTTCTGCCATCTTGGTCCATTCTCCTGCCTCTTTTTCAGAAAGACTTAAAAGATAACAATTCCCTTTCATGCCGATGTCGAATGCGCTGGGCCTGACTTGTCAGGCGTTTAACGGCAGCGCAACGAATTTTCAGTCATATGACAAGACAAGAAGAGGTGAAGGCAACAATCAGTCGAGCTCCGAGAACATGTCATCAAGATCAGTACAGAGCTTAGCATGTGGTGTCCTGCCTTGTTTTGATCAAAACAGGCATCACTGAGTATCACTAAAGTGACCCAGCCGCAGTGCAGGGCCCCTCTGGCTGGTGACCCCACGCTAGCTTACCATTGATAAACTCCCCGTGGATTTCTGACCCTGAGCATTAGACACGATGAACGGCTGGGGTAGAGAGATTGGAAAGAATGACGTTTAGACAGGAAACAAATGTCATAGAAAACGAAACAGCATAAAAAATACCCCCCCCCCCCTCCTCCCCCCAAAAAGAGAGAAAAATCCAAATGAAGAACACGAATCAGAAACAAAGAACACAAGTACACCATGTTGAAAATTGTTTACTTTTGATGCCCACACCATCCCATAAGTTGTTATGACAACTAGTTGACACCTACATTTGTCACCAGACTTCACTTTTGACGCTAGAAAAATACCATAAGCAGTTTTTGCCAATGCGCACGAGGCCTAGGCCGAAATGTCACCCAGGGTCTTCTCATAACCCATATATAAGGTAATCGTATGATCAAATACAGTTATTCACGAACGTCAGTAGTCAGTCCTTGGGCTGAATGTCATAACGGCATTTTCCGTATTATAAGGTGTGTCTCTTTTCCTTGCCAAATGGTAAGCTAGCGGTTGTGAATTTTTGACAGGAAGTTTAACCTTATCTTGTGTCCAGACGTAGAAACTGTAAGTTGATTTTTTTCCTTCTTCTGCTCATTCATTCATTTATTCATGTATTCTTTGTCTCTTTCATTTATACGTTCATTCATTCATTAATTCATTCAGCCATTCAGCCATTCATTCACTCTTTGTTTTTTCGTTTATCTACATATTTCATTCACTACTTACTTACTTAATTGGTTATTTTTTTAGTGTGGCAGTTATTCTAGTAAGTTACCTACCTAGTTAATTACTTAGGTAATTACGTAACTAATTAGTCAGCTATTTAGGTACTCTGTTTTTTGTTTTTTTAAGATACTCAGCCAGTCATAGTTAATAATTCGTCTATTCATTCAACAAGTCGGTTGGTCAGGTAGTTAGTTAATAAGTCAGTCAATCAGCTAAATCGTTTAGTTGGCGATTTTTTGTGTGGTTTAAAAGGTAGTTTAAATAAAGCGTTAGTACTGCTAGTCTCTTCTGTGGTGTGTGTGTGTGTGTGTGTGTGTGTGTGTGTGTGTGTGTGTGTGTGTGTGTGTGTGTATGTGTGTGTGGTGTGTGTTTGTGTGTGTGTGTCCTCTTTATTTTTCTATCTTGATAGTATCCCTGATAAAAGCGGGGACTGAATGTAAAAAAAGCACACGAGTACTTATTCTTTATTCTCGAAATAACAAAATTTGAAACTCTCTCTCTCGCTCTGTGCTTGAGTTGATTGTTATAGTTTTTTGTCTGCTTGGTTTTTTTTTTGGCCTTTCATACAAAATGATTCATTGACTATTTCATTTATATGTTGATTATTGTAATAAGTTAGCTACATTTTCTTTCTTTTCCTCATTAATTAATAATTAACTGATTAATTAATCAACTAGTTTGTTATTTCTTTCTTCCTTCCTTCCTTCCTTTCTTTCTTTTTAAATCAAAGCTGGGAACATGACACTAGTGTGTGTGTGTGTGTGTTGTGTGTGTGTGTGTGTGTGTGTGTGGTGTTGTGTGTGTGTGTGTGTGTGTGCAGCTTGCGATAACAATTAATATATGATAACAATTAATGCATTCAGTTGAATGTAGTTATTGGAGATTCTTTTCCCTCTTTCGGTTTTCATTAGTTCTTTGTTGCTAAAAACCACATTGTTTAAATTGTGTTCATACTGTGCTCCTTGCCAAAAAAGACTGTATTGTTAATGGCAATAAATTATTATCAGTGTTCAGTGTTTCTTTCTTTCCTTTTTGTCTGTCTGTCTTTCTTTATTTCTGTTTGTCTGTCTGTCTGTCTTTCTTTCTGTCTGTCTGTCTTTTCTTGCCCTTCATTCACTCGTGCTTTCTTCATGCTTTCTTCCCTGTCTTCATAAATTGATTGATTGGTTGATAGGCTAATCCTTTATTTTGATTGGCGCATTCCATCATTTGCCTATCTGTCATTTGCATGTTCGGACAGAGCGACACAAAAGAACAGACCCATCGGCAGAGAAGATGGACATGAAGGGCAGAGTTCTAGTATTTCTTTCTGTCTTGTTACTGGCCTCTACTTCTGGTGAGTGTTGTCTTGTGTTGTAGTGTCTTGTGTTGTCTTGTCTTGTGTTATATTGCGTTGTATTGTATTATGTTGTGCTGTATTATACTACTACTACTACTACTACTACTACTACTACTACTACTACTACTACTACTACTACTACTAACTACTACTACTACTGTAGTGTTTTCTTGTGTTGTATTGTGTTGTATAATATTGTATAATGTTTGTTGTATTGTCTTATGTTGTGTTGTATTGTATGGTATTGAATTGTGTTATATTGCATTGTATCACATTGTGTTGTGGTGTAGTGTTGCACATTGTAGTGTATTATACGGTGTGATGTCATATTGTGTGTTGTTGTTGTGTATTATGTTGTGTGGTGTTTTGCGTGGAGGTTGTATTGGGTTGCGTTGCATTTTGTGTTTGTTGTATTGCACTCTGCTGTATTGCACGCCATTGCATTGTATTTATTTATCCATATTTTATTTTCCTTCTATTCTTTTATTTCTAGGATAATGGAATAATCCTCGTGTTCCTTTTTAAACACCCAGTCCCCGTGTGCATGCAGTTTTTTTAAATTTTGTCACCAGTTCACACCGGCACACAATGGCCTACTCAAAGGAAAAGCGGAGTGGATTGTAACGTGTGCGCAAGATGTTCTGCGTACATTCGCACACGGGACCTCGATTAATAGTCTCATCCGAAGGACTTTTGGGGAGGAGTGGGATCTGCACTGATGTTAACTCCAGGGGAAAAAAATCCTCTTGAACTGGATTCGAACCCGGGTCAGCAGATCACGAGCGCAATGCACATCACTCTAACCACCAGGCTATCCCGTCCCCCTTCTTGTGTTGTATTATGTTGTGTTGTACTATGCTATGTTGTATTGTGTTGTGTTTTATTGTATTGTATTGTACTGTGTTGTATCACATTGTATCGTGGTGTAGTGTTGCATGTTGTAATGCATGGTATGGTGTGATGTCATATTGTGTGTTGTTGTTTTGTATTGTATTGTGTTGTGTGGTATTTGGCGTGGAGGTTGTATTAGGTTGCGTTATCATTATGTTGCATTGCACTATTCTGTATTGCACACCATTGCATTGTATTGTTGTGTTGTGTTGTGATATGCTGTTTAGTTGTTTGCTTGTTTTAAGGTTTCCCCCCAATAGTGACATTTTGCGTACGTGACCGTTTTCGCCCATTATGAAGGTACCTGCATTCCGACTGTGGGGATAGCATTTTTTCTGATTTCTTTTTCCCGCCCAACTACACACGTCCCTAAGTTGTACACACTAGATGATGGAATCCGCTAATGATGTGACAGCCACATAAATGGTCATGTCCATTTTACCAAGAGATTGGGTGGGAGGGGGGGGGGGGAGGCAGATGGGGTACGGTGGCTAGAGGAGGAGGAGGAGTGGGGGGTGGGTGGGGGTGGTGAGATGGGTGAAGATAGGGGGAGGGGGAGAGGGGTTGGTTGCTAGAGGGGAGGGGGGGAATGGGAGATGAGATGGGTGAAGAGGGGGAGAGGGGTTGGAGTATTAAGGGTAGAAGGGAGGTGGGTGGGGGTGGGGGCGGGCGGGAATGTTAACTCTGAGAACAACTTCCTGCCTTAGCAATTATCCTATTTAGCGGCGGTCTATCATTTTCTCCTAAGCATAATTGGTGTGATGGTACGAAGAACAGTAGCGGTAATTCATGGACAGGCCGTACTTCTGTGGGTTCAAAACCAGACTACATTTGTAGGCTTTACATAGCTCGAGAAAGGAAATCTACAACAATGCCATAATTACCGCACAATCAGCCTCATATGCCACCCAAGCAAGGTCATGCTGCAGATAATATTGAACAGACTGAAGCCACAAGCAGAGACCATTATTGCTGAGGAACAAGCAGGTTTCAGAGCAGGGCGCAGCTCAACCGAACAGATATTCAACCTCAGAATACTATGTGAGCGGTACCTTCAACATCAACAAGACCTTTACCACGTATTTATCGATTTTAAGAAGGCATTTGACAGGGTGTGGCATGCAGCTTTGTGGGCAACCATGAATTTGTACAGCATCAATGCAAACCTGATCAGAGTCATCAAACAGCTGTACAGCGAAGCCACCAGTGCAGTGTACTACAACAACAACATTGGAGAATGGTTTCGAACAACAGTTGGAGTAAGGCAGGGCTGTCTACTCTCACCCACTCTTTTCAACATCTTCCTTAAGAGAATCATGGCTGATGCACTGGAACATCATGAAGGATCAGTCAGCATTGGTGGCAGAACGATCACAAACCTCCGCTTTGCAGATGACATTGATGGAATAGCAGGATCAGAAAAAGAGCTTGCCAGCCTAACAGAACACTTGAATAGGGGCCTCCAAAACATACGGCATGGAAATCAGTGCAGAGAAGACCAAACTGATGACTAATAACACCAACGGCATTAGCACTGATATCAGGGTTAATGACCAGAAGCTGGAAACAGTTCAAAGCTTCAAGTACCTGGGAGCCATTGTATCAGACCAGGGATCCAAGCCAGAAGTAGTATGCAGGACTGCACAGACAATAAAAGCTTTGTCAAAACTAAACACCATCTGGAGAGAAAAATATCTCACTTATCTCCAAGATCAGACTAATGCGCTCCCTTGTCATATCCATATTTCTGTATGCCTGTGAATCATGGACCCTGACTGCAGATTTGGAGAGAAGAGTACAGGCGGTGGAGATGACATGCTTTCGGAGACTCCTTGGCATCTCCTACAAAGACCACATAAGCAACGAAAGCGTGCATAACAGAATCCGGCAAACCACTGGACCCTATGAGAACCTTCTAACGATCGTGAAAAAGCGTAAACTTAAATGGTATGGGCATGTCACAAGATCCAAAGGACTTGCAAAGACAGTTTTACAAGGCATGTCCAAGGAGGAAGAAGAAGAGGCAGACCAAGGAAGAGCTGGGAGGATAACATCAGCGAATGGACAGGCCTAGAACTCAACAAAACCCTGAGAAAGGCAGAACAGAGAGAGGAATGGAGGGAACTGGTTGTTGGGTCTTTGAGGGTGCCCCCACGGTCGTCAGACTACGGGACAGATAGATAGAATAGATAGATAGACATAGCTCGATATTCAAAGAAAGCAAAAAAAACCAAACCCAAACCGACTCCATGATACTACACGTACATTATTGCACTGAGAGCAATAACAACATAATAAGCTTATGGACTTCTAGAGACAAATTTAATATGGAAAACATAATCAAAATCAGCGTGACACAAATCTTCGTATTACGATATGTAGATTATGCCTGGCATCCACCTCGGGTGGGCGACTCACTCAGTCTGGCTCTGCCACTGAGCTAATACTGTCGTCAGTAGGGGGCTTAGTAGGTGGTGTCCTGCGTATGTTAGCTCAGAACAGGCACCACTGAACACCACCACCAAAGTGACCCAGAAGCAGTGCAGGGCCCCTCTGGCTGGTGGCCCTACAGGGAGGCCTGATATTGATAGGGTCCTTGTGGACTTCCGACCCTGAGGATGAGACATAACAAATCTGGGTATGGACTGTGGTGGAGAGATTGAAATGAGCGGCGTGGGAACAGGGAGACGGGAACGTCACAGAAGATGAGGCAACAAAAAACAAATTGAGAAAAGAATATGTGCTCGGCAGCTCTCAGCAATTTTAGCAAATAGTTGGGGCCGAGGGTGGGGGGTGGTGTGTGGTGTGGGTGGGGTGGGGGCGGGATAGTCTAGTGGTTAGAGCGTTGCGTGGTCGTGATCTAGGGTCCCAGGGTTCGAGGCATCACCGAGACGCCCGTTCACGGAGATTTTCCCCCCTGGAGTTAACATCAGTGCTGACTCCACTCCCCCGTGAGTCCTTTAAATGAGACTGTATTTTTAAAAAATCTGTGTTCATTTTATAAACCACTTTAAGTCACGGCAGGTTTCTTTGCTTGAAATTCGGGCTGCTCTTCCCAGGGAG
>CM054165.1:7856982-7861982 GCA_028751875.1 Rapana venosa
GCTTTCTAGGCAGGCGTGTTACCTCTAGTGCACCGATCCATGCTCAACCAGTCTTTTAACTCCCCTGAAATGGGCACTCCATCGTGGATTTGAACCCCTGCCCTCAGATAATACTAGATCATGAGTCTTATGTTATAACCACCCCATGATTCCCACCCTTCCTGAACCATGATGAACAGGAATAAACAAACACGACGATTGTGGCGTTACATACCCATCTCTGGATAACATGTCTCTGTCCCAGGCCAAAGGAAAGCTTTGTCAGTTCTTGATGTCAACTAAGCACTGAGGCCTTCATTCAAATTGTTAATGTGTAAAAATGATAGTACTTCAGCCACGATAAGCTCTCAGCTTAGCAACCTGCTCTCTCTCTCTCTCTCTCTCTCTCTTCAAAATAAGAAATAAAAATCCCCAGGAGTCAGAGTGTGGCTGCCTATGAGGTGCAGTACTTAGAAAAGAGTCATACATGCAAAACTTCTCATCTGGTGGGCACATTTACGATCTCACACAATTATTCCTAGGTGGTGATGAGTAAGTTAAGAGTGCATATTCTGGGTGTCCCAAGGTGTTTGACTTCTGTGATAAATTATTGTTTTGTTTGTTTATTGTTCTTTTTTTTCTAATTGTGGTTTGCAATCCACATATTGGTGTTGTGACCCATAGGGTGTTACCCTGGGGAACAGGCAAAATCAACAGCAGCAGCAGCAGCAATAACAAAAATAACAGCAACACAACACCACCACCACCATCACCATCAGCAACGACAACATTCACAGAAGGTCCACCCAAAACCTTGACAAAAAAAGAAAAATCAAACAACAAAGGATTTACCCCGTGGGGATGCTGGGTGGAGCTGTCAGTATAAGCAGCATCTCTACCTTCTGGAAATTCTGTGCTACGAATTCCCTATCCCTCTCTTTGTTTCTGCCTTGTTCCCTTTTCTTCTTGTCACCTCCTTCTTGTCACTTTTTAAAAAAAAAACCTTCTTTGTCCATTCTCATGCCTTTTTTTTTCTCTCTCTCTCTCTCCCTCTCTCTCTCTCTCAGAAAGACTTATAAAATAGCAATTATTTCCCATGCGGAAGTCGGATGCACTCGTCCTGATTCGTCACGTGCTTAATTAACGGCAGCGCAAGGCATTTTCGCTCATGTGACAGCCAACAATGACAATGCCTCATTCTGATTCGCAGAGCCTCCCCCACCACACCCCCACCAACCACCTCCATCCCCATGCAAGGAGACCAGGCCGAGTCATGTGACCCGCTGCAGGCCATGATGGACTGCAATGACATCATGGCTGACGTCACACCCGGTGACATACAAGCCATGTGTGGGTAAGAGTCATACAGGGGGTGGGGGTGGGGGTGTCTATAATATGTTTGGGTCCTGTTCTGTAAATTCTTTTATTTAGAGGATAATGGAATAAGCATTCATGTGCTTTTTTTTACATCCAGTCTCCGTGTGTATATAGTTTTGTCAATTTTGTCATCCGTTCCCACTGGCACACAATGACCTACTCTTCTGAAAAAGAGAGCGGGTTTTAACGTGTGCGCAAGATGTTCTGCGTGCGTTCGCACACGGGACCTCGGTTTATAGTCTCATCCGAAGGACTTTTGGGGGGGAGTGGAGTCGGCGCTGATGTTTACTCCAGAGGAAAAATCCTCTTGAACGAGATTTGAACCCGGGTCAGCAGGTCACGAGTGCATCAATCTAAACACCAGGCTATCCCTTCGCAGAGGTATCATATACTGGTGTGTTTGGGTCATGTTGTTTTGAGAGCACGGGCGTTCTTATTATGTGGCGTTGCAGTGTACTGCCTAGATTCTATTTCTGTTGTTTTTTGGTATCTTTCTGTTGTACTGTGTGAATGGCTTATGTTTGCATTTACACACGCACACACGCATGCACACACTACACACACGCATGCACACACACTTACACCCTTATTCTTGTATTCTTTTTTGTTTGCTTAACTGAATGGGTGTAATGATGGGCTTTTCAATATTTCTGATTCGGAATTCACAGGTGGGTAATTTGAATCCTTTTCTAGTGCCTGATGAATTAACGGTGTGAGTAGTGACAATAATCCAGGTCAGCTTCTTTGTAGACCTGACAATGCCTTGCCTCATAATTATGTGCGTGCATGCGCTGATGCATAAGTCTGTGTATGGACGCATGTGCAACTAGATATGGATGGATATTATTGGTGTGTAAATGGCCTTTAAGTGTGAAATCGTTTTTCCCGAGATTCTGACACTCATTTGTGCCGTTTCACGTGAGAAAGGTCATCTCTACAGACATGTTTGAAGTGGACAAGAATTTCCCTTGTTGATGGAGATAATGTAGCTGGTATGTTTTACAGGCCTGAAGAAGCATACCCAATGTGTGTGAGAAAGATAGTGCACAGTTTCAAACAAAGTCAACACGTAGTATAATCTGTTTCCTCAATGCAGTGAAACCATGTTATCAAAATGTGGAGTCTGTTTCCACAATAAAGTTGCACAGAATCAACAAATTGCATAGTCTACTTCCTAAGTACACATAAGCGAATTTTTTTTTATTCCCCAAGAAAAAAAAGCCTAGCATGTATAATCCATTTCCTACAAAATCAGAAAACCTTATAGCCTGTTTCCCCTGATACATATAAATGAAAATCTGGCATGTATAGTTCATTTCCTACAAAATCATCAAACTGTAAAGTCTGTTTCCACTGATACAGATAAATGTTTTCTTTTCAAGCCTAGAGAGTAATATCTGGCATGTATAGTTCATTTCCTACAAAATCACCAAACTGTTTAGTCTGTTTTTCAAATACACCTTAGTGTATTTTTTCCCCTCCAGATCTGGAGAGAAATAACTTGCATGTATAGTTCACCTCCTACAAAATCATCAAACTGTAAAGTCTATTTCCCTCTATACAGATACATGTTTTCTTTTTTTCCAGCCCAGGAGAGAAATACCTGGCCTGTATGACTCAGATCGTGCACAACTGCCCCGCCCATGCTGAGGTCTTGCCCTTTGACCTTCCGCGTGCCATTGATGCCACCAGAGGCATTCTGGAACAACAGTGTTAGTCTTTGTTTGTTTGTGTGCTTTGTGTTTGCTTGTGTGTTTGTGTGTTTTGTGTTTGTTGTGTGTTTTGTGTTTGTTTGTGTGTCTGTTTGCGTATTTGTTTGTGTGTTTGTATGCATATGTGTTTGTTTTTGTGTTTGTGTGTTTGTGAGTTTGTCTGCTTGTTTGTGTGTTGGGGAACGCGTAACAACAACAACAACAACAACAAATAAAGTGATCAGCATTTTTGAACAATCCTAATTGCTAAACAATCTTGACAAATACAATCTGAGTTTGGCATGCCTAGTGTCAGGCTTTCCTGACCTAATTTTCTCTCTCACACTTTGTGTGTGTGTTAAACCAAACAGGTCTTGCTGAAGAAGAAGAGGAGAAGGACTGTGCCGTGCAGATTGAAGAGGCCAAGAGAGGATGTGCTGATTTTCTGACTGATGGCAATGGAGACTACTGTGGGTAAGTTTGTTCTGGGACGGGATAGCTAGCTCAGTGGTCAGAGCACTTGCTTTCCCCCAGCCAAGTTAAGCAGCATTGAGCGTGGTTACCAAGAGGATGGGTAACCGTTTGCGCGCTTTGGCTTCAGTATAGTCACCCAGTTCACCCAGCTGTAAATGGGTACCTGCCCTCTTTAGGGTCAGGGAAGGTAAAGCACTGAGGAAGAGGAGATGGGCATCGCCCTCAATATGCTGGCCCCTAGAGAAGTTGAGGTCTCTGATGCCTCACCCCCCTACGACCGCATGGGTTATGGGAACCTTTATATATATTACATATATGATGCTTTTCATATATCAAATTTGTTTTTATATTATATGACAGAGGCATCATAAATATTCATTTCAACTATTAACGATGTCCACCATTTTGGATCAAAAACATTTGAAAAATTAATGTTGCTGACAAAAGCCAATATTGATTTGTCTTATGACATTATGGTAGTATGTTTTTATTCAAATTTCAGAGAGAGAGAGAGAGAGATAGAGAGAGAGAGAGAGAAAGAGAGAGAGAGAGAGAGAGAGAGAGAGAGAGAGAGAGAGAGGAGAGAGAGAGAGAGAGAGAGGTAAAGCATTAAGCCCATGTTGTCTCTCCTTCCTTCCCATTGATGAGATCACTTTGGAATACAGGCACTGCTGGCTATCAGAGAGGACAATGGCTAGTCACCAGTGTTAAATCCATGTTGTGCATGTTTACCCCAGAGAAGAGTGGTAGGATTCATCAGACTGAACTTGTCCAAGACACACATACACACACTACCTAAACAATTCACTGCATAAAGTTCAAAATTTGTTTTCAAGTTATTATTAACCCCCCCACCTCTATTTGGGTACATGAAAAAGCATAGACTAAACCATCGAAATCCTCATCAGCAAACAATGGAAATCCTCATCAGCAATGGAAATCCTCATCAGCAATCAACGGAAATCCTCATCAGCAATGGAAATCCTCATCAGCAATCAACGGAAATCCTCATCAGCAATCAACGGAAATCCTCATCAGCAATGGAAATCATCATCAGCAATCAATGGAAATCCTCAGGAATGGAAATCCTCATCAGCAAGCAATGGTAATCCTCATCAGCAATAGAAATCCTCATCAGCAATCAATGGAAGTCCTCATCAGCAATCAATGGAAATCCTCAGGAATGAAAATCCTCATCAGCAAGCAATGGTAATCCTCATCAGGAATGGAAGTCCTCACCAGGAGTGGAAATCACGATTGTTTCTAAACAGCTAGCCACAGAAAGATCACTCTTCACTGCAGGAAACCAGAATACTCCCTGAGGAGTTAAAGCAAGTCAGATGATGTTGGACTCCTACAGAAGTGTATTGAGATGTAAATGAGTGAAATAATTCATTATGGTATTGAGTGTTGTTATGTGTTGTTTTGTATTATTGTATTGTATTGTACTATCTTGTGGGTAGAGTAGGGTAGTGTAGT
>CM054165.1:7866982-7871982 GCA_028751875.1 Rapana venosa
AAAAGCGGAACGGGTTTTAACATGTGCGCAAGATGTTCTGTGTGCGTTGGCACATGGGACCTCGGGTTATAGTCTCATCATCCTGGCAGAGCCGGCCTCTTTCCAGGTAGTAGGGTATATGCTGGGTATGTTCATACTAGCCATCCCTAAAGCCATAGCCAGAGACAACACAACAACAACAATAACAACAACAATAACAAAATGACACTGATGAAACAGATTGACGTTTATGACTATGAAGACATGATAATAGAAAGAACACTGAAGAAGCAGATGACAACAATGACGATACTAAACTCGTGTGTGTGTTTCCACCTGTGGGCAGGAAGTCACGGAAATACCTGAAGTGCATGAAAACCTTCATCCAGCAGTGTGAAAACGATTCCCGCTTCGCCATGTTGCCCAGTGTGCCCCTCAAACAGCTGCGTCAGCAGATCAACAGCGTGTGTGACCCCCAAGGTCAGACCTTGTGCTGCACGTGCTGTTTTGCCGGCCTTGTTCTGTGTCACGTGGTAGAGTTTGTAGCATCTGTGTTTTGATGATGGTGGTTTTCATGATGGTGTTGGTGTGTATAGTGGTCATTGTAATGATGGGGTTGGCAAGGAGGAATATTTCAAGTAGTTTCCTTTTGTCCCCAGACTGATATTTCCATACTTCTTACACAAAGCAAGTGTTTAACACCGCAATGGATCCCTGCCTACTGTAGTATACTGCAACGAACATGTTGATGATGTTGCAAAACAGGGCGCGCATAAAAGAAGAGTGTGAAAGCAGCCTCACCTTCCATGAAAAGAACACAATCATCAAATCAATGGTCTTATCCTGGATAAAGAAGGATAACCACCACTGACTCAAAAGAGAACAGGTCATTGTTCAAAGATTCTGGGCACAACAGGCTAAATCACCACATGTCCACAAAAGAGAAACTCGTTCCTTCTCCCCTGTGTGCCTGGGGTAAAGAAAACCAGACTGGTGAGCACATCATTCAAAGATGCACGCTAAGCCTATACAGCAACCCAAGGAAGATTGTGTGGCTGACGGAGAAAGCCCTGCAAACCAAAGCTGAACAGCCCACGAGAGGATCTGGAAAGGACTTGCCATTATTTTTCCTAGGCACATCTGATGGTGTAAAGCCAACAAGAGAAGAAGATATTTCTATCTTTGTAGTTTGGTTTTAGGTTTTGCTAGGGCTGATGATAGCTTTTGAAATCACCTGCGTTTTGTATTATTTCTCACTTACGGAATCTAGGTATTTGAATTGGCTCACTGTCTGAAGTTCTTGTCTATTGACTGTAATCTTGCACGTGACTAGACTTTTGCTATAAATCTTCATCCTGTTCTTTTTGTTCAGGTTTATAAACCAAACTTCAATAATATGTTTCAGCCAAGCATTTCACGAAGCTTCCTTTCTTTCTTTTTTGTCTCAAGTCCATCAATGTCATCTGCAAATCCAAGGATTGTGATGGTTCTCATTCCAAAAGACCCAGAGCCCTGATAGTCTTCATGGAGCCTTAGTTATGATGCGTTTCAAAACGCGTTAAAGAAAGAGAATAAGTGACAAAAAAGTAGCCTTGTCCACACCCAGCAAAGTATGTAACCTCTCCCCACAGAGAGCGTGGACAAGAGCTGTGCTGCTAGCTGTGGTGGTGTAAAGCTACTGGGTGTGTGGAACACTTACTAGCCAATGTCCTACTTCTCTTGTGATGCCCTCAGAACATCAGGTCACATTCTGTCCAATGCTTTCTCAAAGTCAATAAAGACGTGATGGGTGTTCTGTTAATGCTATCAGAAATTCTTGCACAAGATTGTTAGGTTAAAAATCTGTTCTGTGGTGTTTTTTTCCATTATGGAACGTAGCCCACTTTTCTGTGATAACTTCTTCTGCCTGTGAGTCAAGATTGTTGATGAAAGTCTTCAGCATCAGTTTGCTGGTATAGCTGATAGGGTGACTGTTGTGTAGTCCTGACAACACTGAACATTGTCCCTTTTAGATTATAGTACTTGAGTTACATGATGTGTGTACATAGGCAAATAATTTCTGTTATAGTTCTGAACACAAATTGCATAATAACATATTACAAACTTACAAGAGTCACAATGCATACAAAGAACTTCTTAGTGATAAAAAGGCTTACAGAAATAACTCTTCACACAAGAAGTAAAATGAAATGACTAGAAAATCCACGTTAACTGGAAATTTACACACCATGTAATTAGATTTCGTTGAAAGTGTTGATATTTTCTCTCTAATCATCTTTCTTTTTTCCCATTAGGAGTGTACATTTTGTCACATGTAATTATTATTTAAAGCAGTTCTCCTGAAAATACTGAAAAAAGCCGAACACCATAACATCATATAAGAACATCATTTTCTAAGAAATATTTTCTTTCTTTATCATGAATTTTGGTACCACGAGAACAATTATATCCACAATGAATTTTGTATACCAATTCAATCAATTTTTGCATTTGATTTCAAGATTTGTATCAACATTTTAAAAAAACCCTACCAAAACATGGCAAGAAATAGTTGACCCCTGATACAGATTTTCACTGCAGCTGGAAACATGACCAGCATCAACAGACCTTTTCGCACTGTCTGAAGCCGAGAGCAGAGCTGATCTATGAAGACGTGGGTTCGACTTTCAACAGAGGTGTATGGTGAATTAAGGATTGAGATGTTTGTGATCTCCCAGATCAAAATAAAATGCAGACCTGCAAGCAACTTTTCCCCATCATGCATATAAACATACAGTAGATCAAATACACACATGAAAGATCCTCTTGTTCATGTCAGCATCTGGTGGGTTTCGGAATCACAAAGATAGCCAGTATACGTCCTGTAATGAACATAAACTGCTCTGAAGTTGGCATGCGTTGGCTGAGGCCAGTGGGCAGACTGCCTGCAATGCTACAAGCACAGGAGAAAACCAGGCATAGTGCAACCCACCCACGAAAGAAATGCACAGAGAGAAGTGCGTAGAGAGGAAGAAAATTAAAGAAAGAAATGTTGATGCAATATAAGACAAAGCAAACAAAGGACTAATGAAAAGAAAAAAAAGAGCAAACAGCTGTAATACCGAGTCAAAGCCAGCAACACAAGCAGTCAAAGCACAAGTCATGGGTTCCATCCCTCTTTGAAACTTTCCCTCATCCATAAAACCTTGAGTGGCAGTCTGTGTGCTAGTCTTTTGGAGGAGATGATAAACTGAGGTCTCGTGTGCAACACATTTAGCGCACGTAAAAGAACCAGCAGCAACAAGAAAGTTGTTCATAGCTGACTTCTTGTAAGAAACAGCCACTGTGAAAGAAAAGATCAGATATAGAACTATATTACAATACACTGCACTGCACTGGACTACGCTACACTGCACTGCACTACATTGCACTGCACTGCTCTCTAGTGCATTACATTACAGTTCAGTACACCACACCACACTACACCCCACCCCACCACACCACACTACACCCCACCCCACCACCACCCACGCCACCCCACCCCACCATACCACACTACACCCCACCCACCCACACCACACGCCACCCCACCCCACCCCACACACCACACGCCACCCCACCCCACCCACCCCACCACACTACACCCCACCCCACCCCACCACACCACACTACACCCCACCCCACCACACCAACGCCACCCCACCCCACCACACCACACCCCACCACACCCCACCCCACCACACCACACCACACCACAAACAAGAAACAAAACAAAAAAAACGCAAAACAGAAGACTAGTTTTGGTAATGATGACTCTGGATTGTCTGCAACAGGGGGTCGTGCAGTTCGTGAGGCACGTAAGGTACGCAAGGTTCGCGAGGTACGCGAGGTACGCAAGGAACGTGAGGTACGCGAGGTACGCAAGGAACGTGAGGTACGCGAGGTACGCGAGGTACGCGAGGTACGTGAGGCCAGCCACCTCAGCAACAGTGCAGAATGTCCAGATGACCTGCAGGGGGCCGCAGCGGACTGTGGCAGTCACTTGCACGAGGCTCAAAGCGATGACATAGAGCTTCAGTGCAGGTAAGAGGAGAAGAACCGTTTGAAGTCAGTATGTGCTGTAGGTCATGTAATGCAGTAAGGAGAGCGAGAACTTTATTTTTGTACTGTTATTGTCTGTTATTGAAGAACTGTTACTCCCCAAGATGGATGGAGGAGGCTTACCACGGCATCGTCTTTCGTGTCTCCCCCACGACCGCTAAGGTCACGGGTCTGATGATGATGACTCCCCAATAATATGTTCTGCTTGTACATGGTTTAGAGAGGTTTTTTGGTTGTGTTATCCATATACGTCTCAAACGCTTTTCTCCAGAATGTGTTCTGAATTCATGAAAGATCTATCAATTCCTTACTAAAAACAGTTTACTTCGAATAAATGTTTTCCTGATGCAATTTACTCAAATGCCAAAGAGGGATTGTAGACCAATTGCTTGTCCTTTTATTAAACAAGCTACCTATCCATTGTAAGTAAGTTAATGTTCTGCATTTCAATCATATCAATCATGTTTAGTCCACCATGTTCATGAGAAGATTTCATTACTTTTCCCTTGACTTTTTCAAAAGCACGCCTGTTACTGTGTTTTCTTTGCCATAAAAACTTGTATAAAACTGTGTTTATGTTTGTGAGATTATGTATTGGAAGCCCAGCAGACTGCATAATGAAGGTAAATTGACAAATTAGGAAAAGCCACATCACATTGAAAGTCACAGGTAGCTTAGTTGGTTGCAGGTCATCTGTATGCTAAGATAGTTTTTGGTTTTCAGTTTTCCTAAGTGCTATGAAGAAATTCCACAGATGCCACATCGCATCAGTCTTTTGGCATATCCTGACATCAAGTGCTTTGCTTTAGGTTTTTGTGGCAAGATACAGTGCTATATTAATTCCATGTATTACTACTACTACTACTACTACTACTACTACTACTACTACTACTACTACTACTACTACTACTACTAACTACTAACTACTAACTACTAACTAC
>CM054165.1:7881982-7911982 GCA_028751875.1 Rapana venosa
GTGTGTGTGTGACAGCAGCGCTAGGTCATCCGCAAAGTCAAGGTCGTCTAGTGTTGAGAACAGGCTCCAGCGAATCCCTCTTGGGGTGTCTTCTGTCGTTTTCCTCATCACCCAATCAATGGCCAGATTGGAGAACTGCCGACATCACACATCCATGTCTTACTCCAGTCTTGACTTCAAAGACAGTGTTGCTATGGCCCACAGAGCATCTGAAGTTGTCGTAGAAGCTCTTGATAAGGTGTACCAGTTTCGATGGGATGCCTTAGTGTCGAAGGATACTCCAAAGGCTGTCTCTGTGTATGCTGTCAAATGCCTTTTCGAAGTCCACAAAATTCACATACAGCTGTCTTTGCCACTCTGTGCACTGTTCAATGATGTTTCTGAGCGTGAATATCTGGTCTATACATCCTCGTTGCTTCCTGAACCCTGCTTCCTCAGTGCATCGTCCACAGCGTCTGATATTTTTCTGATGATGACCTTGGCCAGTATCTCGCTCAGCACAGACAAAAGAGTGATTCCCCTCCAGTTGTTGCAGTCGCTCAGGGTTCCTTTCTTGGGGATGTTGACTATCACTCCCTTGGTCCAATCGTCAGGTACTTTCTCGTTCTTCCATGCAGCTGTGAACAGTGGTTACAGTATGTCAGCTGCTAGTTCAGAATCTGCCTTGAACAGTTCGGCACCAAGGTTGTCCTGGCCTGGTGACTTGCCGTTCTTGAGGGTCTTGATGGCAGCCACTATCTCTTCCTTTGTTGGGGGGTTGACGTCAATGTCTAAGTCTTTTGTAGCTTCTGGGATGTCGGCTATCTCGTCAGGTGGTGGTCGTTTGAGAACTTCCTGGAAGTGTTCAGCCCAATTTCTTCTTTCTCTTTCTCTGTTGTCAACAGTTTCCCTTGTCTGTCCCTGATTGGTCCCCCAGTGCTTCTCTTAAATTTGTTGCATACTTTCTTGGTGATCTTGTAGACTCTCCCTTGCTCTCCTTGGGCCGTCGCCTCTTCTGCCTCAGCTGCCAACTGGTCCATGGCTTCTCTCTTGTCACGGCGTGCGAGTCTCTTCACTTTCCTGTGTGCCTCTCTGTACAACTCTTCCTGCCTCTCTCGTAGCCGTGGAGACTTTACTTGCAGAAGTCTCTTCTTGATCTCTCTCCTTTCTTTGATGGCATCGAGGGTCTCTTGTTGGATCCAGTCATTGTTGGTCTTCTTCTTTTGATGACCGATGTTCTCCTTGCTGCTCTCGGTGTACAGTTTACATATCTGCTTCCATGTCATATCTATGTCATGCTGTTCTGTCATGTTCTGCAGGATGTGGAATCTGTTCCTCAGATTGTTGATGAATGCAGACTTCACGTTGGTGTCTCTCAGTCGCTGGGTATCAAATCGCGCTTGAGTAGTTGGTTTTGTGTTCTTCTTCAGTTTCATCTGGATGTGTGTCACCAGGTGATGATCGCACCCGATATCCGCACTTCGCTTGGTTCTCACATCCAGAAGAGATCGTCTCCACATACCATTGATCATCAGATGGTCAATCTGGTTCATGTCTCTCCCATTCGGCGACGTCCAAGTCAGCTTGTGGATGTCCCGGTGCTTGAAGAGGGTCCCTCCTATCACTAAGTTGTTCATGGCGCAGAACTCCACAAGTCTCTCCCCGTTGTCATTTCTGTTCCCCACCCCGTGTTTTCCCAAGACTCTCTCATAGTCGGTGTTGTCGCTTCCGACCTTGGCATTGAGGTCCCCCATGACGACGATGAGGTCATGGTGTGGGGCCTTCTCTGTCTCTGTCTGCAGCTGGTGGTAGAAGTCGTCCCCGTGTGTATGCAGTTTTGTAAATTTTGTCATCCATTCCAACCGACACACAATGGCCTTCTCTTCCGAAAAGTGGAACGGGTTTTTACGTGTGCACAAGATGTTCTGCGTGCGTTCGCACACGGGCTCTTGGTTAATAGTCTCATCCGAAGGTCTTTTGGGGAGAGTGGAGTCAGCACTGATGTTCTTGGAAGGTAGCACAATACTATCAACAAAGACTGCTTGGTAGACCAAAGAATGAGATGCCTGATGTAGAATTAACTGTACTTGAGCAAACCTTAGTGATGTGTACTTCAGTTATTACTCAATTCAGAAATTAACAGAATTACAAAAACGATCAAAGGATGAAAAGAAAGGTCCTTGAGACTTTTCAAATGACATAATGAAAGAAAGAACTGCATACAATATTATTCTATCTCGAGGAACAAATACCTCACTTCAGCGTTTTTAAAAGAATCATAACAGCAGCATAGTCATGAGACTGAAAAAAGTATATAGTGTTTGTTAACCTAAAATCGGCCAATTTTTACCACAATATGGCATTCTTATGAAAAAAAATCATTGAAAGAGATTAAAATGACGGAAGGCAGAGGTGTCCCAGCAGTTGCCAATGATGACACAATACGCTGGAAGACATCCCCTGGGAAGAAGAAGAATAGAAAGAAAAGTCACTCGCTTAGGAAGACATTCTCCACTATCTTGCCTGACCTAAAGAAAATTGCTTGCACGTTAAGATTTTTGTGTTTTTTTCTTATATGTTTATGTGTGAGTTTCTGATTTTTTCTTAATCATGTTCTAATTTTATTTTGAATATTGAATTGATTGCTATTGAAGATATCTTGTGAAGTAGTTTTTTGTTGGATTTTGACGCTGCATCAACACGCGCAATTTCATTTCAAGTGTTACGTAACTCCATTATCTTTGATATATAACAAGCAAAATTAATGAAAATGTTAAAAAAAAGAAAGATGTTTGAGTAAAATAGGCGAACAAGTACAAAAACAGACAAGGGTAAAATGAAAAATTATATTATTCTATCTTCAAGAAGTAGAAACATCACTATTGTTTATGAACAACAAGATTGGTGTACTACTTCTTGAAGATAAAATGATATTGCATGTAATGCCTCACAATAAAGAAAGAAACAAAACGTGGCTAGAACAGTAATGTTTGTACATCTTAATACCTTTAGAGAAATAATGTACTTTTCTTTCAGACCATTTCTGTTTGTTGCTTTTTAATCAATTGTTGTGTCATAAGTAAATAAAAGTCTAACTTTTTTTGCAGTAAGTTAATGAAATGATTTTAAAAAAATCAAACGATTATGAGAAAATCTCAAAGTACCTTTTCTGAAACTTACTTGTTCTTTTCGAAAATAAGTTTAGATGTTTTGAAACAGATTTTTAACACAAGGGATTTTTGCATGCAAATCAAGGGATTTTTTGTCTCGACTTAAATGTTCCGGCTGACACTCCAGTAATCAGAACCTGACAAGACAAGACAAGACATGACAAGATCAGACAAGGTCAGACAAGATCTGACAAGATCAGAAAAGACCTGACAAGACACGACAAGATCAGACTAACTTTGATGTCAGTGAAGATGTTTTTGCTGCTGGTTCTGTTACCAGCCACTTACTGTCTACACTATTCAAAGCTGTGTATAAAGCTAAAAGCAAATCAAAGTTGGATAAATTATCTCAGTATGTCACAAAAACAAATATTTCAGAAAGTTTGAAATAGCAGCAGCAGCAGCGGCAGCAGCAGCAGTAGCACTAGTAGTACTGGTAGTAGTAATAACAACAACAATAATGATAATAATGTGTGGAATTTCTATAGCGCTGAATCTTGTAAAACAACAAATCAAAGCACTTAAACGGGAAAAAGCAGGATCCCTCAAAGAAGAAAGAAAAAAGCACCCTCAAGCAACAAGAAAACAACCCCTCCCCCCCGAAATGTAATAACTCCTTTAGTTATTATTCAGAACTACGTTCATCATTATCACCATCCAGACATTACAACACTAATAATAATTCAGAGTGGTCAACAGGTGGTCAGCCTTTACCTGAGGCCGGTCAAGACAACAGCAGCAGGTCAGAATGCCCAGAGGACGTTCAGGGGGCCCTACAGCAATGCGTCAGTCACATGCACAGTCTTCAAAGCAACGACATGGAGTCCCAGTGCAGGTAAGACAAAACCTCTTCCACTCGTGTGAAGGCAGTAGTGGGCTTAGCAGAGTGTGGGCTTAGTCCACTGTGGGCTAGTGTCCCCTGAAGAAGGTTCTGCTGGCTGTGACATTTGTGAAGGAAAAGCTGCAGTAAACAGGTATTTCATACAGGTGCATGACATAAATGAGCTCTTATTAGTGAAGAGAGTTCAAAGACCGAAATCCTTGCAAGAGCTGCACAAACACTAGCAGCAATGGCGAAGCTCAAGACCATCTGGAAAGACTGAAACATCTCTCTCAGGACCAAGGTCAAGCTACTGCATGCACTGGTCATCTCCACATATCTGTATGCATGCGAATCCTGGACATTGAATGTACATCTACAAAGGAGGATCCAGGTTTTGGAGATGAGATGCCTGAGAAGACTCCTTGGCATTTTATACATGGACCACATTACTAACGAAGTCCGACAAACCATCACCCAACAAGTAATGTACTATGAAGACCTGCTGACCACAGTCAAGAACAGGAAGCTCAGATGGTATGGACATGTGACTAGATCAGATGGGCTCTCTAGGACCATACTACAAGGAACAGTGCAGGGGAAGAGAAGGCGAGGCAGGCCGAAGAAGAAATGGGCAGACAACATCACTGAATGGACCAGGAGGAGCTTCTCCACAACCCAGGCACTTGCCCACAACTACCACGACTGGAGCCAACTGGTGCAACGTTCATCACTGCAGTGCCCCTATTACTCCAGAGGGGGTTATGGGAACATATGAGATGAAATGAGAATGACAGTAACATAAATGAAGAAATAATAATGAAGATGATGACAGGGACAATAATGAAAAAACTACATGACAAAGATGATGACAGTCACATTAATGAAGGACAACATGACAAAGGATGACAATAATGACAATAATGACAGTAACACCAATAAAGAAATACATGACAAAGATGATAATAACAACAGTAACATCAATAAAAAACTACATGTCAAAGATGATAATAACAACAGTAACATAAATAAAGAAATACCTGACAAAGGTGATAATAACAACAGTAGCATCAATAAAGAAATACCTGACAAAGGTGATAACAACAACAGTAACACCAATAAAGAAATACCTGACAAAGGTGATAATAACGACATTAACATCAATAAAGAAATACATGACAAAGATGATAATAACAACTCACTCACTCACTCACTCATCCCTTGGTCGGGACAACCGTTGGGGTACCCGCACGGACGCTGCAAGTGGACCGCCAAATGGTTCTGTCCTGGGCTGTTTTCAGGAGGCTTGGTACAGTGAGGCCGGTCCACTCCTTGATGTTGGATATCCAGCTTTTGCGTGGTCGTCCCTGCCTCCTTGCTCCTTCCACCATTCCCTGCAGGACTGTCTTTGACAGGCTGTTATGCCTTGTTGTGTGGCCAAACCATTTCAGTTTCCTCCGTTTGACTGTATCTAGCAATGGTTCTTGTTTGCCAGCCATTGCCTCGATCTGCTGCCAGACGTAGTCATTGGTTTTGCGGTCTCTGTAGGTGATGTTCCGGATCCGCCTGAGGCACTTCATCTCAAAGGCTTGAATGCGACGTTCTAAATCGGCAGTAAGTGTCCATGCTTCACAGCTGTACAAGGCAATGGATGTGACGAGTGCCTTGTAGAGTCTGACCTTAGTGTGGGTTCTGATGTTGTGGTTTCTCCACACTTTCGCCAGCTTAGTCATGGAGGAGAGTGCAACAGCAAGTCTGATCTTCACCTCTTGTGTGCTCGTGCCTTCTTTGGTGATGACTGCTCCAAGGTACTTGAAAGTTTCCACCTCCTCTAGTGTCTCGCCACTCATCTTGATGCTGGTGGGAGTGGTCGGTGTGGTACTGTTCACTAGGATCTTGCTCTTTTCCGTGCTGATCTCCATACCGTGGGCATTGGCTGATGTTTCCAGTCTGGTGGTGAGATCCTGGAGTTCTTCTTCGCTGCGGCCCATGAGATCAATATCGTCTGCGAATCGAAGATTGCAGACTGGCCTTCCTCCTATTGTGATTGTGGTCTTGAAGCCAAGGAGGGCCTCCTGCATGATGTTCTCCAGGAACACGTTGAAAAGAACGGGGGATAGCGGGCAGCCTTGTCGAACTCCAACTGAAGTCCGGAAGAACTCCCCGATTTCTCCACCCATGAGGACTGCACTGTGGGAGCTGTCATACAGCGCCTGGATGACTTGAATCAGGTCCTCGTCGAAGCTATAGTCTCTCATGACTTGCCACAGAGCTTCTTGCCACACTCGATCGAAGGCCTTCTTGAAGTCAATGAAGTTGTTGTAGAGCTGTAGCTGATGTTGGAGATGCTTCTCTATGAGCATTCTGATGTTGAAGATCTGTTCGACAGTGCTTCGACCTGGTCTGAATCCTGCCTGTTCTTCTGATAGGATTTCTTCTGCTTGTGGTTTCAGTATGTTCAAGGCAATGCGTAGCATAACTTTGCTTGGATGGCTTATCAGACTGATTGTTCTGTAATTTTGGCACTTCTTCAGGTCTCCCTTCTTTGGAAGTGGAACTATGATGGATTGGGTCCACTGTTCAGGCCACTCTTTGCTGGTCCAGATGCGTTGGCAGATGATTGTTAATGACTTGATCATCTCTGGGCCTCAGTTCTTGATGAGCTCAGCCGGGATGTTGTCAATCCCTGGTGACTTGCCTCCTTTCAGGGATCTTACTGCTTCTTCTACCTCTTCCTCCAGCACCTGTGTGCTTTCAGGATCTGATGGACTGGGATCTTGCTCGTGAAGTTTTAATAACAACAGTAACATCAATAAAGAAATAGCTGACAAAGGTGATAATAACAACAGTAACACCAATAAAGAAATACCTGACAAAGGTGATGCCTGTGGACAGGACTATGGGGGCGGTGCTGGGCTGTGTGGACAACATCAGGCAGCACTGTGGGGACCATCCCCTGTTAGCCATGATCCCCTCTGAGCCCATGGACCATCTCCGTCAGCAATACAGCAGCATGTGTGGAGGGGAAGGTCAGGACTCCTGCTGTCTGTCTGTCTGTCTGTCTGTCTGTCTGTTTGGTTGTTTTTGTGTTGAAGGTCAGTTGTTATGTCTTCTTGATTGCTGCTTGCTTATTTGCCTGTATCTATCTATCTATCTATCTATCTATCTATCTATCTATCTATCTATCTATCTATCTATCTATCTATCTATCTATCTATCTATCTATCTATCTATCTATCTATCTATCTATCTATCTATCTATCTATCTCTCTGTCTATCTGTCTGTCTGTCTGTCTGTCTGTCTGTCTGTCTATCTATCTATCTATCTATCTATTTATCCATCTACCTACCTAGCTACCAAGCTACCTACCTACCTACCTACCTACCTATGTATGTATGTATGTATATATGTATGTATGTATGTATGTTAGTATGTATGTATATATGTATGTATGTATGTATGTATGTATGTATGTATGTATGTATGTATGTATGTATGTATGTATGTATGTATGTATGTATCTATCTATCTATCTATCTATCTATCTATATAATCATTATGCGTTTTTTTTTGTCTGTGTGTGTGCGTTTAGTGATTTTGTTAATGTTTTCCTGAATTTTTTGTTTTGTTTGTTGCTGTTGATACTGTTGTTTCTTTTTGTTTGCTTTGTTTTGAATTTTTATGTTCTTTTATTAAAATCCAAAGTCGAATTCGTTCATATATCTCCTCAGATCATTCATGTGTTTTGCCTTTATCTATACGCCATGTGATATGTCATGGATTATTGCGGTAAGTACAAGAAGAATGGTTGTCAAAAAAAAAGACATGAAACTGCAAGGAAATGCACACGTTCCATATTTTTTTGCTCTTAGAAATCTGTAATCTTTTTCAAAGAAAGGAATTAAAAAAGAAAGAAAAAGGAAACAAAGGAAGCAAAAAGATCTCCCCCCCCACCCAAAAAAAAGTAATACCCACTTTATTATCATTCCGAACTACGTTCATCATCATCATCATCATCATCATCATCATCATCATCATCATCATCATCATCATCATCATCATCATCATCATCACCACCACCACCACCACCACCACCACCACCACCACCACCACCACCACCACCACCACCACCACCACTACCACCACCACCATCATCATCACCACCACCACCATTATCATCATCATCATCATCATCATCATCATCATCATCATCATCATCATCATCATCATCCAGACATAACAACACTAATAATAGTTCAGAGTGGTCAGCAGGTGGTCAGCCTTTACCTGAGGCCGGTCAAGACAACAGCAGCAGCTCAGAATGCCCAGAGGACGTTCAGGGGGCCCTACAGCAATGCGTCAGTGACATGCACAGTCTTCAAAGCAACGACATGGAGTCCCAGTGCAGGTAAGACAAAACCTCTTCCACTCGTGTGTAGGCAGTAGTGGGCTTAGCAGAGTGTGGGCTTAGTACACTGTGGGCTAGTGTCCCCTGAAGAAGGTTCTGCTGGCTGTGACATTTGTGAAGGAAAAGCTGCAGTGAACAGGTATTTCGTACAGGTGCATGACATAAATGAGCTATTATTAGTGAAGAGAGTTCAAAGACTGAAATCCTTGCAAGAGCTGCTCAAACAGTAGCAGAAATGGCGAAGCACAAGACCATCTGGAAAGATCGAAACATCTTTCTCAGAACCAAGATCAAGCTACTGCATGCACTGGTCATCTCCACATACCTGTATGCATGCGAATCCTGGACAATGAGTGCACATCTACAAAGGAGGATCCAGGATTTGGAGATGATATGCCTTAGAAGACTCCTTGGCATTTTATACATGGACCACATTACCAACCAAGTCCTACAAACCATCACCTAATAAGTAAAGTACTATGAAGAACTTCTGACAACAGTCAAGGAAAAAATGTTCAGATGGTATGGGCATGTTACAAGATCAGATGGGCTCTCCAGGACCATACTGCAAGGAACAGTGCAGGGGAAGAGAAGGCGAGGCAGGCCGAAGAAGAAATGGGCAGACAACATCACTGAATGAATTGGGAGGAGCTTCTTCACAACCCAGGCACTTGCACACAACCGCCACAAGTTGAGCCAACTGGTGCAACGTTCATCACTGCAGTGCCCCTACGACTCTGGATGGGGTTATGGGAACAGATGAGATGAGATGAGAAAGACAGTAACATAAATGAAGAAATAATAATGAAGATGATGACAGTCACAATAATGAAAAAATACATGACAGAGATGATGACAGTGACAATAATGAAACAAATACATGACAAAGATGATGATAGTCACATTAATGAAGGCAAACATGACAAAGATGATAATAACGACAGTAGCATCAATAAAGAAATACACGACAAAGGTGATAATAACAACAGTAACACCAATAAAGAAATACCTGACAAAGGTGATAATAACAACAATAACATCAATAAAGAAATACCTGACAAAGATGATAATAACAACAGTAACACCAATAAAGAAATACCTGACAAAGGTGATAATAACAACAGTAACACCAATAAAGAAATACCTGACAAAGGTGCTGCCTGTGGACAGGACTATGGGGGCGGTGCTGGGCTGTGTGGACAACATCAGGCAGCACTGTGGGGACCATCCCCTGTTAGCCATGATCCCCTCTGAGCCCATGGACCATCTCCGTCAGCAATACAGCAGCATGTGTGGAGGGGAAGGTCAGGACTCCTGCTGTCTGTCTGTCTGTCTGTCTGTCTGTCTGTCTGTTTGGTTGTTTGTTGTTGGTCAGTTGTTATGTTTTCTTGATTGCTGCTTGCTTGTTTGCATGTATCTATCTATCTATCTATCTATCTATCTATCTATCTATCTATCTATCTATCTATCTATCTATCTATCTATCTATCTATCTATCTATCTATCTATCTATCTATCTATCTATCTATCTATCTATCTATCTATCTATCTATCTATCTACCTGCCTACCTACCTGCCTGCCTACCTACCTTCCTACTTACCTACCTACCTACCTACCTACCTATCTATCTATCTATCTATCTATCTATCTATCTATCTATCTATCTATCTATCTATCTATCTATCTATCTATCTATCTAACTATCTACCTACCTACCTACCTTCCTACCTACCTACCTACCTACCTACCTACCTACCTACCTACCTACCTACCTACCTATCTATCTATCTATCTATCTATCTATCTATCTATCTATCTATCTATCTATCTATCTATCTATCTATCTATCTATCTATCTATCTATCTATCTATCTATCTATCTATCTATCTATCTATCTATAATTATTATGCGGTTTTTTATCTGTGTGTGTGCGTTTAGTTATTTTGTTAATGTTTTCCTTAATTTTTTGCTTTGTTTGTTGCTGTTGATACTGTGGTTTCTTTTTGTTTGTTTTTGTTTTGTTTTTTATGTTCTTTTATTAAAATTAAAAATCGAATTCGTTCATATATCTCCTCAGATCATTCATGTGTTTTGCCTTTTATCTATACTCCATGTGATATGTCATGGACTATGGCGGTAAGTACAAGAAGAATGGTTGTCAAAAAAGACATGAAACTGCAACGAAATGCACACGTTCCATATTTATTCTTAGAAATCTATAATCATTTTCAAAGAAAGGAATTAAGAAAGAAAGAAAAAAAGGAAGCAAAAGGAATCCCTCCGAAATAAAAGTAATACCCACTTTATTTATCATTCCGAACTACGTTCATCCTCCTCCTCCTCCTCCTCCTCCTCCTCCTCCTCCTCCTCCTCCTCCTCCTCCAGACGTAACAACACTAATAATTCAGTGTGGTCAGCAGGTGGTCAGCCTTTACCTGAGGCCGGTCAAGACAACAGCAGCAGCTCAGAATGCCCAGAGGACGTTCAGGGGGCCCTACAGCAATGCTTCAGTCCCATGCACAGTCTTCAAAGCAACGACATGGAGTCCCAGTGCAGGTAAGACAAAACCTCTTCCACTCGTGTGAAGGCAGTAGTGGGCTTAGCAGAGTGTGGGCTTAGTACACTGTGGGCTAGTGTCCCCTGAAGAAGGTTCTGCTGGCTGTGAGATTTGTGAAGGAAAAGCCCCAGTGAACAGGTATTTTGTACCGGTAAAGGTGTCCCATAATCTATGTGGTCGTAGGGGAGCGAGGCGTCAGAGACCTCGCTTCTCTAGGGGCCAGCATATTGAGGGTGGCGCCCATCTCATCTCCCTCGCTGCTCTACCTTCCCTGACCCTAAAGAGGAAGGTACCCCTTTACAGCTGGGTGAACTGGTGACTGTACTAAAGCCAAGGCGCGCAAACAGTCACCCATCCAAAGGTAAACACACTCAACGCTGCTTAACATTGGTTGGGGAAAGCGGGTGCTCTGACCTCTGAACTATCCCGTCACCTTTGTACAGGTGCATGATATAAATGAAGAAATAAATGATGAAAATGATGAAGATGATGACAGTAACAGAAAGGAAGACATTATGATGAAAATAACGACAGTTACATTGGTGAAGACATAATGCTGAAGATAATGACAGTTAGATTAATGAAGAAATAATGATTAAAATGATGAAGGTAATGACAGTGACATTTCTGAAGAAATAATGATGAAAATGATGACAGTTACAACAATGAAGAAATACATGGCAAAGATAATGACAGTCACATTAATAAAGACATAATGATGAAGATAACGACAGAAACATTAATGAAGAAATAATGATGAAGATAATGACAGTAGCATTCATGAAGTAATAATGTTACAGATAATGACAGTAAAAATAAATGAAGAAATAATAAAGAAGGTTGGTAACAGTAACATCAACGAAGACAAAATGATGAAGATAAGGATAGTAAAATTAATGATGAAATACATAACAAAAGATGATGATAATGACAGTGATAATGACAATAATGAAGATGATGACAGTCACAATAATGAAGAATCACATAAAGAAGATGATAACAGTCACATTAATGAAGAAAAACATGACAAAGATGATAATAACAACAGTAACACCAATAAAGAAATACCTGACAAAGGTGATAACAACAACAGTAACACCAATAAAGAAATACCTGACAAAGGTGATAATAACGACATTAACATCAATAAAGAAATACCTGACAAAGGTGATAATAACAACAGTAACACCAATAAAGAAATACCTGACAAAGGTGATAATAACGACAGTAACACCAATAAAGAACTACCTGACAAAGGTGCTGCCTGTGGACAGGACTATGGGGGAGGTGCTGGGCTGTGTGGACAACATCAGGCAGCACTGTGGGGACCATCCCCTGTTAGCCATGATCCCCTCTGAGCCCATGGACCATCTCCGTCAGCAATACAGCAGCATGTGTGGAGGGGAAGGTCAGGACTCCTGCTGTCTGTCTGTCTGTCTGTCTGTCTGTCTGTCTGTCTGTCTGTCTGTCTGTTTGTTTGTTGTAGGTCAGTCGTTATGTTTTTTTGATTGCTGCTTGCTTGTTTGCCTGTTAAATATATATATATATATATATATATATATATTTATATATATATATATATATATATATATATATATATATAATATATACATATACATATCTATAAAAAATCATTTTGTGTTATTTGTCTCTGTGTGTGCTTTTAGTTATTTAATCATTGTTTTCCTGAGTTTTCGTGTGCTGAGTTTGTTGCTGTTGATGCTGTTGTTTCTCTTTGTTTTGTTTTGTTTTATGTTCTTTTAATGAAATCTAAAGTCGAATTCGTTCATATATCTCCTCAGATCATTCATGTGTTTTGCAATTATCTATACTCCATGTGATATGTCATGGACTATGGCGGTAAGTACAAGAAGAATGGTTGTCAAAAAAGACATGAAACTGCAACGAAATGCACACGTTCCATATTTATTCTTAGAAATCTATAATCATTTTCAAAGAAAGGAATTAAGAAAGAAAGAAAAAAAAGGAAGCAAAAGGAATCCCTCCCAAATAAAAGTAATACCCACTTTATTTATCATTCCGAACTACGTTCATCATCCTCCTCCTCCTCCTCCTCCTCCTCCTCCTCCTCCTCCTCCTCCTCCTCCTCCTCCTCCTCCTCCTCCAGACGTAACAACACTAATAATTCAGTGTGGTCAGCAGGTGGTCAGCCTTTACCTGAGGCCGGTCAAGACAACAGCAGCAGCTCAGAATGCCCAGAGGACGTTCAGGGGGCCTACAGCAATGCTTCAGTCCCATGCACAGTCTTCAAAGCAACGACATGGAGTCCCAGTGCAGGTAAGATAAAACCTCTTTTCCCCACGTGTGTAGGCAGTAGTGGGCTTAGCAGAGTGTGGGCTTAGTACACTGTGGGCTAGTGTCCCCTGAAGAAGGTTCTGCTGGCTGTGAGATTTTGTGAAGGAAAAGCCCCAGTGAACAGGTATTTTGTACAGGTAAAGGTGTCCCATAATCTATGTGGTCGTAGGGAGCGAGGCGTCAGAGACCTCAGCTTCTCTAGGGGCCAGCATATTGAGGGTGGCGCCCATCTCATCTCCCTCGCTGCTCTACCTTCCCTGACCCTAAAGAGGAAGGTACCCCTTTACAGCTGGGTGGAACTGGTGACTGTACTAAAGCCAAGGCGCGCAAACAGTCACCCATCCAAAGGTAAACACACTCAACGCTGCTTAACATTTGTTGGGGGAAAGCGGGTGCTCTGACCTCTGAGCTATCCCGTCACCTTTGTACAGGTGCATGATATAAATGAAGAAATAAATGATGAAAATGATGAAGATGATGACAGTAACAGAAAGGAAGACATTATGATGAAAATAACGACAGTTACATTGGTGAAGACATAATGCTGAAGATAATGACAGTTAGATTAATGAAGAAATAATGATTAAAATGATGAAGGTAATGACAGTGACATTTCTGAAGAAATAATGATGAAAATGATGACAGTTACAACAATGAAGAAATACATGGCAAAGATAATGACAGTCACATTAATAAAGACATAATGATGAAGATAACGACAGAAACATTAATGAAGAAATAATGATGAAGATAATGACAGTAGCATTCATGAAGTAATAATGTTACAGATAATGACAGTAACATAAATGAAGAAATAATGATGAAGGTGGTAACAGTAACATCAACGAAGACAAAATGATGAAGATAAGGATAGTAAAATTAATGAGGAAATACATAACAAAAGATGATGATAATGACAGTGGTAATGACAATAATGAAGATGATGACAGTCACAATAAGGAAGAATCACATAAAGAAGATGATAACAGTCACATTAATGAAGAAAAACATGACAAAGATGATAATAACAACAGTAACATCAATAAAGAAATACATGACAAAGGTGATAATAACAACAGTAACATCAATAAAGAAATACCTGACAAAGGTGATAATAACAACAGTAACACCAATAAAGAACTACCTGACAAAGGTGCTGCCTGTGGACAGGACTATGGGGGCGGTGCTGGGCTGTGTGGACAACATCAGGCAGCACTGTGGGGACCATCCCCTGTTAGCCATGATCCCCTCTGAGCCCATGGACCATCTCCGTCAGCAATACAGCAGCATGTGTGGAGGGGAAGGTCAGGACTCCTGCTGTCTGTCTGTCTGTCTGTCTGTCTGTCTGTCTGTCTGTCTGTCTGTTTTTTGTAGGACAGTTGTTATGTTTTCTTGATTGCTGCTTGCTTGTTTGCATGTATCTATCTATCTATCTATCTATCTATCTATCTATCTATCTATCTATCTATCTATCTATCTATCTATCTATCTATCTATCTATCTATCTATCTATCTGTCTGTCTGTCTGTCTGTCTGTCTGTCTGTCTGTCTGTCTGTCTGTCTGTCTGTCTGTCTATCTAACTATCTATCCATCTACCTACCTAGCTACCAAGCTACCTACCTACCTACCTACCTACCTATGTATGTATGTATATATGTATGTATGTATGTTAATATGTATGTATATATGTATGTATGTATGTATGTATGTATATATGTATGTATGTATGTATGTATGTATGTATGTATGTATGTATCTATCTATCTATCTATCTATCTATCTATCTATAATTATTATGCGGTTTTTTATCTGTGTGTGTGCGTTTAGTTATTTTGTTAATGTTTTCCTGAATTGTTTGCTTTGTTTGTTGCTGTTGATACTGTGGTTTCTTTTTGTTTGTTTTTGTTTTTGTTTTTTATGTTCTTTTATTAAAATTAAAAATCGAATTCGTTCATATATCTCCTCAGATCATTCATGTGTTTTGCCTTTTATCTATACTCCATGTGATATGTCATGGACTATGGCGGTAAGTACAAGAAGAATGGTTGTCAAAAAAGACATGAAACTGCAACGAAATGCACACGTTCCATATTTATTCTTAGAAATCTATAATCATTTTCAAAGAAAGGAATTAAGAAAGAAAGAAAAAAAAGGAAGCAAAAGGAATCCCTCCCAAATAAAAGTAATACCCACTTTATTTATCATTCCGAACTACGTTCATCCTCCTCCTCCTCCTCCTCCTCCTCCTCCTCCTCCTCCTCCTCCTCCTCCTCCTCCTCCTCCTCCTCCTCCTCCTCCTCCTCCTCCTCCAGACGTAACAACACTAATAATTCAGTGTGGTCAGCAGGTGGTCAGCCTTTACCTGAGGCCGGTCAAGACAACAGCAGCAGCTCAGAATGCCCAGAGGACGTTCAGGGGGCCCTACAGCAATGCTTCAGTCCCATGCACAGTCTTCAAAGCAACGACATGGAGTCCCAGTGCAGGTAAGACAAAACCTCTTCCACTCGTGTGAAGGCAGTAGTGGGCTTAGCAGAGTGTGGGCTTAGTACACTGTGGGCTAGTGTCCCCTGAAGAAGGTTCTGCTGGCTGTGACATTTGTGAAGGAAAGGCTGCAGTGAACAGGTATTTTGTACAGGTAAAGGTGTCCCATAATCTATGTGGTCGTAGGGGAGCGAGGCGTCAGAGACCTCAGCTTCTCTAGGGGCCAGCATATTGAGGGTGGCGCCCATCTCATCTCCCTCGCTGCTCTACCTTCCCTGACCCTAAAGAGGAAGGTACCCCTTTACAGCTGGGTGAACTGGGTGACTGTACTAAAGCCAAGGCGCGCAAACAGTCACCCATCCAAAGGTAAACACACTCAACGCTGCTTAACATTGGTTGGGGGAAAGCGGGTGCTCTGACCTCTGAACTATCCCGTCACCTTTGTACAGGTGCATGATATAAATGAAGAAATAAATGATGAAAATGATGAAGATGATGACAGTAACAGAAAGGAAGACATTATGATGAAAATAACGACAGTTACATTGGTGAAGACATAATGCTGAAGATAATGACAGTTAGATTAATGAAGAAATAATGATTAAAATGATGAAGGTAATGACAGTGACATTTCTGAAGAAATAATGATGAAAATGATGACAGTTACAACAATGAAGAAATACATGGCAAAGATAATGACAGTCACATTAATAAAGACATAATGATGAAGATAACGACAGAAACATTAATGAAGAAATAATGATGAAGATAATGACAGTAGAATTCATGAAGTAATAATGTTACAGATAATGACAGTAACATAAATGAAGAAATAATGATGAAGGTGGTAACAGTAACATCAACGAAGACAAAATGATGAAGATAAGGATAGTAAAATTAATGAGGAAATACATAACAAAAGATGATGATAATGACAGTGATAGTGACAATAATGAAGATGATGACAGTCACAATAATGAAGAATCACATAAAGAAGATGATAACAGTCACATTAATGAAGAAAAACATGACAAAGATGATAATAACAACAGTAACATCAATAAAGAAATACATGACAAAGGTGATAATAACAACAGTAACATCAATAAAGAAATACCTGACAAAGGTGATAATAACAACAGTAACACCAATAAAGAACTACCTGACAAAGGTGCTGCCTGTGGACAGGACTATGGGGGCGGTGCTGGGCTGTGTGGACAACATCAGGCAGCACTGTGGGGACCATCCCCTGTTAGCCATGATCCCCTCTGAGCCCATGGACCATCTCCGTCAGCAATACAGCAGCATGTGTGGAGGGGAAGGTCAGGACTCCTGCTGTCTGTCTGTCTGTCTGTCTGTTTGTTGTAGGTCAGGTGTTATGTTTTCTTGTTTGCTGCTTGCTTATTTGCCTGTTAACACACACACACACACACACACACACACACACACACACACACACACAACACACACACACACACACACACACACACACACACACACACACACACACACACACACACACACACACACACACACACACACACACACACACATATATATATATATATATATATTTATATTGATATTTATATATACATATCTATAAAAAATCATTTTGTGTTTTTTGTCTGTGTGTGTACTTTTAGTTATCTAATCAATGTTTTCCTGGTTTTTGTATGTGCTTTGTTTGTTGCTGTTGATGCTGTTGTTTCTTTTTGTTTGTGTTGTTTTGGATTTTTATGTTCTTTTATTACAATTCAAAATCGGATTCGTTCATATATCTCCTCAGATCATACACGTGTTTTGTCTTTATCTATATTTCATTTGATATGTCATGGAATATGGCGGTAAGTACAAGAAGAATGGTTGTCAAAAAAGACATGAAACTGCAAGGAAATGCACACGTTCCATATTGATTTTTAGAAAATCTATAATCATTTTCAACGAAAGGAATTAGGAAAAGAGAAAGAAAAAAAGGAAGCAAAAGGAATCCTCCCCAAATAAAAGTAATACCCACTTTATTTATCATTCCGAACTACGTTCATCCTCCTCCTCCTCCTCCTCCTCCTCCAGACATAACAACAACATTAATAACTCAGAGTGGTCAGCAGGTGGTCAGCCTTTACCTGAGGCCGGTCAAGACAACAGCAGCAGCTCAGAATGCCCAGAGGACGTTCAGGGGGCCCTACAGCAATGCTTCAGTCCCATGCACAGTCTTCAAAGCAACGACATGGAGTCCCAGTGCAGGTAAGACAAAACCTCTTCCACTCGTGTGAAGGCAGTAGTGGGCTTAGCAGAGTGTGGGCTTAGTACACTGTGGGCTAGTGTCCCCTGAAGAAGGTTCTGCTGGCTGTGACATTTGTGAAGGAAAGGCTGCAGTGAACAGGTATTTTGTACAGGTAAAGGTGTCCCATAATCTATGTGGTCGTAGGGGAGCGAGGCGTCAGAGACCTCAGCTTCTCTAGGGGCCAGCATATTGAGGGTGGCGCCCATCTCATCTCCCTCGCTGCTCTACCTTCCCTGACCCTAAAGAGGAAGGTACCCCTTTACAGCTGGTGAACTGGGTGACTGTACTAAAGCCAAGGCGCGCAAACAGTCACCCATCCAAAGGTAAACACACTCAACGCTGCTTAACATTGGTTGGGGGAAAGCGGGTGCTCTGACCTCTGAACTATCCCGTCACCTTTGTACAGGTGCATGATATAAATGAAGAAATAAATGATGAAAATGATGAAGATGATGACAGAAACAGAAAGGAAGACATTATGATGAAAATAACGACAGTTACATTGGTGAAGACATAATGCTGAAGATAATGACAGTTAGATTAATGAAGAAATAATGATTAAAATGATGAAGGTAATGACAGTGACATTTCTGAAGAAATAATGATGAAAATGATGACAGTTACAACAATGAAGAAATACATGGCAAAGATAATGACAGTCACATTAATAAAGACATAATGATGAAGATAACGACAGAAACATTAATGAAGAAATAATGATGAAGATAATGACAGTAGAATTCATGAAGTAATAATGTTACAGATAATGACAGTAAACATAAATGAAGAAATAATGATGAAGGTGGTAACAGTAACATCAACGAAGACAAAATGATGAAGATAAGGATAGTAAAATTAATGAGGAAATACATAACAAAAGATGATGATAATGACAGTGATAGTGACAATAATGAAGATGATGACAGTCACAATAATGAAGAATCACATAAAGAAGATGATAACAGTCACATTAATGAAGAAAAACATGACAAAGATGATAATAACAACAGTAACATCAATAAAGAAATACCTGACAAAGGTGATAATAACAACAGTAACACCAATAAAGAACTACCTGACAAAGGTGCTGCCTGTGGACAGGACTATGGGGGCGGTGCTGGGCTGTGTGGACAACATCAGGCAGCACTGTGGGGACCATCCCCTGTTAGCCATGATCCCCTCTGAGCCCATGGACCATCTCCGTCAGCAATACAGCAGCATGTGTGGAGGGGAAGGTCAGGACTCCTGCTGTCTGTCTGTCTGTCTGTCTGTCTGTCTGTCTGTCTGTTTGTTGTAGGTCAGGTGTTATGTTTTCTTGTTTGCTGCTTGCTTATTTGCCTGTTAACACACACACACACACACACACACACACACACACACACACACACACACACACACACACACACACACAACAACACACACACACACACACACACACACACACACACACACACATATATATATATATATCTATATATTTATATTGATATTTATATATACATATCTATAAAAAATCATTTTGTGTTTTTTGTCTGTGTGTGTACTTTTAGTTATCTAATCAATGTTTTCCTGTTTTTGTATGTGCTTTGTTTGTTGCTGTTGATGCTGTTGTTTCTTTTTGTTTGTGTTGTTTTGATTTTTATGTTCTTTTATTACAATTCAAAATCGGGTTCGTTCATATATCTCCTCAGATCATACACGTGTTTTGTCTTTATCTATATTTCATTTGATATGTCATGGAATATGGCGGTAAGTACAAGAAGAATGGTTGTCAAAAAAGACATGAAACTGCAAGGAAATGCACACGTTCCATATTGATTTTTAGAAAATCTATAATCATTTTCAACGAAAGGAATTAGGAAAAGAGAAAGAAAAAAAGGAAGCAAAAGGAATCCTCCCCAAATAAAAGTAATACACACTTTATTTATCATTCCGAACTACGTTCATCCTCCTCCTCCTCCTCCTCCTCCTCCTCCTCCTCCTCCTCCTCCTCCAGACATAACAACAACATTAATAACTCAGAGTGGTCAGCAGGTGGTCAGCCTTTACCTGAGGCCGGTCAAGACAACAGCAGCAGCTCAGAATGCCCAGAGGACGTTCAGGGGGCCCTACAGCAATGCTTCAGTCCCATGCACAGTCTTCAAAGCAACGACATGGAGTCCCAGTGCAGGTAAGACAAAACCTCTTCACTCGTGTGAAGGCAGTAGTGGGCTTAGCAGAGTGTGGGCTTAGTACACTGTGGGCTAGTGTCCCCTGAAGAAGGTTCTGCTGGCTGTGACATTTGTGAAGGAAAGGCTGCAGTGAACAGGTATTTTGTACAGGTAAAGGTGTCCCATAATCTATGTGGTCGTAGGGGACGAGGCGTCAGAGACCTCAGCTTCTCTAGGGCCAGCATATTGAGGGGGGCGCCCCATCTCATCTCCCTCGCTGCTCTACCTTCCCTGACCCTAAAGAGGAAGGTACCCCTTTACAGCTGGGTGAACGGGGTACTGTACTAAAGCCAAGGCGCGCAAAACAGTCACCCATCCAAAGGTAAACACACTCAACGCTGCTTAACATTGGTTGGGGAAAGCGGGTGCTCTGACCTCTGAACTATCCCGTCACCTTTGTACAGGTGCATGATATAAATGAAGAAATAAATGATGAAAATGATGAAGATGATGACAGTAACAGAAAGGAAGACTTATGATGAAAATAACGACAGTTACATTGGTGAAGACATAATGCTGAAGATAATGACAGTTAGATTAATGAAGAAATAATGATTAAAATGATGAAGGTAATGACAGTGACATTTCTGAAGAAATAATGATGAAAATGATGACAGTTACAACAATGAAGAAATACATGGCAAAGATAATGACAGTCACATAAATAAAGACATAATGATGAAGATAACGACAGAAACATTAATGAAGAAATAATGATGAAGATAATGACAGTAGAATTCATGAAGTAATAATTTACAGATAATGACAGTAACATAAATGAAGAAATAATGATGAAGGTGGTAACAGTAACATCAACGAAGACAAAATGATGAAGATAAGGATAGTAAAATTAATGAGGAAATACATAACAAAAGATGATGATAATGACAGTGATAGTGACAATAATGAAGGTGATGACAGTCACAATAATGAAGAATCACATAAAGAAGATGATAACAGTTACATTAATGAAGAAAAACATGACAAAGATGATAATAACAACAGTAACATCAATAAAGAAATACATGACAAAGGTGATAATAACAACAGTAACATCAATAAAGAAATACCTGACAAAGGTGATAATAACAACAATAACATCAATAAGGAAATACCTGACAAAGGTGCTGCCTGTGGACAGGACTATGGGGGAGGTGCTGGGCTGTGTGGACAACATCAGGCAGCACTGTGGGGACCATCCCCTGTTAGCCATGATCCCCTCTGAGCCCATGGACCATCTCCGTCAGCAATACAGCAGCATGTGTGGAGGGGAAGGTCAGGACTCCTCTGTCGTCTGTCTGTCTGTCTGTCTCTCTGTTTTTGTGTTGTAGGTCAATTGCTATGTTTTCTTGTTTGCTGCTTGCTTATTTGCCTGTTAACATATATACATATATATATATATATATATATATATATATATATATATATATATATATATATATATAATATATATATATATATATATATATATATATAAATATATATCAAATAAAAATCATTTTGTGCTTTTTGTCTCTGTGTGTGCTTTTAGTTATCTAATCAATGTTTTCCTGGTTTTTGTGTGTGCTTTGTTTGTTGCTGTTGATGCTGTTGTTTCTTTTGTTTTTTTTCTGTTTTTTTTTCGTTTTGTTCTTATATTAAACTCCCAAGTCGAATTCGTTCATATATCTCCTCAGATCATACACGTATTTTTCCTTTATCTATACTTTACTTGATATGTTATGGACTATGGCGGTAAGTACAAGAAGAATGGTTGTCAAAAAAACACATGAAACTGCAAGGGAATGCACACATTCCATATTTATTCTTAGAAATCTATAATTATTTTCAAACAATGCAATTAAGAAAAGAGAAAAAAAAAAGAAACAAAGGAAGGAAAGGACCCCCCGGAAAAAAAGTAATACCCACTTTATTTATCCTTCAGAACTACGTTCATCATCATCATCATCATCATCATCATCATCATCATCATCATCATCATCATCATCATCATTCATCATCATCATCCAGACATAATAGATTTCCAAGCACAGTTGAAAAAGCAGAAGCCTTCGTCACAATGTTTTAAAAAAATAGTTCATCCTTAAAGCTTCTGTCCAACTTCAAAAGTAATGACTCATCACAAAAGCTAAACAAATCAGAAAATCCATCATCATATAATGCTGATTATTTGAATGCTGCCTTTCAATATGACGAATTTATTGAAACATTAGATTCGTTTTCACATAACAAGACAGCAGTTGGTCCCGATGGTATATCTTCTCAAATGTTGACCTATATGCCTTTAAAATGGAAAAGGCCACTTTTTTCATTTTTCCAAAATTGTTGGATAAATGGCACTCTTCCTAATATCTGGAGACAATCGATAGTAGTTCCAATCCTTAAGAAAGGTAAGATGCGGTCATCAGTAGATAGTTATAGACCAGTTGCCCTTACTTCCCAAGTGGGTAAAGTAATGGAAACAATTATACAAAAACGTCTGTTTCATTATTGTGAAAAGAATGATGTTATCCCAACCAATCAGGCTGGCTTTCGAAAGGGAAGATGTACTTTTGATCACTAAGTTAAATTAACCCATCAAATAAAAACAATTGTCGAAAAGAAAAAGCGTATTAGCCACATTCTTGGACGTAGAGAAAGCTTATGATAGAGTCTGTCATGAACAATTGTTGCATAAATTGAAGCACAATGGTATCAATGGAATGTTATATAAACATCTTACAAATTTTTTATCTGATAGATCATTGTGTACTAAACTGGGTCCAGTCTACTCATCCTTTAAGTCTATTGATTAAGGTATTCCGCAGGGATCAGTGCTTGCCCCGATTTTGTTCTCTATTCTTGTACATGACCTTTCTAGTTGTTTGTCAACTGATACACAAGTTGTTAAGTATGCTGATGATATCGCTATATGTATAAATACTTCAGTTCGGAAAAACACTACAAAGAGTTATCAATCATGTTGAAAAATTATATCAAGACGAGCTTAATAAATTCTGTAGTTTTATGAATGAGAATAAGTGAGAATTATCTGCAGAAAAAAACATGCCTGGTGCTTTTTAATAATGGTGAAAACCCATCAAAATTACGAATCCTGAAATTAGAAGGAACAGTGCTTAAGTATAAATCAGATTTCAAATTCTTTGGTGTAATTTTAACTAGAAAGCTGATCTGGAAGTTGCATATCAACCAGTTAATATCTGAGGCTAGAAAAAGACTTAACTGTTTAAAAATAATAAGTTCTCAGGAATGGAGTCAAGATACCAAGACACTGATACATTTGGCTCAATCTTGAATACGCTCAAAATCAATCTTTGGACAAGAAGTTTATTTTTCTGCTGCAGATTATCTACTTAAAAAATTACAAAGTTTAGTCAGTAAAGCCACAAAAATAGCACTTGGTGTTCCATTCTATGCTAACATAACTAATACTTATAAAGAAACACAGTTACTCTCTTTATTTGATCAATGAAGATTGGCCGTATCAAAGTATGTCATTCGAAGTCTCTCTGTTCCAAATTCAGTAAAAGGTGAAATTCTTATGAATCAAGACACTGATTATCGAAAACGAGCAAGCAATATTTCATTTCTGCTGCCAATTAAAAATTATACAGATTCATTAATGAAAGACATTGAGATTGACCTAACAACAATTCCAATGGTTCCTCAAATGCCTCCTTGGGAACATATATCAGCTAACTTTGACACTGACTACACGGATGTAAAAAAGAATGAAGATCAAACTTTGCTCATCGTTGATGTAAAAAGTCACATTGAAAGTAATTATTCTATTTATTTAAAAGTGTATACTGATGGATCTGTACTGGAATCAGGAAGAAATGGGGCAGCATTTGTGATTCCTGTTTTAAAAGTACAAAAATCATTTCATTTAGGAAAACATTTGTCTATTTTTACGTGTGATTTGTTTGCAATCCTTATGGCCTTGAATTTTTTGTCAAATACTGCGCTTGATATTCGCCACATTCTTTTTTGCGTTGACTCAAAAGCAGTATTGATGGCACTAAAGCACTGGCAGGGGAACATAAGGAAAGATATTGTATTTGAGATTAAATTCTTGATACATTGTATTGCAAGTAGAGGCATACAAATAACTTATTGCTGGTTCCCTTCTCACTGTGGAATCTATTGGAATGAGTTGGTTGGTTCTTTAGCAAAACAAGGTACCTCTGATTGCAAGATTGAAATGTTTGATTCCAATCTCGCATTGTCCTCGCATGAAATTAATGCTACAGTGATGAATTGTATGCATTCCAAAATGAAGGAAACACACTTTGAAAACATTTCTTGCTCACGGAAAGTAAACATTTTAATATATAAAATGAGGCTAAATGTTTGGAACACCAAATATTCTAAAACTGTGACATGTTGCTGTTCTCAATCTCTTTCCATCCACCATTTATTGTTTGATTGCCCAATCCTAACTGATCTGTTTAAAAGGAGAGGAATAGATCTTCATAAAAAAATATGCCACTGTTCAAGAAGTTTTGTATGACTCTCAGCAGTTCATAACATCAGTTGCTGAGATTATATATTCTTACCCAGTAAGACCTCTACTGTAGACAGTTGTGAGACTATAAATATACATACATGAGAGAGAGAGAGAGAGAGAGAGAGAGAGAGGGGGAGAGAGAGAGAGAGAGAGAGAGAGAGAGAGAGAGAGAGAGAGAGATGTTGGTTTGAATGGGGTGTGTCCATATCACCAACTAGTGAATGGACATTAAACAACAACAAACAAAACACTAATAACTCAGAGTGGTCAACAGGTGGTCAGCCTTTACCTGAGGCTGGTCAAGACAACAGCAGCAGCTCAGAATGCCCAGAGGACGTTCAGGGGGCCCTACAGCAATGCGTCAGTCCCATGCACAGTCTTCAAAGCAACGACATGGAGTCCCAGTGCAGGTAAGACAAAACCTCTTCCACTCGTGTGTAGGCAGTAGTGGGCTTAGCAGAGTGTGGGCTTAGTACACTGTGGGCTAGTGTCCCCTGAAGAAGGTTCTGCTGGCTGTGAGATTTGTGAAGGCACAGCTGCAGTGAACAGGTATTTCGTACAGGTGCATGACATAATGAGCTATTATTAGTGAAGAGAGTTCAAAGACCGAAATCCTTGCAAGAGCTGCACAAACAGTAGCAGCAATGGCGAAGCTCAAGACCATCTGGAAAGACCGAAACATCTTTCTCAGAACCAAGGTCAAGCTACTGCATGCACTGGTCATCTCCACATATCTGTATGCATGCGAATCCTGGACAGTGAATGCACATCTACAAAGGAAGATCCAGGTTTTGGAGATGAGTTGCCTGAGAAGACTCCTTGGCATTTTATACATGGACCACATTACTAACAAAGTTCGACAAACCATCACCCAACAAGTAATGTACTATGAAGACCTGCTGACCACAGTCCAGGAAAAGAAGCTCAGATGGTATGGACATGTGACAAGATCAGATGAGCTCTCTAGGACCATACTGCAAGGAACAGTGCAGGGGAAGAGAAGGCGAGACAGGCCGAAGAAGAAATGGGCAGACAACATCACTGAATGGACCAGGAGGAGCTTCTTCACAACCCAGGCACTTGCCCACAACTACCACGACTGGAGCCAACTGGTGCAACGTTCATCACTGCAGTGCCCCTATTACTCCAGAGGGTGTTATGGGAACATATGAGATGAGATATGAAAGACAGTAATATAAATGAAGAAATAATAATGAAGATGATGACAGGGACAATAATGAAAAAACTACATGACAAAGATGATGACAGTCACATTAATGAAGGAAATCATGACAAAGGATGACAATAATGACAATAATGATAGTAACACCAATAAAGAAATACATGACAAAGATGATAATAACAACAGTAACATCAATAAAGAAATACATGACAAAGATGATAATAACAACAGTAACAGCAATAAAGAAGTACATGACAAAGGTGATAATAACAGCAGTAACATCAATAAAGAAATACATGACAAAGATGATAATAACAACAGTAACATCAATAAAGAAATAGCTGACAAAAGTGATAACAACAACAGTAACACCAATAAAGAAATACGTGACAAAGGTGATAATAACGACATTAACATCAATAAAGAAATACATGACAAAGATGATAATAACAACAGTAACATCAATAAAGAAATAGCTGACAAAGGTGATAATAACATCAGTAACATCAATAAAGAAATACCTGACAAAGGTGCTGCCTGTGGACAGGACTATGGGGGCGGTGCTGGGCTGTGTGGACAACATCAGGCAGCACTGTGGGGACCATCCCCTGTTAGCCATGATCCCCTCTGAGCCCATGGACCATCTCCGTCAGCAATACAGCAGCATGTGTGGAGGGGAAGGTCAGGACTCCTGCTGTCTGTCTGTCTGTCTGTCTGTCCGTCTGTCTGTTTGTTTGTTGTAGGTCAGTCGTTATGTTTTCTTGTTTTGCTGCTTGCTTATTTGCCTGTTTTAAAAAAAATATCATTATGTCCTTGTCTTTTTTGTCTGTTTGTGTGTGCGTTTTTTGTGTAATTTTGTTTGTGTTTTTCTTTTTTGTTGTTGCTTTGTTTGTTGCTGTTGTAGGAGACGGGATAGCTCAGTGGTCACAGCACTCGTTTTCCCCCAACCAAGGTTAAGCAGCATGGAGAGTGGTTACCACTTGGATGGGTGACTGTTTGCGTGCATTGGCTTCAGTATAGTCACCAAGTTCACCCAGCTGTAAATGGATACCTTTCCTCTTTAGGGTCAGGGAAGGTAAAGCAGCGAGGGAGAGGAGATGGGCGCCGCCCTCAATATGCTGGCTCCTAAAAAAGTTGGGGTCTCTGACGCCTCGCTCCCCTACGACCTTATAGGTTATGGGACACCTTTACCTTTTAAAATTTAAGTCAAACTCGTTCATACATCTCCTCAGATCTTTGATCCGCCTTGCCTTGATCTATACGCCATGTAATATATCATGGACTGTGGTGTCATTACATAAAGAACGGTTGTCAACAAGTCAAAACCAGCTAGCTACTTCAAGTGGGATTTAGGGTTCCTTCCAGAAAAGTCGCAGGTTCAAATCCCACGAGAGTGCCAGGTTTGTTTCTTTTCCTTTCTTTCTGGTTAAACTGTTCCTGTTTCTGCCCACAAATGAGGTTTTAATGTGGCTCAGTGAAGAGTGGGACCACAGTCCGAGTATCATCCTTCACATGAGGTTTTGAGAGCGTGCTCAAACTACCTGACCCAATCTCGATGTTGGTTGATGCTTGCTGTATGGTTGTGACAGGAAAGTAAGTATGACCTAATCCGTCAAGTGGTCTCAAAGCTGGCCACTTGTTGATGACCACCAAAATGATAATGATAATAATGTTAATAATTTAACGATACTTTAAAGATGATAATGATATAATAATAGTAATAACAACGATAATATATAATATAATAAAAAAAACAACAACAATATAATAATAATCTAGCATATACCCCTCCATGCAAATCTCACTGCTGCCTGCCACAAAGAGATAAACTATAAGATCAGTACCCTCTGTTACAAATGTCTCCACAAAACAGCACCCGCCTACCTCTGTGAATGTCTTCACTTGTACACTCCTTCTCGTTCTCTCCGCTCTGCTGCAGATACCTTGCGCTTAAGAATACCTAGATTCAACCAATCCACCATTAGCCGTCGCTCTTTCTCTATTTCTGGTCCATCGATCTGGAATGACCTCCCCCTCTCTCTCCGCCAAAAGCCTTCTTATGACACTTTAAAATCCAGTCTCAAGACATATTCATTTCAAACCTAAGATTTTCCTCTCCTGCTTCATCTCATAGTTTTTCCCTGCCTTCAACAGCCAAGATTCTATTGCCCTGCCAGGGTGTGTGACCTGTGTGTGTGTGTGTGTGTGTGTGTGTGTGTGTGTGTGTGTGTGTGTGTGTGTGTGTGTGTGTGTGTGTGTGTACGTGCGTGCGTGCACATTTGGACTTGAAACTATTAGTTGTTACTGGTTGTATGACTGTGTAAGAATGAGTTGAGCGCAAGCGCTTTGATTTGTCTCTGCAAGATATAGCGCTATATAAATTCCATTTATTATTATTATTTATAATAATAATCATGATGATGATGATGATTATTATGATGATGGTAATAATAGTAACAACAACAACAACAACAATAATGATGATGATGATGATGATGATGATGATGATGGTGGTGGTGATGATGATGATGATGATGATGATAATTAATAAACAAAGGAGTTTATATGGCGCTGTATCTTACAAAGACAAATGAAAGCGCTTGCATTCAGCCTGTTCTTACACAGTCATGCAACCAGTACCAATTAATAGTTTAAACAAATTCAAATGCACACACACACACACACACACACACGCCGCACGCACGCACGCACGCACGCACGCACGCACGCACGCACGCACGCACGCACGCACGCACGCACGCACGCACACACACACACACACACACACGTGTTAAAGTTATACACTTTGGCAGGGTGATGGGATTTCGGCTGTTGAAGGCAGGGACAGCTATGAAATAGAACAGGAGGGGAAAATCTTGGGTTGGTCTCTGACTCGGTGGTCCCAGTTGCTCTGCTGTCATGGTGACCTCAGTTTTGGTTTCCCCAAACGCTTCTGTGCCTGTGGTGAGTGAATTTCACAGTGCTGGGGGTCACAGATTTACTCATTGTATTGATTCACCCACTCTTTCATTTCAAGGAGTTGTATTTATTAAAATTTTTTTATTTATTCTTTTATATCGAGGATAATGGAATAAGCACGCATGTGCTTTTTTACATCCAGTCCCCGTGTGAATGCGGTTGTGTACATTTTGTCATCTGTTTCCACCGGCACACAATGGCCTACTCTTCCGAAAAGCGGAACGGGATTTAACGTGTGCGCAAGATGTTCTGCATGCGTTCGAACACGGGGCCTCGGTTTATAGTCTCATCCGAAGGAATGGAATAAGCACTCTTGTGCTTTAAAAAACAACAACATTCAGTCCCCGAGTGCAGGCGGTTTTGTGGGAGAAGGTCGTTGGAGGGTCATTGTAGTGGTCTCCACCTTAGCCACGTGTCTCACACAGTCTGGTTCGGGACGGCCTGGTGGTGAGAGTGGTGCATTCAGGATCTGCTGACCCGGGTTCGATTCTCGTTCAAGAGATTTTTCCTCTGGAGTTAACATCAGTGCCGACTCCACTCTCCCTAAAAGTTCTTCGGATGAAACTATAAACCGAGGTCCCGTGTGCGAACGCACGCAGAACATCTTGCCCACACGTTAAAACCTGTTCCGCTTTTCGGAAGAGTAGGCCATTGTGTGCCTGTGGGAACGGATGACAAAAATGTACAAAACTGCAGACACACTGGGACTGGGTGAAAAAAAGCGCACGAGAGCTTATTCCATTGTCCTCGAAATAAAAGAATAAAATAAATACATAAATAAATAAGTGAATAAATAAACAAATAAATAAATAAGCCATCAGTACCATCAGTAGGTGGCGTCCTGCATGTGTTGAACACCGGCAAAGTGATGCAGAAGTGATCCCCACAGCAGCCTGCCTTTGGTAAGGTCTGGTCTCTCAAGGCTTCTGACCCTCAGCATACGACCTAGGGAGTGCAGGCATTGTTGAGGGCAGGACGATTGGGATGAGCGACGTGGGAACAGCAGGACAGGAACGTCACAGAAGATGAAGCAGCCATGGAAAAAAAAGCGAAGAAGAAATTCCAAGAACGTTTACATCTACAAGAGATTTTGTAT
>CM054165.1:7919482-7921982 GCA_028751875.1 Rapana venosa
TTCAATCAGAATATTAATGTCTTGCTTTGCTGGGACGCTGTCTTCATAGCACTTAAAGAAAGAGAAATCACACACAAAATCAATAAGAAACAGATAAAATGTTAAAGTGCCGCTCTAAAAAAACAAACCAAACCCACCCATTGTTTCAATAAGATAAATACTGAACAGGATACTTTTAGGTAAGATATTTCATTTTTACCCTCATTCCTCGGCGAACTCTAATATGCTTGTTTCATGCTTATTAATGAATAATCCTTATTTAACCCAACTCCGAAGTTCACCAATGGTGAGATTTTGCATATGTGATCGATTAAAAAAACACCCCACACCCTACCTTTAAGGTAGCTGCATTCCGACCTTGGGGAAGAGATTCAATATTTTGGAAGTGTAGTTGTCTAAGTTATCAAAAATGACTACGAAGTGGAAGGTGACCAAGAAGATTATCATGTTAGGTACTTCCTGATAGTCTCACACTAACTAAAACGAGCCGAAAGAACTATCTGTCTACAATAAAACTGTCCGCAAGAAACATGGCGTCTTCAACTTGGAGCTAGGGAAGATGACAAGATTAGAGAAAGCGGTATAGTACATGGAGAGAAGTATTTAATGGGAGGGGGCTTGAGTCAGGTAGATTAAGTAGGGGATGAAAAATAGTGTAAGGGGATAGTTATTGGTGGGGGGTATTATAATATTATTGATATCCCTGGATCGGAAGTCGGTTACAAAAACTTCGAAAAGTGACCATCCTTTCTTAAAAAAAACAGTAAGGGCCAGAGGAGGCTGGCTCAACTGGGGAAGACTGGGGGGGGGGGAGGAGAAAGGATAACGTCAAGATTGGACAGGGTTCAGTGGTGCAGGGAGCGTTTACGGCATGGGTAGATTAGGTGGGAGAGAGAGGAAAGTGGTTGTAGGGAGAGGTTGGGGGGGGGGGGGTAGTAGATGAGAGGTAGTGACCGCGGGGAGTGGAGGAAGCTGGTTGCAAAATCTTCAGTAGTGCCCCTACTGTCTACGGGACTACAGGTAAGGTGAGGGAGGGGTAGGCTACGAAAGGAGGGGGGTGGGGGGGGGGAGGATGCAAACTGAAAGTGTCAAAATTGACCAGTTCCAGGAGTGTCCCATAACTTTACTGTTTACCTTGTCTCCCAGGGGGCACAGATTCACTGTTTTTCCACGTTAATCGTGTTCACTATGATTGTAAGTGTATGTCTGCAAACCAGCTTGCTGTCACTCTTCATGTCAGAATTTCAATCCTTGGCGGCTGTGCTGTAACCTAGGGGGTTGTCCAAGGAGTCAGAGACGGAGACCTCAGCTTCTCTAGGGGACAGCACATTGAGGGCGGCACCCTTCTCCTCTCCCTCTTGCTGCTTTACCTTCCCTGACCCTAAAGAGGCAGGTACCCAATGACAGCTAGGTGAACTGGGGGACTGTACTGAAGCCAAGGCGCGCAAACGGTCACCCAACCAGGAGACAGCCACACTCAGCACAGCTTAAGCTTAGCTTGGGGAGAACGAGTGCTCTTTATATTCTTTTCTTTTATTGTTTTATTCGGAGGATAAAGGAATAAGCACTCGCGTACTTTAAAAACAAAAATCCAGTCCCCGTGTGTATGTGGTTTTGTAAATTACTCTGACCACTGAGGTATCCCGTCCCTGGCAATATTAGGTATGGACTGGAGCCCAAAGTGATTCAGGACAAGAAGCTGAGAAGATGCGGCCTGGGTGTAAAACCGATAGGAGAACGTATTGAAGCAGATGCACAATGTAGCTGATCACTGCAGCAGAGGGACGGGATATATAGCCTGGTGGTTAGAGTGATGCGCTCATGATCTGCTGACCCGGGTTCCAATCTCGTTCAAGAAGATTTCTCATCTGGAGTTAATATCAGTGCCGACTCCACTCCACCCCAAAAGTCCTTTGATTGAGACTATAAACCGCGCGGAACATCTTGTGCACACGTTAAAACCAGTTCCGCTTTTCAGAAGAGTAGGCCATTGTGTGCCGGCGGGAACGGATGACAAAATGTTGCAAGCTGCATACACATGGGGACTGAATGTAAAAAAAAGTATATGAGTGCTTATTCCATTATCCTCGAAATGAAAGAATAAATAGAAGAATGAATAACCTGTATGCAATGTACAAAACTTCATTTGTCTGTGCCATGCGTGTTTATATGCCTAACACTAAACGATTGCTTCAATTAGATTTGTTCAAAATCACTTTAAAATATAAGCAAATATCAGTGATATTATAACATGTATCAGTCATCTGTTGCAATGTGAAGTCATCCCTCACAACGTGTGTGTATGTGAATATGGCAGGACTATTTTAAGTTTACTTGTTGTCCTGTTAAGGTATGCGCCTATTTTTGTGACACTTTTCACGAATAAATTCTGTTTAAACCAACGCAATAGTTATATGATATACTTCGAGGTGTAGCTTCATGTGATTTTGGCCTCGAGGGTATGTGTACACACACAGCTGAACCTTGACCTGTTATGGCT
>CM054165.1:7929482-7931982 GCA_028751875.1 Rapana venosa
TTTCGGAAGAGAAGGACATTGTGTGGGGGTGGGGGTGGATGACAAAAATTTAGAAAATATTCCTTCTTTCGGAAGAGTAGGCCATTTTTATGCGGCTGGGGGTGGATCGCAAAATTTAGAAAATTTCAACGCACACAGGGGCTGGATGTAAAAAAAAAGCACAGGAGTAGTTTATTTCATTGTCTTCGGAATACAACACTATGGAAAAGCAATAATTATTGATTCCTTTCGTCTCTTCTTGGGGTATGAAGGAAGGGAGAGCATCCATGCAGAACAGGAAGAAGCAACATTATAACAGAGAAGAATATCATGCAGTATAAATGTGACGCTCCACCACATAATAAATCATATCGCACCAGTGATCAGGTTTTAGCTAGTGACATGTTATCAAGCTGTAATAAAAAGGCTATTCAATACAAAACAAATTGAAAATCGAACATTTCTATGAAAATTTATTACAAATTGAAATGATAGACTGCAGGAAGTGACGAAATGTGAAACTGACAAGCTTAGTATCGTAATAGATAGTCAGCATGAGGGCTTGAGTATTTTTTTTTGGGGGAAACACGTTTTAAAGCAAAAAGAAACAACCTTATGCCTTTTTATTTCAGTACAAGGTAGAATAATGGCTATATGTCTTATAAGCAATCAAAATCTCAAAACCAAAGTCCTGCCTAAAATGGCTCCTAGCATAAAAATGGGTGAGGCTCAAAGCGACCCATTTCGTGGTTGAGAGTCTCAATTACAGTTCAGCTAATTAGGGGGCTTTAGAAATCTGGTACATCTCGACAACTGCCTCATTTCCTTTTGATTAACAAAAGGCAGCAGTCCACAATACATTATAAACCGACTTTGGATTAAGAAACTGCATTGACAAATAACATGTTTCGCAAGTGAACATATTGTGAGCATTCCATGACAAAACGAAATTCTAAGCCAATTTCCAGCAGAGCACATTACTTTATCACATAATCTATCTTCCCTTGACTTTGCAAAACAGCGATCCACTTCAGTTGGAAATTCACGAGAAGAGCGTCAACAGGTGGTGAGAGCATAAACAGAAATATCGGATAAACTAGAAGTATATATAATTATTTTCCTCTCCAAAATTGTTTTAGAAATATTTGTAGTAATAAAATGGATCTACTTCTTGTTTCAAGTTTACATCTCTATTTTTGGCGAAAAGAGGTTTGCAAAATGGCTTTTTGATATTGCTACACAACGTATTGATATATGTAAAATATTGACTACTCTCAACGCATTCAAAATCAGATCTTCAAGTATAATTTTTAGTACACGTTACATTTAGAAATACAGCAAAGGCATTTTCACGTAAGCGTGTGCGCGCGCGCACGCACACACACACACACACACAGTAAGCTTGTTTTGATGTGTGAATAAAATTTATTGTTTTTACTCTCTCCCTCTCTCACAAAGACAAAGTGGGCGTGTTTTGATGTGTGAATGAAATTTTCTTATTTCTCTCTCTCTCTCTCAAACTTTTATTGTTTTTAATTCTCTCTCTCTCTCTCTCTCTCTCTCTCTCTCTCTCACATAAGTGACACGCCCTAGCGTGCGCCGAACGTCTCTTCGGCCTATGAAAAGACTACACACAGCAAATAACACCGGCAGAGAGAGAGAGAGAGATTGTATGGACGCCACAATTCCTATTCTCCAGTGCTAGCTGCAATCAACAGGACAGGCACCCACTGCATTCACCATTTTCTCTGGTTACAATAGAGACTCAGTAAACAATTCTTCCAAAACTGTCACCGTGCTCCTGTGGCCCTTACGCCAGACCGAAACTGGAATACGGTGTGGTTGAAAAAAAATCTACTAAACCAGTTGTCTCCCTTTAGTTGAAATGGCTGTAGGGCAAAATCAACTCAACCGTATCACAGGATACAGTGTTGAAAATTTAAGTACACACACTCCTTCCCCTTAAGATAATTCTCCGTATGCATGTTTAAAAAAAGCATAGAATATTTCTCCTGGAAAGATAAGTGACAGGTTGCAGCGGTTTTTTTTTTGGGGTTGACATCTGTGTCGGCAGTGTTACGATCGAAGTCTACCTGGAATAGAGAGCTCTCGTGTGGTGAAGACAGAATGCGTCGTTTGCTGCAACACATACCTCTTGACTTCTGCTGTAGCTAGGCCTAAACCAGGTCGTGATTAGTTCTACAAGTGTACGCGGAAAACAACGACAAACCAACCAACAAACGAACAGCGCAGACGACAGTACAAACCCAGTGTTGATGAAGTGCGAGTCCAGGCAGCTGAACATTCAGGCCTTGGAGAGCAATCGATTTGTGCTTTTGGGATCGATATTTGTCTCTGATCAGCGTTTGTAAAAATACCAGGTGAGTTCTAGACCCCCGCGTCTGTGTGCAAGAGAGAGAGAGAGGGAGAGAGAGAGAGAAGAGAGAGAGAGAGAGAAGAGAGAGAGAGAGAGAGAGATTTTATTCATTTATTTATTCTTTTATTTCGAAGATAATACAAT
>CM054165.1:7936982-7939482 GCA_028751875.1 Rapana venosa
ATCTGCCGCCAGACCAGGTAGTAGTGACAGCGTCAACACTGGGATGGGATGGGCACAGGGTGACCAGTGTGCGGTGTTACTTGCCCCTATGGCTTTGTTCCTGCGTAGGTTTTTGTGGATTCTTTGGACACTGCATTGAATTTTTTATTTTATTTTAGGCAGCGTCTCTCAGGGGTAAGGGGACGGGATAGTTCAGTGGTCGGAGCACTCGCTTTCCCCCAGCCAAGTTAAGCAGCTCGAGCGTGGCTACCAGTTGGATGGGTGACCGTTTGCGCGCCTTGGCTTCAGTACAGTTCCCCCAGCTGTAAATGGGTACCTGCCCTCTTTAGGGTCAGGGAAGGTAAAGCAGCGAGGGAGAGGAGATAGGCGCCGCCCTCAATATGCTGGTCCTAGAGAAGTGAGGTCTCTGACGCCTCGCTCCCCTACGACCTTATAGGTTATGGGACTCCTTTACCTTTACCCTTTACCTCTAGGGGCAAGTTGAACCTGGCGGAGCCCATCCCTCTCCTGATACAGGGTGCATGCTGGGTTATGTTTGTTCCCCACCATATAGCCCTATATGTCAAAATCAAAATGTTTTGGTCATGTTTTTCTTTTAATATAAAGTTACTTGTTATAGTTGCATTGATTGTGCTGATGATGTGTTTCATGAGATGTGTTTGAGTTATTGTTGTGTTGTGGTTTTGCTTTGCTACTCTTAGCCATTACTGGTGTGTGCGTGCGCACGTGCATGCGTGTGTGTGTGTATGTGTGTGTGTGTGTGGATGGGTGGGTGCGGGTGTGTGTGTGTGTGTGTGACGTAGATTGTTGTCGGCTTTTAAAATACTGTGTTATTTCTTAATCTGTATTGTTTAATAATGCATGCTGTATAATTAAAATTTAAAATGCCACTGATAATTTCTCTAGTTGAGACATTAAAGTATTCTTGAGTCTTGAGTCTGATATATTGCAATTTCCCCTTCACGGGATGATTAAAGCGGTTTTGACTTGACTTGACTTGCCCATCGAAAGCTGACATGAATTATGATATCTTTGATTTGCATCGGATCGGTGGTCTAGAGGTAACGCGCCTGTCTAGAAAGCGAAAAGTCCGGGACGGAAGTGTGCGGTGGTTCGAATCCCGTTTGGAACCGAAATTTTTCCCTCATCCATTAGATCATGAGTGGTGGTCTGGGCGCTAGTCTTTCGGATGAGACGATAAACCGAGATCCCGTGTTTGCACATAATGATTTAGCGCATGTAAAAGAACCCACGCAACAAGAGAGTTGTCCCCGTCAAAATTCTGTAGAAAAAGGCCACTCTGTTAGGGAAACAATTACTGTGGCAGACTGGAAAAAAGACAAAAAAAAGGGTGGCGCTGCTCTTGTGGCGACGCGCTCTCCCCGGGGAGAGCGGCCCGAATTTCACGCAGAGAAATCTGCCGTGACTTAAAAGTGGTTTAAATAAATAAATAAATAAAATATTTGGGGTCTTCTGTGTGCGTAGATACGCCAAGGAAATTAAAGCACTGGCAGGTCTGGATTTTTAGGTTGACGCGGGAGATGGTCAAACCCCCCACCCCTTAATTCACCTGACAGGCTGCCGAGATTCGAACCCACGACTTCATGGATCCACAGGGACGGAAGACAGGCCTTTAATCCACTAGGCTATAACAACAATTATAATAATTGTAAATTTCATTATACAAAATGTCATGATAACTCGTGTGTGTATTTTCTTTCTTTCTTTCTCCTCTTTCTTTCTTTTATATCGAGGATAATGGAATATGCCTTCTTTTGATTCTTTCAAATCTAGCCTCAAAACGCACTTATACTCTACTTGAGATCTTCCCCTGTTGTCTGTTCCTACTTGTCAATAGCTGCCTTCACCTCCACCACCCCCACCTAAGTGTGTTGTGTATATAAGTTTGATATTTGTTTATCTTGATATTTATGGATGGTTGCATGCGTATGAATGATTTGAATGCAGCGCTTTGATTTGTTTACTTTACAAGATTCAGCGCTATATAAATTCCATACATTATTATTATTATTATTATTATTATTAGTAGTAGTAGTAGTAGTAGTAGTAGTAGTAGGTAGTAGTAGTATGTGCTTTTTTACAACCAGTACCCGTGTGTATGCAGTTTTGTACATTTTGTCATCCGTTCCCACAATGGCCTACTCTTCCGAAAATCAGAACGGGTTTTAACGTGTGCGCAAGATGTTCTACGTGCGTTCGCACACGGGGCCTCGGTTTATAGTCTCATCCGAAGGACTTTCGGGGAGAGTGGAGTCGGCACTGATGTTAACTCCAGAGGAAAAATCCACTTGAACGGGAATCGAACTTGGGTCATCAGATCACGAATACATCACTCTAACCACCAGGCTATCCCGTCCCCAATGTGTGTGTGTGTGTGTGTGTGTGTGTGTGTGTGTGTGTGCGTGCGCGCGCACGCGTGCGTGTATGTAATGGTTGCATGGGCCTGTGATAATGATTTGCGCTATTTTATGTTTACTTG
>CM054165.1:7944482-7986982 GCA_028751875.1 Rapana venosa
TCGAAAAGGTTCGCACGGCCTCCGTGGAGGTGAGCTACCAGAAGGGCTACTCCATCGGAGCCAAGGCCAACTTCAGCATCGGTCTGCCCAAGGTGCTGGGGGACGGATCCATCGGCGCTGAGGTGGATAGGCATTTGGAGGTGAGGGGCTTACTTTTCCGATTGGACTTTCTTTTTACTTTTGGCTCTGTCGTCAGCGCCTGGGCTTTATCACAGTTCTTGATGAAACCATTGCCGCTGGGGGGCAACAACAGCAAAGTGAGAGGCTGTATGACCAGTGGCTTCCTTTCCCACTCATCACACACTTTACAGCTTAGTCTTTAGTGATTGACTATGACTCTCTGACTAGGAGGCTTGACTCGCACAGTCCTTATGTGCTGCAGCCCTGGGGGCTGGTTGGCCTTTGGAGAACATCTCCAACGCTGACTGTCCTTATGCCTTCTTGGCCGAGAGAGTGGGGATGTACTGTGGGCAAGGCATCTCCACTATGATCAAATTTCTGCCCAGTTTCCAAAACAGCAGCTGCCTCCTCTGCTGTTTTGGAGGTCATCGTCGGACACGACGGAAAAACATACTTTTGGCTTGGGGGAGGGGGGGGGGGACGGGCTAGCTCTGGTGGTCAGAGAACTCGCTTTACCCCCCCCCCCCCCTCTCCAACAGGCCAAGGTCAAGCAGCGTGGAGCGTGGTTACCACTTGAATGGATGACCGTTTGGTTTGCGCGCCTTGGCTTCATTCAGTACAGTTCCCCCCCAGTTCACCCAGCTGTAAAGGGGTACCTTGCCCTCTTTAGGGTCAGGAAAAGGTAAAGCAGCGAGGGAGAGGAGATGGGCGCCGCCTTCAATATGCTGGCTCCTAAGATAAGCTGAGGTCTCTGGCGCCTCGCTCCCCTACGATCTCGTAGGTTATGGGACAGCTTAACCTTTTTAAAAAATATTTTACTTTTATTTTATTTTGTACCACATATCCTCAGAAGTCGGAGTATGGTTGCCAATATTATGGTAGTATAACAGCCATACAGTACAACTTCTCTCACTCAGTGTGCAATTTCAATCTCACAGTGATTCCCAGGTGGGATGATGAGTGAGTCAGAGTGCACATTCTGGGTGAACCCCGGAGTGTTAAGCTGGGGAACGCACAACAACAACAGCAACATTTGATACCACTTTAAGTCACGGCAGATTTCTCTGTGTGAAATTCGGGCTGCTCTCCCCGGGGAGAGGGAGAGCGCGTCGCCACAAGAACAGCGCCACCCATTTTTTTGTTTTCTTTTCCTGTCTGCATACTGTATTTGTTTCCCTATCAGAGTGGCTTTTTTCCGACAGAATGTTTGCCAGGGACAACTCTCTTGTTGCCGTGTTTTTTTAAAAATGTACGCTAAATAATTATGTGTAACACACGGGACCTCGGTTTTTCGTCTCATCCGAAAGAGTAGCACCCAGACCACCACTCATGGTCTAATGGATGGGGGAAAAGTTTCGGGCCCAAACGGGGATCAAAACCATCGCACACTTCCGACCCGGATTTTTTTTGCTTTCTAGACAGGTGCGTTATCTCTAGACCACCCGGTAGTGTTTATTTTAATTTTTACTTTATTCTTTTATTTCCAGGATAATGGAATAAACATGTGCTTTCTTTTATCCAGTCCCCGTATGTATGCAGTTTTGTAAATTTTATCATCCGTTCCCACGGGCACATAAAGGCCGACTCTTCCGAAAAGCGGAACGGGTTTTAACGTTTGCGCAAGATGTTCTGCGTGCGTTCGCATACGGGGCCTCGGTTTATAGTCTCATCCAAAGGACTTTAGGGGAGAGTGGAGTCGGCACTGATGTTAACCCCAGAGGAAAAAAACCTCTTGAACGAGATTCGAACCCGGGTCATCAGATCACGAATGCGTCACTCTAACCACCAGGCTATTCCGTTCGGCATTCCCCCCTCCGCACGCGCGCGCGCGTGTGTGTTACAGTTGATTTTGTTTGCTGAAATCCTCCATGCTACAAGAGGTGTTAAGGCAAATCAAATCTTGAATCTTGTGTGTGTGTGTCTATGCGTGTGCGCGCGCGCGTGCGTGCGTGTGTGCGTGCAGATCACCAAGTCGACAGGAGAGAGGTTTGAGGAATCCCTGAAGACGTCAGCCACCAGTGACATCAAGGTGTCGGCCAACAGCCGGTACACTGCCAGGGTCGTCATGGAAGAGAAGTTGCTGCAGGCCACTTTCAAGGTCAGTGGGTCAAGGTCCAGGTGGTCAAGGTCGTAAAAGGTCATGGACACATCCTGGACCAAAGGGGGTGGTGAAGTGACTTTCTTGTTCTTGTGTAATTGTTGTTTGTTTGTTTCTTGTTTTTTCTTCCGTTTTGTGTGTGTGTGTGTGTGTGTGTGTGTGTGTGTGTGTGTGTGTGTGTGTGGTGTGCTGTTTTTCGTTTGTTCTCTCTTTTTCTGTAATGCTGGCCACTTTCAAAGTTAGATAGGAGGGTCAGGGGTCAAGGTCATATGGTGTCCTTCACCCCGATGAAAAGACTTTTCTTTCCCCCACTTTTTGGGGGGTACATTCTTAGTCTTTTTCTCTCTGTGTATATTATATATATATAATAATATATATATATATATTATATATATATATATATATATATATATATATATATATGCAATGGGTTAATTTAGTGGTCAGAGTACTGACTTTCCCCAGGCTGAGGTTAAGCAGCATTGAGCATGGTTACCAAACGGATGGGTGACCATTTGCGCGCCTTGGCTTCAGCACTGTCCCCCAGTTCACCCAGTTGTCAATGGGTACCTTCCCTCTTTAGGGTCAGGGAAAGTAAAGCAGCGAGGGAGAGGAGATGGGCGCCATCCTTAAGAAACTGGCCCCTAGAGAAGCTGAAATCTATGACACATCACTCCCGAACAACAGGGGAATTTTTTTAAATGCATGTCTATAATAAAATATAACGTTAAATAAAAACAACAAAAAATATCCTTTTAAACTCTCATCCACATATTCTTAAAACACACTGCACATGAGTATACGAATTACATCATACACAATTTCTCAAGCTACTACAGCATTTGTAAAAAAATAAGATTTGAATAACAACAAATAATGAGTGAACAAAGGACCAATACTAAATAATCCACTGAGGCGGTCAGGTCAGCTAACAAACATAATATGAAGATAGAATGAAGGTACAAGAACGGACAGACACACAATAATATACATATACAGACAGACATTTATTAGAAATACCTTGTGAACTTGATTAGGTCGACTATGCATCCACATAGAGCAAAACGTTTTCAACCCAAATCCCTGCTCACTCTATAAGCAAGCAAGTCCGTTCCCATTTTTAGAACAAAGTACTGCAGATTTCCCCGTGAGGATTGCCGACCGGGGGTGGGGGTGGGGGTGGGGTTCAGTATAAATAGCAACCCCACCTTCTGGAAATTCTTGGAAACATTTCCGCTGGGACGCTATATAATTTTCAACTCGTCATCATCAGGAAATTCTGTGCTATGAATTCCCTCTTTTCTATCTCTCTCTTCGTTTCTGCCTGGTTCCTTTTCTTCTTGTCACCTCCTCGTCGTCTATTTTCTGCCTTCTTGGTCCATTCTCCTACCCTTTTTTCCCCAGAAAGGCTTAAAAGATAACAATTCTCTCCCATGTCGAAGTCGGATGTGCTGGGCCTGACTTGTCAGTCGCTTAGCGGCAGCGTGACACATTTTTGCTGTAGGGACGGGATAGCTCAGTGGTCAGAGCATCCACTTTCCCCAGCTAAGGTTAAGCAGCGTTGTGCGTGGTTACCAAGTGGATGGGTGACCGTTTGCGCGCCTTGGCTTCAGTACAGACCCCCAGTTCACCCAGCTGTAAATGGGTACCTGCCCTCTTTACGGTCAGGGAAGGTAAAGCAGCGATTGATCGATCGATTTATTGATTGATTGTTTGATTGCAGACTGTGGTAAAATGACCATGCCAACAGAAAAGACCCAATCTATGTGGATTGATTGATTGATTATTGATTTATATGATTGATTGATTTGATTGATTGATTGATTGCAGACTGTGATAGAAATGACTATGCCGGCAGAAAAAGCCCCTATCTATGTGAAGAACTTGAAGACGGGAGAAAGAAATTTTGTGAGAGTGATCAAAGACCTGTATCACGTCTTCAAGGAGTTCAAGGTGGGTTGTTGTTGTTTGTTGTTGTGTGTGGTGTGTGTGTGTGTGTGTGTAAGTGAGAGAGAGAGAGTATGTGGTCTTTAATCTTTCTTTTATTTCGACGATAATGGAATAAGCACTCGTGTGGTTTTCTTTTATCCGGTCCCCGTGTGTATGCAGTTTTGTAAATTTTGTCATCCGTTCCCATCGGCACACAATGGCCTACTCTCCCGAGAAGCGGAACGGGTTTTAACGTGTGCGCAAGATGTTCTGCTTCTGTTCGCACACGGGATCTCGGTTTATAGTCTCATCCAACGGACTTTGGGTGGGGACAGGGGTGGAGTCGGTACTGTGTGTGTGTTTATTTCTTTATTTTGTTCTTTCATTTTATTCATACTTTTCGAGGAAAATGCCTTTTTTACGCCCAGCCCCCGTCTGCATGCGGTTTTGGAAATAATTTTGTTATCTGTAATTACCGGCACAGAATGGCCTACTCTTCCGAAAGGTGGAACGTGTGAGCGAGATATTGTCTGCGCGCGCGTGTGTGTGAAACGTATTTTCAGGAACCCTCGTGATATCAGCTGTATTATTTTTTAAAGATCGTTTTTATAGATTTCCTGTTTTTAAATTAAAAAAAAAAAAAAATTCTGTTTTGCATATTAGACATTAAGGACAAAGTATTTATATGATATACGTAATAAAGAAAAGCAAGTTGAATGGACAATAAAAAAATCCAACAAAAACCTAGCTCACAAATGAACTCCCAAAGCAATTAATGAAACATAGAAAAAAAACAGAGACACAAAAATGAGAGACGTATTACAAAATAGTCAAATAACCCTGTACATAAATTAATATTCTTTTTTATTTCGAGATTGTCCAGTTCGTGCTAATTCATATTGTAACAGAGCAGAGATATTCCATCTCTGCACAAACCTCGAGTACAAGACACAGATAAACAGAATGTGCCCTTTGAAAAGAGACTCCATAAATTCTACATGTGACCGTGTAGGCGATATGTATGCAAGTAGGTTATCAACCACCACCCAACGAAACGGAGCGTGGCACAACTCACAGCTGTGTCTGGATTTAGAAACAGAACGCTGCCACAGGACTCTGAGGGCAAGGGAAGTAATCTGATTTCCTACCCGTCACAATACTGTCCACATTTTTGAAAAAGAGATTTTTGAGGAAGAAAGGCATTTTTTCGGGGTGATTGTAGGAAGCCTTTCTGTAAACATTTTTGAGATGCAGTCTGTGTGTTAGTATTATTTTTTTTTGATGGGTAGGGAGGGTCTTTTTCTATCAAATGAAATTTCGAAACTATACAAATTATTTATACCATGTTCCTTCGTTTTTATATGGCCGTTTACATATTTAATATCTGCATGTATATACAGAAATATGTCATATCCATATTTCTGTATGCCTGTGAATCATGGACCCTGACTGCAGATTTGGAGAGAAGAATACAGGCGGTGGAGATGAGATGCTTTCGGAGACTCCTTGGCATCTCCTACAAAGACCACTTAAGCAACGAAAGCGTGCATAACAGAATCCAGCAAACCATTGGACCCTATGAGAACCTTCTAACGATCGTGAAAAAGCGTAAACTTAAATGGTATGGGCATGTCACAAGATCCAAAGGACTTGCAAAGACAGTTTTACAAGGCACTGTCCAAGGAGGAAGAAGAAGAGGCAGACCAAGGAAGAGCTGGGAGGACAACATCAGCGAATGGACAGGCCTAGAACTCAACAAAACCCTGAGAAAGGCAGAACAGAGAGAGGAATGGAGGGAACTGGTTGTTGAGTCTTTGAGGGTGCCCCCACGGTCGTCAGACTACGGGACAGATAGATAGATAGATAGATGTATATACAGGGTCATTCATATTTATGTATAGGGACAACAAGTGGTGAAGGAATTCAAGTGCAGATAACTATGACAAATCTCTTATCATTGCATTAATGCTTCCAAGATAATAAAAACAAATTTATATGCTGTATATTTAACGTAAACTCTTGGTGACGATATCGGTGGCCCTTTAGCAATCAGGACCATTCGCTTTGCCCGGCCTGACTGGAGTTTCCACTCTTGGCGGAGCCGACACCAGAGACCTTGGCGGGGAACTTGCTTAACCGTCCCTGGTACCTTTTGGAGAAATAAAAGGTCAAGGTGTCCCCCCATATCCCATAAGCTCGAAGGAGAGCGAGGCATCAGAGACCTCACTTCTCTAAGGGCCAGCATGTTGAGGACGGCGCCCGTTTCCTCTCCCTCGCTGCTTTACCTTCCCTGACCCTAAAGAGGGCAGGTACCCATTTACAGCTGGGGAACTGTACTGAAGCCAAGGCGCGCAAACGGTCACCCATCCAAGTGGTAGCCACGCTCGACGCTGGTTAACCTTGGCTGGGGGAAAGCGAGTGCTCCGACCACTGAGCTATCCCGTCCCCCTTGGAGAAATACCTTTCTAAAATACAGAGGTATTTCTTCTCTGACAGGAATAATGGGATAAACCTGTGGCCTACCAACGCCGCCACCAAAAAGCTGACATCAAGAGAAGATAGAAAACGTTCTGTAAAATAGTGTTGCAATAAAGGTAGACAAATGGAGTTAACATGCTATGAAATATATGGATATTTTTACTTAAATTTTTCCCCCTAAACATAATCTTTCTTTACCAGTTTATTTATTCATTATTATTTTGTTTTTATTCCTTTTTTTGTCTGTCCGTCAAGAACGTGGTGAGCGAAGTTCTGGACGAGAACAACGAAGTGAGGAGAGACGCAGTTCGCTTCAACGTGGAAGGGGTGATAGACGGGATACAGCTGTCCACCCACAAGATCCACTGCACAGCGTGCCCATCACCAAAGGAGAGAAAGCCAGCCACGACAAGGAGGCAGCGGAGGAGGAGAAGACACGGAAGGCAAACTCTCAGAGGATCTAATCCATAATCTAGCTTTTCAGAGCGTGCAGCCAACCCCGCAGTCAGAATGCGGCTACGTTCATGGTGGCCCCCCCCCCCCCCAAAACCCCGGTCGCATACGTAAAAATCTCACCATTGGTGAACCTCAGAGCTCTAGCTGAGGAATGTGCCGGTGGGAACGGATGGCAAAGTTGACAAAATGCATACACACGGGGACTGGATGAAAAGAAAGCACATGAGTGCTTGTTTCATTATCCGCGAAAAGAAAAGAATAAAAAAACCACCAGACATTTTAAGAAAAGGTCACGGAGCTTAAGGTCATAACAAACTATTTTAACCCCGGTTGTATGGAAGTCCTTGCCTTTCCTTTTTCAGAGACTTTCAGGCGCTTGCGTTATACTGAACTGTCTGTTATGCACTTTCTGAGATAGATGTTCAAACCTAACTCACAGCAGCTTCAAAGCTTGGGCAGACAGACAGACAGACAGACAGACAGAAAGACACACACACACAGAGAGAGAGAGAGAGAGAGAGAGAGAGAGAGAGAGAGAGAGAGAGAGAGAGAGAGAATACTATCGAAAAAAAAGTTATGTTCACTATTTTGCAAAGAAATGACACTACTAGAACCCAACAGTCTTTTCTTTTTCTCGTTCTTCGGCTAGAGTTGCGAGGTTCACCATTTGTGTGAGATTCTTGCGTAATGCGACCGACTTTTTTTTAAACCGACCATTAAGGTAGCCGCATTCTGACTTTGGAATCTCGACAGATCTATTCTGTGTTACTTATAAACTGCAGACACAAGGCCTCAAAAGACGCGGGTTTTGTGAATGTTGGATTATACGTTGAGATATTTGGCACCATTCCAAGAATGGAAAGTGGCAAAAAGAAGTATCTAACCTCAGATGCTGCTGCTGCTGCTGCTGCTGCTGCTGATGATGATGATGTTGAGGAGAAGGAGGAGGAGGAGGAGAGAAGGAGATGGGAGGAGGAGGACAACATCTCAGACAGGACAGGCCTGAGGCTGAGTGAAGGAAGAAAGCACTGCCAGAGAGAGAGAGAGAGAGAGAGAGAGAGAGAGAGAGAGAGAGAGAGGAGGAGGCGAAAGGAAGGAAGGAAGGAAGACGGAGAAAGATGGAGAGAGAGGGCTGGTTGTCAAGTCATCCTGGAGTGGAGAAGACTCTCCCGTGGGGATGCCGGGGGGGGGGGGGGGGGCTGTCAGTATAAATAGCACCCCCACCTTCTGGAAATTCTGTGCTGAGAAATTTCCTCTTTTCTATCCCTTTCTTTGTTTCTGCCTTGTTCCTTTTCTTCCTGTCACCCCCTTCTTGTCTATTTCTGCCTTCTTGGTCCATTCTCCTGCAGGTTGTGTTTTTGTGTGTGTGTCAAGAAAGACTTAAAAGATAATACTTCTCGCTCATGCCGAAGTCGGATGCGCTGAGCTGGCTTGACTTGTCAGGCGCTTGAAACGTCAGACGTGACGCATTTTCGCTCAGATAAGGAACAGCAATAGTTTGCTGTCTAAGCGTTCGACGACGACGACGAAGAAGACGAAGAAGAGTCGAGAAGACTGCGGGAGTCTTAGTCTGTACAGAATGGCTAGACTGCTGATGATGTGTCGTCGAAGAACTGGCCCCTTCTGTTGAGACAAGGGCTAACAAAGCAGAATAGTAACTTGTTCTAAATCACATATGTGAACTGGAAAGCTGTGGAATGCGATTTGAAATGGCAAATGTTTGAACAGAATCTTGCTGAATGTTACCGCAGTACGTTTGTCAGACTGCTGTGAGAAAGTACTTTGCAGAAAGAAGGTGGCAGGACGGTTAAGACGTTCACCTGCCTAACAAGTAAACGGTGAGGTTCTGGGTTCAATTCCAGCCTTGATCTTTCTTCCCAGTGTGACAGGAAAATCGAACTGAATGTCAAGTCTTTCGGAGAAGACTCCTAAACCAGTCAGACCCGTGTTTTAACAGACTTGTGCACGTTAGAAGAACCCAGGACAGTTGGAAAACGGAAAGAGCGGGAAGGTACCCCTGACTGTCCTGGCCAAATGGGTAGGTTCAATTCCCAACTGTATCCCTGAAGTTGAAATGCGGCTACCTTCATGGTGGGAAACAACGATCGCATGCGCCAAAAAATATTCACCATTGGTAAACATTGGAGCTCTAGCCAAGACCCCCCTTCCCCCAAACACAACACACTTTTTTGTTTTATTGTGACAATAGATGAGGCTATGCATTTTGTTTGTTTGTTGGTGTTTACTGAAAGGGAGATAAGTCGCTGTATTGATTTGTCTGCTTCTGGTTTTGCTGCATAACTTGGTGCTACTTTATATATATATATATATATATATATATATATATATATATATATATATATGAGAGAGAGAGAAGAGAGAGAGAGAGAGAGAGAGAGAGAGAGAGAGAGTATGTCTGTATATACTTTTTTCCGAACAAATCCCAATTTTCTGCAGGATTAAAAAAAACTAGTATCCACTTTGGGTTTGCTCTGGTTTTATCAACAGTTTACATCAGTTTTCGGTTAGAGCTCCAAGGTCTGATACTGGTGAGATTTTCCCAAAGATGACCATTAAAAAACACAACTCCTTTCCATTAACCTTTTGGAGCCCGTTTCAACCGCAGCTGAAATGAACGGCAGGCGCCTGTACTTTTCCCAACCACTGTAGCCAACAGTTGGCGCCCACCACATGGGCAGTGCTTTTCCCGCCAGAACATTTCTCTTGTAGTTTTCACTCAGTGAGTCTGAAACTTGGTAGGGTGGGGTGGGGGGGGGGGGGGTGATCCAGGGAGTGTGTTAGGGGGTGTCAATGGTAAATTTAGACCACCAGGAGGAGGGAGGGAAGGAGGGAAGCACAGCCTGTGACAGTAACCTCAGTGGCCCGCAGCCCAGCATGGCAAGGGGCGGGATGGCCTGGTGGTTAGAGTGATGTGCTCGTGATCTGCTGACCCAGGTTCGAATCTCGTTCAAGAGGATTTTTTTTTCTCAGGAGTTACCATAAGTGCTGACTCCACTTCCCCTAAAAGTCCTTCGGATGAGACTATAAACCGAGGTCCCGTGTGCGAACAAACAGAACATCTTGCGCACACGTTAAAACCTGTTCCGCTTTTCGTAAGAGTAGGCCATTGTGTGCCAGTGGGAACGGATGACAAAATGTACAAAACTGCATACACACGGGGACTGGGATGTAAAAAAACACACGAGTGCTTATTCTATTATCATCGAAATAAAGAATAAATAAATAACAATAAAGACAGATAATGGCGTCTTCTTTTGTAGCAGACGATTTATCTAATATGCTAGACAACCAAAATGAATGTTGTTCTTTTGGAAGTAGGAACATTCGAACCAGAAATGTGAAGTGAGTCAGATATTGAAAGCTGAGGAGGAAGAGGAGGAAGAAAATGATGCAGTTAGGGAGAAGAGTGACCCAGATGATAACGTGCCACACAATACATTCCTGAGACATGCACTATTCAAAGTGAGTGTGGAGAAATGTGACCTCCTCTCTGGTCCATGGCATTCATGCCTGAAAACGTGAAGCTTTTGTGATTTTTTTTCAACAATTACCACGCTTTCGAAACTGCAGTGGCAGAAAGAAAAAGATGTGCTGATAACGAACATAGCAACTAGGAAAAGAAAGTAGGTCTCCAGTGTGGCAAGGTTTGGTAGGTGACGGCAGGGGGTACACCCCTGACACATCCCCAGTTTGCGCTTTCTGTGATGTGGATGTGTCCATGTGTCATCACTACGACCACTTTATTTATTTATATCTTTAGGACTGCTTTATAGATCACCATGATTAAAAATGTGTAGGACGACAGCAGAAGTTCTGTGCTGTTTTGTTTTTGTTACAGGTATCTATGAAGTGACACTGTGACACTCATGTACAATATAATAAAGCCCTTTTGTGCACTTAATAAACACGTGGTTAACAAATACAGATATAAAACTGCAGTATAAAGATTCTACAGTGATTGAATATGACTAGTTTTTGAAAGAAAAGCAAGTAAACAGAACTGGTGCCTCCTCAAGACATTGTAGAAAACAACAGATATAATATGGTGACAGTATTGTAAGAACTGATGACAACCCTCCCCCACCAAGAACCCCCCTCCCCCAAGAATCCCCTCCCCCAAGAATCCCCTCCCCCAAACAAAACAAAAAATCCATTCACACTGATGTCGCGTTGAGATACCATTCCCGAAGTCGGAATGCAGCCACCTTAATAGAGGGCAACACCAATCACACATGTAAAAATCTCACCTTTAATGAACCTCGGAGTTCTAGCTGGGAACTAAGAGGGGTGGGAGGACTCAAGGAATCAAAAGCCTTTTCAAAATCAATGCTAATAAGCAGTCCAGGCTGGTTTGTAGATTTCAGGTGATTTATCAAACCACAGATTGATATCATGCCTGCTATATCTGGTAGTCATGAAGCCTCTCTGACAATAATTAAGATCATGTGTCTCCTATTTTTCCTGGGAGCGTTGGCAACTGAGGTTAGTGGTATGGGTGAAACAATTACCTGTCATGTGACAAGGCGTCACAGAGGCTTGTGTTTGGTGAAGCTGATATGGATGCATCATTTTGTATTGTGTTGTATTTTATTATTACACTGCATTGTTTTGTATCATACAGTGGTCCAATGTGTTGCTTTTACATTTAATTGCACTGTATTTTATTGCATGCTTTTAAAAATCGATTTCATAGTATTGTCTTATGCTGTTATGTTTTTACATTGTCTAGTATTGTATTGCGCTGCATTGTTTTGTGATCGTTGTAGGCCTATAATGTTGTAAATACTGGATTTTGGGGGGTGTAGCTTTTAAATTGAATTCCATAACATTGTGGTGCACTACACTGTACTGTTCACTGTCCTATTCTGTATCATCATCACAGTCAATGTCATCGTTTGAAATTTGAAGTGCCTTTTCCAGGAAAGTACATTGCCACATGGGTAGCGCCACATAATACTTTCCCCTTCTCTGCATATATATAAAATATTGATTGATTGATTGTGAGAGTGTGAGTTTTTTTCCTTACAAAATTTTGCCATGGAAAGCTCTCTTGTTGCTTTGGGTTCTTTTACGTGCATGCTGGCATATGGGAGCTTCGATTGTTGACTTATTCTAGAGACTTGTGTTCGAACAATGATTGTATGGAGCAGGGGAAAAGAGGACCTAGATGGGAACTGAACCATCAATCTCTTGCTTCCTTGATGGGTGCATTACACTAGGCTGCCAAAGTCCTCTTTGGGTTTATTCACATGATTTGTTGGTGTGTGTATGTAGAAAAGAGATTGTAAAGGAACACTTTAACAGATATGTACAGTGATATAGGGTAAGGCTGCTGGTTTCTGGTTTTTCGGATCTTGTATGAAATAAATTATATGCTTGGTTAAGCGTTGGTTTGTATTTATTTGTTGTTCCTTCTGTGCGTGTGTGTGTGTGTGTATTTTAAAAAAGCTCTTTGACGCGAGAGAGAGAGAGAGAGAGAGAGAGAGAGAGAGAGAGTAAGCAATGGAATAAGCAACACTTGGTACACCGTGTCATTTATTCTATCATATAAACCAGATGTAACATCAGAGACCAGTGTATGCCAGAAAACCATCAACAACAACAACAGCCGCACCAGCGAACCATATCACATGCAAGCTAGAAACTCTCGGACAACAATGTCACGCTAATCAACACACCGAAAACCCCCAAACACAAGAAACCCACCCATCTAGCTTTCTGTCATTCTTGTTAGCTAACAACTTGTATCAAAATTGACGACAAAATATTTTTGTTAGAAAATGCAATCTTTGAAAATAAAATGATGGGCTACCAGAAATATAAAACAAACAAAACATGACCATCCAACCAACCAGCTAACCAATCAACCAACCAAACAATCAGAATATTAAATGTACTGACATTTTCTTTCAATGAAACAACAATTTTTTTTACCAAAAAAAAGGTGCACTTTTTTAGCATTTTTATTGACAGCAGTCTTTGGAAAACAACTAGAGAAACTGTAGAAGATTGGGAATTAAGCCAAAATTAATTAAAAAAATCTGTATCAAATTTGAACTGTGCATTTCTACATTGTATTTGAAAATCTTTTAAAAAGCATTTTAGACACAATATGAATGCACGTGAGTTAAATCGTTCCCATTTAAGTATCGTTGAAATACAAAAGTAGGCTTAATTAAATAGTAATTGATTTTGTTGATAATTCGCACTGAAACCGCGAGTTTTTAAACAGTCACACACCTGCTACAATACTATTGATAATGACCATGACACCTCACAGGACTATTTCACAATGAAGTAAAAGAAACATCAGACTAATGTTATTCTCCTTAAATTAACAGACATCAGTTTTAAACTGTGAAAACATTTGGGAATGAAACTGTTTAATTTACAACACCAACGAAAACAGGTGACTCCCTTCCCTTAAATTGGGACAAAAAGAAATAGGAATGGTAATATATTGGAAATTACTTCCCTTGCCTTATTTCTTTCTGTAGTAGGCAGCAAAAGAAGAACGTTTAAAGAGCTGTGAGCAACAAGCATAATAGAGAATCTATTGAAATCATGTTGAGATCTTTTATTCGTCCCATTTTGATGATGTTGATGTAGTCTGGGGTGATTGTAATGACACACAAGTGAACTCATTGCAGTTCTCACACCTCGAAGCTCTAAGAATAATTTTTGGTGCTATGTGTGGAATCAGTCACCAAGTGTTATGAGTAGTCTGGATTTTGCACACTAAAAGAAAGAAAGAAGAAGACATAAAATTGTAAAATTTTATAGAGTGATCAAAGAAAGATGTCAGTTTATTTGCCAAATCTTGTTCCAGACCTTGCTTCAGAAAGCAACACATACCACAGACATTATATGACCCTTATAGTGACCAGTGAAGCGACCGCAAGAGAGGAGTAATATGTCTAGGTTTTTTCTTTCTGAGGACAAGTCGAGCTGCAGAGTTTTGTATGCGTTGAAGGAGTGGATGGATCATGCTGGTAGAGCAGCCCAAACCTTCAGAACGTAAAACACGAAACTGGAAAACGGAAACCTATCCAAAATCCGTTCTCACTCAAGCTATTGTACTGTAACATTCTCTCCCTTATAATACAAAACTTATGGACACAAACATTTCGATATTCCAGACTCTACCAAGATTCCATTGCAATCCTGTTGTTTGTAGCCCCGCCGACCACAGAGGCCATATCGGGGTTGTCACCTTGTCAATTCTTCAAATCTCACACTAAAACTGGGCAACTATCTACAGATTAAAACAGGGGATAAAGTCGATTCTGCTGTCGTTCCTTGTATCAACGCCCTGGCCAACCATAAGGGTCAACCCAGGACGGGCACCGCGTTGTGGGTGTATTAGTATTAATCATGATCTATCTTTCACATAGGTTTAAAGACGATTTTTCTTTTTTCTTTTTGAAAAATTTAGTGATGTCTTATTCCCTATAAAAAAATCAGGTCTACAAGAAGTGTAATTTTATGTATTATCAAGAAATAGTTTCAACATGTATGTACTTATATCATCTGAAGAAAAATCATAATATCCGTGAAAAACTTATATTTCTTCCGTGTTTCTCGATTCAAGTTTTGCTCTTTCTTTCTCTTTTTCTCATTTAGTCTTTTTTCTTCTTTTTTTCCGACTTAAAAAGAAACGTGCAAGAATGTGTTGTTTCAAAATTTTCACAAGTGTACAGGCAGTTGGATTAAAAGTGTTACCATGAATGATTCATGTTTCAGAGGGATTATTTCGTTGTGACGATGACGGGGTTTCTCGGCTGACAAATCACAGGTTTCGTTTTGTCTGGTGTATACTATCAGCTATTTGCTGGTTGCTGTTTGGAATGGATTTGTACATGATGTATTTGTTTTCTGAATAAACATATCTTTAAACTGAAATGGAAATGGTCAGCTGCCAGATAAAAAAATAGTAATCATAGTGATAGTGATAACAATATATTGAATTTATATAGCACAATATCTTGTGAAATACAGATCAAAACGCTTGTGTATAATTCATTCATGCACATACAACCATTTACAAAGAGTATCGTTATATTCAAATTTACACACACACACACACACACACACACACACACACACACACACACACACACACGCGCGCGCGCGCGCACACGCGCTTGCTTGCTTGCTTGCTTTTCGAAAGAGATTGTGTGCCGATGGGAACAGATGACAAAATTTACAAAACCGCATTCACACAGGGACTGGATATAATAAAGCATATGAGTGCTGACTCCATTATCTTCGATATAAAAGAATAAAATAAATAAATAAGTAAATAAAAACACACAGATAAAGTAACACACTATAGTGGGGGATGGGGATTGTTGGTGGCTATTGGAGGTATTGACCGATTGTAAGTGTGACAGCCAGGAAAGAAGTGTGTTTAAAGGTTGGATTTAAAAGTGTCTAAGGTAAGCTTTTGACAAAGGGATAGAGGAAGGTCATTCCATATGACCGGACCTGAAAAAGAGAAGTATCAACGGCCAATGGCGGATTGTAACCAAAAAACATCGGCAGCAGAACGGAGGGAGAGAGATGGAGTGGTTGGGTGAAGACAGTTACCCAGACAGGAGGGTACAGCTTTGTGGAGACAGTCATAGCAGAGAGTACTGATTGTGTACGCTAGTCTTTCTTTGACAGGTGACCAGTGAAGCAACCGCAAGAGAAGAGTAATATGTCCAGACTTCTTCTTTCTGGAGAGAAGTCGAGCAGCAGAGTCTTGTATGCGTTGAAGGGAGTGGATGGATGATGCTGGCAGACCAGCCAAAAGAGAATTAAAGTAGTCCAAATGTGAAAGACTGAGAGATGTGACAAGCTTGGATTTTTCATAGTGGATAGATACTTGCGAATTGCACTGATGTGCCGTAGTTGATAAAAGCAGGGCTTGCAGGTCTGAGTGAGGAAGTTTTACGTAGTGTGTTGTCAACAACATAGATATTTTACAGAGCTGGAAGAGAAAAGTTCGTGTTTGGTCTCTAGAGCATGGCTTCAGTTTTATCACCGTTTAGGTGTAACTGGTTTTTAACCATCCAGTTTTAAATATCTTGAAGACTGTATCGCATAATTATTCATCAATGGGATAGCAGATTTTCAGGAATATTGTTGCTTTGAAGCCGGGAGTAGTCAGCATAGAAATGATGATTCAGATTTGTGGATTTAGCCAAGTTTTAGTAAGAAGAAAAAGACAATTTTAAAAATGCAATCTTCGAAAATAAAATAGCATAGAAATGATGATTCAGATTTTTGGATTTAGCCAAGTTTAGTAAAAAAAGAAAGACAATTTAAAAAATGCAATATTCGAAAATAAAATAGCATAGAAATGATGATTCAGTTTGTGGTTTCAGTAAGAAAAAAGTGCAATCTTCAAAAATGAAATGAACGGTTGCCAGAAACGTAAAAAAAGCCCAAGCAAACCCAAATACCAAACAATCGGCCTTTCTGGCCACAAAAAATGCTTTAAAAGTACATCTGTAAACACTGTAGTCTGTGATTATTACGATTTTGTTTGGAGGTGTAGTTTCAGTTTTATTTACTGCAGTCTTTTTGATCAAAAAGTTAAATCAAGAATAGTAAAAAGATCTTTAATTATTAGTCGTACATATCTAGACTCTTTAAAAAAATGGAACCAAGAGCCAATGAAACTTTCAGCACTGTGTTGTAAAGATGAAAGTTTGGACACTTCAGAATCCATAGCATCTTCAATGAATGCATTCATACCAGGTGCTCTGACAATTTTGCAAACAGCGCTACAGTTCACTCACAAAAGTTCTTTTCCCCATTAATGTTCTCACTTCAGTAGAAGTAGATGAACATTGTGCTTAAAGTCTTATTTCAGAAAAGAGATCTTTTAGAGAAGACACCAAAAACTTTCTTTTACAGATTTGGGCAGAGATTTCAACAAACTCTGAGGCAGTTTTTAATAATTTGTTACATTCATTAGTCTTTTTATGGTTTTTAGACAGAACATGAATCTCTGAGTTAAAGTGCTTACTTAGAATCTTTGAAATGCAAAAGTAAAAAAGAAAAAGCGAAATCGTTCAGTTAACCTTGTTGATAATTTACAATATAAATATGATTTTCAAAAACTCTAACATCAGCTTCAAGACCATTAAGACTGAAAATTATTATTCATATGGCCATTCCACATAGAAATAAAACAAACATCGGGTTTCATCAGAAAATGGTCCATCATCTGTAAAATGAACAACACCTATCCAGAACTGACCACGACTGCTAAACTAGCTGGGAATAAAACTGTTCAATTCACAAGGGAAAACAACAGCAGCTACAACAACAAAAATACCCCCCCCCCTCCTTCCCTAAAAAAAAGAGATGATCTCCCTTCCCTTAAGGGGAAAACGAAATAGCAACATTTTCGAGTTGAAATTACTCCCCTTGCCTTAATGAGGCTATGGCGAGAAGCTAAGGGAGAAGTGGGACAAAACCATACTTTTCCGTTAAAAACAGTTCACAGCTCGGAAAGCATTGAGTATAGACATCATTAGCCGCCATCCAAATGTTCCTATTGTACCAAAGCACACTATTAGCTACCAGGCTTGTTGTTGCAGCTGCAATGCTGATCATGTTCTTCATGTTAAAACGTGTTCCGAGCTTTTAGAATGGATAAACCTTGTTTCAACAAAAGCTCCCAGGACGGAAAGGCCACCTCCTCTTGCTTGTGGACATTAGTCGAAGTAGGCGGTGAAATTGCTTTCTACCGGTGTAGAGCTCTTGTAGGTCACCTTGACTAGGTTTGACTCCTTGGAAATTGTCGGGTTCTTCGAGCAGGGCAGACACCCTGATCCCTGATGATCCGTGGTCACGAGGTGTGGTACACACAACACACACACACACACACACACACACACACACACACACACACACACACACACACAGATGTAAGAGATACACAAAGTTGTTAGCTATCTATCTATCTATCTATCTATTATCTATCTATCTATCTATCTATCCAGCTATCCATCTATCCATCTATATATATCTCTCTCTTTCTATCTATCTATTTATATCTGTCTATCTATCTATCTATCTATCTATCTATCTATCTATCTATCCATCTATCCATCTATCCATCTCTATCTATCCATCTCTATATCTATCTATCTATCTATCTATCTATCTATCTATCTATATCTATCTATATCTATCTATATCTATATATGTGTGTGTATGTATGTGTGTGGAGAGGGTAGACAGGAGTCTCTCTATTTTCGTCTTTTTTGGAATGTTCTTAAAAGAGAAGTATGGCATTGAGAAAACATTTCTCCTAAAATCACCCTGATCACCTTGATCATCCTGCAATGAAAGAACATTGCCTCTGCTCTGAAGGCCTGGGTGCTGTGGTCTCCTGGTGACTAGTTTCGGGTTCCCTATACACACACCCCTGTGCTTCTGGCGAGTTAGCATTGTGTCAAAGCCTAGCTAGGGGCTGGAAGTTCACGAGAGATGTAGTGGTGGCCACCTCCCCCCCCCCTCTCCCTCCGTGTGGGCATCTCACTTACTCCTGCTTTGCAGTTAAGCTATCACTGTCCTCAGTAGAGGGCTTATTAGGTAACGCCCTGCATACCTTAGCCCAGAACAGGCACCACCGAACATCACCAAAAGTGAGACAGTGGTAGTGCAGGGCCACTCCGACTCGTGGTCGTGGTGCAGTGGCCTAACGTGGATTTCCGAAGTCAAAGTCAAAGTCAAAGTCAAACTTTTATTTTCAGATGGTACATTGAATAAGCAAAGTAAGGCAGGCTTCATGCGTCTTTAAAAATGTTGTTTTCGTTCCTCGGCCACAGCTTCCAGGTTTATTTATTTATTTATTTATTTATTTATTATTCTTTTATATCCAGGATAATGGAATAAGCACTTATGTGCTTTTTTACAGCCAGTCCACGTGTGTATGCGGTTTTGTAAATTTTGTCATCCGTTCCCACCGGCACACAATGGCGTACTCTTACGAAAAGCGGAACAGGATTTAACGTGTGCGCAAGATGTTCTGCGTGCGTTCGCACACGGGGCCTCGGTTTATATACTCATCCGAAGGACTTTGACATTCAGTTCGATTTTTTGGGGTCAAACTGGGAAGAAAAGGCGAGGCTGGGAATCGAACCCACAACCTCACGGTTTACTTGTTGGCAGGTGAACGTCTTAACCATCCTGCCACCTTCCTTCCAGGTTCACCAACAGTGACATTTGTCGTAGCGACCATTGTTGCCCACCACGAAGGTAGCCGCAATACGACTTCAGGGACAGTCTTGAGATACAAGCTAAAGGCTCTACTCACTCAAACATACCTCTGTCAGAGATACAAGCTGAAGGCTCTGCTCACTCAAACATACCTCTGTCAGAGATACAAGCTGAAGGCTCTGCTCACTCAAACATACCTCTGTCAGAGATACAAGCTGAAGGCTCTGCTCACTCAAACATACCTCTGTCAGAGATACAAGCTGAAGGCTCTGCTCACTCAAACATACCTCTGTCAGAGATACAAGCTAAAGGCTCTGCTCACTCAAACATACCTCTGTCAGAAAGCCCTGGTCCTTTCAGGGATACAAGCTAAAGGCTCTGCTCACTCAAACATACCTCTGTCAGAGATACAAGCTAAAGGCTCTGCTCACTCAAACATACCTCTGTCAGAGATACAAGCTAAAGGCTCTGCTCACTCAAACATACCTCTGTCAGAGATACAAGCTAAAGGCTCTGCTCACTCAAACATACCTCTGTCAGAGATACAAGCTGAAGGCTCTGCTCACTCAAACATACCTCTGTCAGAAAGCCCTGGTCCTTTCAGGGATACAAGCTGAAGGCTCTGCTCACTCAAACATACCTCTGTCAGAGATACAAGCTAAAGGCTCTGCTCACTCAAACATACCTCTGTCAGAGATACAAGCTGAAGGCTCTGCTCACTCAAACATACCTCTGTCAGAAAGCCAGCCTCCATGTCAGGGATAGGTTTCGAAGCATGGTGGTAGTTTCCTGCTTGGAAATGGAGTTGCTTGCTGAAAAAGAAATAAAAGGCCCACTTTTGTCATTCTGGAAAGACAGTCACAGACAGACAGACAGACTGACAGACAGTCCTGTATTTTATCTTTTTTTTTTTCTTCTTATTTGTTTTGTTAAAGGGGATGGGATAGCTCAGTGGTCAGAGCACTAGCATTTCCCCAGCTGTATCAAGCGTGGTTACTAAATGGGTGAGTGACCGTTTGCCCGCCTTGGCTTCTGTACAGTCCCCCAGCTCACCCAAATGTAAATGGGTACCCGCCCTCTTTTCGGTTAGGGAAGATAAAGCTGTGAGTGAGAGGAGATGGGCGCCGCCCTCAATATGCTGGCCCCTAGAGAAGCTGAGGTCTCTGACGCCTCGCTCCCCTACGACCTTATAGGTTATGGGACTCCTTTACCTTTTTTTTTGGGGGGGGGGGGTTCTTTCCTCCTCATCCTCCGTCTTCTTATAAATTTTTAAAAAGGAGTATGCTCTTATTCTTATAATCTTTCTGCACCTTTTGTTAGCTTTTTGAAGAGTGACATGATCCAAAAAAGAAAAAAAAGAAAGTCAAAACAAACAGCAAGGAAACATACTTACCATCCAGATTGTGGTGTGCTGACAGACATGTCCACATCGTCTGCTCTCACACTGGAATCTGTGCCATACGAAATCGTCACCTTCTTTCCCCTTGGGAACACATCCACCTCTTTGACGGCTGAAACAGAGGAAGAAAACCCCAATCCAATCTAATCCAATCCTGTTGTTTATAGCCCCGCTGACCACAGAGGTCATCATGTCACCTCGAAAACATTTGAAATTTCAGATGAAAACTATGCAACTGTATACAGATTAAAACAGGGTATAAAACCAACTCTACTGTCAGGTCCTTGTAGCAACGTCCTGGCCAACCATAAGGAAAGAAAGCCAGTTGTTGCAGTTGTCCTTGTTGTTGTTGTCCTTGTTGTTGTTGTTGTTGTCGTTTTTGTGTTGTACTGTCGTGTTGTTTTATTGTTGTTGTGTTGTCCTTATGTTGTCCATGCTCTTGTTGTTTTCTTTGTTGTGTTGTCCCTATGGCGTCCTTGTGTTGTCTTTGTTGTTGTCCTTGTTGGGTTGTTCTTGTATTGTCCCTCTGTTGTCCTTTTTGTTGTCCTAGCTGTGTTGTCGTTGTTATCCTCAGGTTGTTTTGGCCTTGTTGTGTTGTCCTTGTTGTGTTGCCCTTGCTTTTGTTGTGTTGTCTTTATGTTGTCCTTGTTGTTGTCCTTGTTGTGTTGTCCCTGTTGTGTTGTCCTTGTTGTGTTGTCCTTGTTTTATTCTTGTCCTTGTCGTCCTTGTGTTGTCCTTGTATTGTCCTTGTGCTGTGTTTGTCGTGTTGTCCTTGTTGTGTTGTCCTTGTTGTGTTGTCCTTGTTGTGTTGTCCTTGTTGTGTTGTCCTTGTTGTGTTGTCCCGTTTGTTGTCCTTTGTGTTGTCCCTGTTGTGTTGTCCCTGTTGTGTTGTCCTTGTTGTGTTGTCCTTGTTGTGTTGTCCTTGTTGTGTGTCCTTTGTGTTGTCCTTTGTGTTGTCCTTGTTTTGTTGTGTTGTCCTTGTTTGTCCTTGTTGTGTTGTCCTGGTTGGTTGTCCTGTTGTGTTGTCCTTGTTGTGTTGTCCTGTTGTTTTGTGTTGTCCTTGTTGTGTTGTCCTTGTGTGTGTTTGTCCTGTGTGTTGTTCCTTGTTGTGTGTCCGTGTTGTCGTTGGTTGTGTTGTCCTTGTTGTGTTGTTTCTTGTTGTGTTGTCCTTGTTGTTTGTCGTTGTGTTGTCCTTGTTGTTTGTTGCTTGTTTCCTCTGTTTCCTTGTTGTTGTCCTTGTGTTGTCTTGTTGTGTTGTCCTGTTGTTTGTCCTTGTTGTGTTGTCTTGTTGTCTGTTGTTGTCCTTTGTGTTGTCCTAGTCGTGTTGTCCTTGTGTTGTCCTAGTTGTGTTGTCCTTTTGTTGTTTCCTTGTTGTGTTTGTCCTTGTTGTGTTGTCCTTGTTGTGTTGTTGTTGTTGTCTTGTTGTCGTTGTGTTGTCCTAGTTTGTTGTCCTTGTTGTTGTTGTCCTTGTGTGTTTCCTTGTTGTGTTGTCCTTGTTGTTGTCTTAGTTGTGTTGTCCTTGTTGTTGTCCTAGTTTGTCGGTTGTCCTTGTGTTGTCCTGTTGTTGTTGTTCCTTGTTGTTGTCCTTGTTGTAGTGTTGTCCTTGTTGTGTTGTCCGTTGTTGTGTGTCCTGTTGTTGTCCATTGTGTTGTCCTTGTTGTGTTGTCCTTGTATTGTCCTTGTTGTGTTGTCCTTGTTGTTGTCCTTGTTGTGTTGTCTTGTGTTCCTTGTTGTGTTGTCCTGTTGTTGTCATTGTTGTTCTAGTTATGTTGTCCTTGTGTTGTCCTAGTCGTGTTGTCCTTGTGTTGTCCTAGTTGTGTTGTCCTTGTTGTTGTTCTAGTTGTGTTATCCTAGTGTGTTGTCCTTGTTGTTGTCCTTGTTGTGTTGTCCTTGTGTTGTCCTAGTTGTGTTGTCCTTGTGTTGTCCTAGTTGTGTTGTCTCTGTTGTTGTCATTGTTGTTCTCTCTGTTGTTGTCATTGTTGTTGTCATTGTTGTGTTGTCCTCGCTGTTGTGGGCGTTTTCAAAAGGAGACAAAGTGAGTGATTGTTAGCGTGTTACATTTCTTAGCTCACACACACACACACACACTCACACTCATACACAGCGGAGACGCAGAAAGAGACAGAGAGAGACAGAGAGTCAGAGAGACAGATAGACAGAGACAGAGAGAGAGACAGAGAGAGACAGAGAGAGAGACATACAGACAAAAACAGAGTGAGAGAGAGAGAAGGAGAGAGAGAGACATACATACAGACAAAGACAGACAGACAGACAGACAGAAAGAGAGAGAGAGAGAGAGAGAGAGAGAGAGAGAGAGAGAGAGAGAGACAGACAGACAGACAGACATAGAGACAGACAGACAGACAGACAGAGGGGGCTCAAAATCCGGGGTGGGGGGGGGGGGGGGGGTGTGGGTTTGGCTCCTTGCCAAGACAAGACAGCAATGTGTGTGTGTGTGTGTGTGTGTGTGTGTTACGTGTGCTTGCGTGCGTGCATGTGTGTGTGTGTGTGCTGTGTGGGCATGCATGCATGAGCGCGCGCGTGTGTATGTGTGGGTGTGTGCACGCGCACGTGTGTGCGTTATATGTGTGCAAAACGCATAATACGTACGAGTTCCAGCCATCTTGTTATTTTCTTTTTCCCTGCAGGCAGACAAAAATGGATACATAATATGTAAAAATAAAGTAGAACATAACGTCCCAACAAAAGTCCCCCCACCCCACCCCCTCTCCTCCCCCAGAGCCCCCTCCCCTCCTCAAACAACAGCCATACAACAAAACCACTTTGAAGCTCATTCCTTTTCCAAAACCATTGGCACCTGAACATCACTACCTTCCACACCACCACCACAACAGCAACAACAACACACAGAAAACAACAACAACACACACACACACACACACACACAAACAGAAGCACAAAGCAACACACACACACACACACACACACACACACACACACACACACACACACACACACACACACAAACATTCACACCTAAATCCCACTACCACCTCCCCCTTTTCACTACTGCAACAGAACAAACAACAACCAAACAACAACAACAACACACAGAGACAACAACAACACACACAGAAACACACACACACACACACACACACAAACAACACACAGAGAAACATACATACACACACACACACACGTACACACACATGCATACGTACATGCATACATGCATATATCAGTCATACTTACGTACATACATACGATAACATAATATACATACAATACAAACATACACACACATACATAAACACATACACACAACACACACACATCTCTCCACAACACCCACAACACACAACCCCCCCCCCCCCCCACTTTCTCCCCCCCCTCTCCCTCCCCTCTCTCTGTGGTACACACAAGAGACATACATTTGTTAGTACTGTTATTATAAGTATCATCTTTATCATCAATATTTACTCCTGGGTCTGTTTTTACACGCTGAAGTGCAATATGTCTACAGAGTTGATTTCCTGGAACTGAAAACACCAGGAAGGAAAGTTGAAGTTTAAAATAGGCATGTGGCTCTTATGACAGTTAAATTCAAAATAAGCATGACACTATTGACAGTTAAATTCAAAATAAGCATGACACTATTGACAGTTAAATTCAAAATAAGCATGACACTATTGACAGTTAAAATCAGAAATAGGCATGACACTATTGACAGTTAAATTCAAATTAAGCATGACACTATTGACAGTTAAATTCAAAATAAGCATGACACTTTTGACAGTTTAATTCAAAACAAGCATGACACTATTGACAGTTAAATTCAAAATAGGCATGCCACACTTTTGACAGTTAAATTCAAAATAAGCATGACACTATTGACAGTTAAATTCAAAATAAGCATGACACTATTGACAGTTAAATTCAAAATAGGCATGACACTATTGACAGTTAAATTCAAAATAGGCATGACACTATTGGCAGTTAAATTCAAAAATAGGCATGACACTATTGGCAGTTAAATTCAAAATAAGCATGACACTATTGGAAGTTAAATTCAAAAATAGGCATGACACTCTGTTGGCAGTTAAATTCAAAATAGGCATGACACTATTGGCAGTTAAATTAAAAAAAAAAGCATGACAGTCTGTTGGCAGTTAAATTAAAAAAAAAGCATGACAGTCTATTGGCAGTTAAATTCAAAAATAGGTATGACGCTCTTACGGCAGTTAAATTAAAAAAATAGGCATGACACTATTGGCAGATTCAAAAATAGGCACGATTTGTTGTTAAATTCAAAAATAGGCACGACACTATTGGCAGATTTAAAAATAGGCATGATTTGCCCTTAAGTTAAAAAATAGGCAAGACACTATTGGCAGGTTTAAAAATAGGCATGATTTGCCCTTAAGTTAAAAAATAGGCATGGCAGCTGTTGGACATAGCCTTCTGCACCCCCCCCCTCCCTAACTAGTTTTCTTTGAACTTGATTGGGTCAGGTCTATTGATAAGTCTAGGGCTTGGTCTATAAAAGAAACACGTGTCAGTCAGTACCCAGTGTATGTGTGTGTGTGTATGTGTGTGAGTGTGTGTACTTACTGCTGTGTTTGGCTGCACTGACGCTGTGGATGTGTGCTTCTATGTTACGTGTCTGTGTTTATGTGTATGGGTGTTTACTATTATAATCCTCATTATTATTATCTTAAGGGTTTTTCACTTTCTGGAGAGAGCGCTACTGTTAGTTAACACTGGTGTTATTTTATTATATTTATTATTTAAAAAAAATCGATTCCACTGAGGAGGAGAGAGAGAAGAGAGAGAGAGAGAGAGAGAGAGAGAGAGTGTGTGTGTGTGTGTGGGCAGCACATGTGCGCGCACACACACACACCCACGCACATCAAACAGCTTTTTTTTTCCAGTTCTGGCAAGAGCTCCAAAATTGACCAGTGGTGAGATTTTTGTGTATGTGACCGTTTTCTACCCAACACCAAGGTAGCTGCATTCCGACTTGGAGGACAAACAGCTTTTCAGTCAACAGCACAGAACATCTGAGGTGTAAGTGGCCAGCATAAGTGTACCAACAAATTGCATCATACCTCAGCTTAGATAGGCCTATTGGCTCTGTTACATTGTCTGTGTGTGCTTTTGTTTCAAACTTTAACATAAACAGACCTGAACTGATACAGCTGGTGCCTCTGATATGTCTCATAAAGTCAACTAGGTCAACTGTCACTGAATCTAGTACAGAGCATTTTTAATTTTGATATTAAAAAAATCATTTCAAGGATAATGGAATAAGCACCGTCTTTTTTTTTTTTACATCCAGTCACCATGTGTACGCAGTTTTGTAGATTTTGTCATCCGTTCCCACCAGCACACAATAGCCTACCCTTCCTGAACGTTTTAACCTGTGCACAAGATGTTCTGCATGCATTTGCCCACACAGGACTTGGTTTATAATCTCATCCAAGGACTTCATTTTTTTTTTGGGGGGGGGGGGGGGGGGGGGGGGGCGTGAGAGTGGAGTTGGCACTGATTTTAACTCCAAGAAGAAAAATCCTCTTGAATGAGATCGAACATGTGTGTGTGTGTGTGTGTGTGTGTGTGTGTGTGTGTGTGTGCCCGTGCTCATGCTTGCATGTGTGCCTGCATGTGTTCCTCTCATAGCCCATGCACCCACATATCTCTCTCTCTATCTCTCTCTCTCTCTCTATATATATATATATATAGATAGATAGAAGAAGAGAGAGAGAGAGAGAGAGAGAGAGAGAGAGAGAGAGAGAGAGAGAGAGCGAGCGAGTGAGTTAGGATGTTATGTTGGCTTAAATCTTCCCAACTCCTGTGCAACAGATGTGTGACACACATTCATCAGACATAACACAAAATAAGGTGTGGGGTATGAACAGTATCCAAAACAAACAGTGTTGTATTAGAGATAGTGGCAAACTTTCTCATAAAAGTAGCCTCTCTGTACAATAAATTCAATGCTTTCTTTAATTAAACAAAGGAGAGTATGAACCAATTTACATTCATGCCATTGAGAAGCTTACATGAACACACTTTTTTCTTTGGCAGGGGAAGGGGGGAGGGGGGGAAGGTATAAAACTATTTCTTATGAGCATTTTGTTGCATATAATATTGGAAATTAAGCAACACAAGAGCAAAATTAACAGTTTCATGATTTTATAAAAGAAAACCTTGTAAATCGGCTCAGTATCATTTAAAGTTTTGGGAGCAAAATGAATGAATAATTTAACTCTGACAATCCAATCAAGACCGTTTTCTGTTAAGAACTTAAATTATCTATCCAACACTAAGTTGTCATGGTAAATAAGGTTTGAGAGACAGAGAGTGAGAGACAGAGAGTGAGAGAGAGATAGAGAGGTCCAAAGGTGAGATATGCATAATGATAGGGAAAACAGCTGACTAAAAAACAAAACACAACACAACAAAACAATGACATGAAAGACAGAACAGTGGGAGACAAACTCCAAACCAGGCCACAATTCCTGGCAAAAAAAAAAAAACCCAAAGGTATTTAAACACTCTTTCTCCCCCTTCCCCCACCAACTTTTCAACACTATAAAAAGAAAACAACATCCCTGACTACCTTAGTAGTTTGACCCCTAGTCTGCATGCTGAGGATATAAGCCAAGGTTCCACGAGGAACATACCTTGCAGCACATGTTAAACATTCCATGGCAAGAGAGATGTTCCTGGCAAAACTCACTAGAAATAAGCCACTCTCAAGGGAAAAAACCCTCACCTTTCAGACAGGACAATTTTTTTTAATGCAAAAAAGTGTCTGTGGAAAAGTGACAGTTTTATTCTGACTTAGAGAACTGTGAGTAATATGTAGACTCTTAATATATATATATATATATATATATATATATATATATATATATATATATATGTAAACATAACAATTTTTTTAAATATATGTACTTACTATAATAAATGAAAATAAAAATGTAAACAGAACTAGCAAAAAAGTGTTAAACCAAAACAATAATTAAAAACCGTATCACCCTTTTCCCAACTAAAAAGTTCAATGATAACACCCAAGCCCACAAAGTTCCTCAATTTCAATCTCCAGCAACAAAACATATCCACCTCTTCCCCCCCCCCACCTCAGCAAAAACAACAAAAAACAACACAAGCAACAACAACAAAAGCCCAAACACAAAATTGATCAGAACAAAATACTACCAACCTCAACCTAAACACAGAAACACCACAAACTAGGATTAATTCATATAAAGCACTGGTAAAAATAAATGAAAAGAAATTCCTAGACAAAATCACTGAAAAATCTAAACCATAAACCACTCCAAATTCCAAACACAAACAAGAACTATCACAAAAGAAGAGTTTAAAAAGTACATGAAATACACTTACCTGCTAGCAAAAACACAGAGAGGTTTCTCTCCTCAAGGGGCATAAAAATAGGAACATGTTCCCCTTTTTATATGCCCTAGAGAAGCCAATGAACAAAATAATCCTATGTTTCTGATTGGGTAGGAGAACCCCCATCACTGATTGGTCAGTTTTTTGTGGCATGATACACAGGATGACAGGCATAAGATACAGCCATGTCCAACATAACTGTTATTTTTAGTAAAATGAGGTCATTTTGGATAAGGTTGATTGGTTGGGCCAACGTCAGCCAAACTCCAAAGTTGTCTGAGGCTCCGCCTCCTCCCAAGTGGTTCATTCAATATTGAGGTGGTTTGACTTTTGGTGACATACCTGAAAGTCTGAGGGAATTTTTGGAACAGGGATTTTCTGCTGCTGGTTCAGTCACCTTTGGAGATGGTGTTTGTCCCACGTGACTGGGTTAACCATATCCTTTTTTTAAAAACAACAACAACAACAAACCAACAAGCTGGAATAGGTTTTTTTTTTTAATATGAAAGGCTGTCACATACAGGGTGCTAGATAGATGTATAGGTCTTTTAAAGGGGGTAGGAATGAAAATTGAAATACACTAGTCACACTTGTAGCTTTATTTCCCCTTCAATCAAGTCTATGCCAGTGAACACCCACAAGATTCAAGATTCAAGATTTATTCCTTTCACCCCTTTATGGGTGTGGAGGATTACAAACAAACTGAACAGGAGAATAAACTTAACAGAAATATACCCCCAAATAATAATTATGAATACTAACAGGAACTGAAAAGCAAGAGTTCATCCCAAAATGATAAGCAATACACACACACACACACACACACACGCGCACGCACACACACACACACACTGGCAGCTGATAGATTGTAGTCAGGTCACCTTAAATATATTCAATAAATGTTTACAGCTCGTTTTTGTTAAAAAAGCCTATAGCAGACAAACCCCACTGCTTGTTCTTTCTGACTAGGTATGAAAGTGAAAGTGCTACTCTCCCTGATATATTATTACTATTATCATCATCATCATTATTCCCAAAGCTATTTTCAGTCAATTACTGTTTGCTTGTCATGTTCTTTGCCTGCCTGTCCGTCTGTCTGTCGTCATTCTGACCATGTGTGTGTGTGTGTGTGTGTGTGTGTGTGTGTGTGTGTGTGTGTGTGTGTGTGCAAGTGTGTGTGTTTTACTTTTATTGGATCTATTCTATTTTATTCTTTTATCTCAAGAATAATGGAATAGGCGCTCATGTGCTTTTTGATCCAGTCCCCGTGTGTATGCAGTTTTGGTAAATTTTGTCATCCATTCCCACCGGCACACAATGGCCTATTCTTTCGAAAAGCGGAAAGTGTTTTAATGTATGGGCAAGATTTCTGCATGCCTTCGGACATGGGACCTCAGTTTATAGTCTCATCCGAAAGACTATTGGGGAGAGTGGAGTCGGCACTGATGTTAACTCCAGAGGAAAAATCCTCTCGAACATGAACCCGTGTGGTGTGTGTGTGTTGTGTGTGTGGTGTGTGTGTGTTTGTGTGTTGCGTGTGTAGTTGTGTGTGGTGGTGTGTCCCCCCTCTTGTCTGTGCGCATGTCTGTCTATACATCCTGGCTGTACATATTCATCTCTCTGTCTCTGTTTTCTGTTTTCTGTGTCTCTCAATCATTCTTTGTCTCTCTCTATCTTTATGCACACAAGTGCTTATTCCATTATCCTCAACATAAAAGAATAAAATATATTTAAAAAAAGCGTTCTCTCTGTCTCTCTCTGTCTTGTTCTCTTCTCCTGGTTCACAATTTTTTTCTTCTTCTGTTCACTTTGTCTCTGTCTTTGTCCTTTAGGATCTGTCTTTGTATCTGTTAGGATCTGTCTTTGTATCTGTTAGGAGCTGTCTTTGTATATCCCTATCACTGTTCTATCTATGTCTCTCTCTTCCGTAAGTTTAAAAGTGCATTATTTGATGTGTTCAGTACAGTACACTGCAGTACACTGCTCTACACTACACTACACCGACAGGGAACGGGATAGCCTAGTGGTTAGAACATTGCGCTCGCAATCTGACGACCCGGGCTCGATTCCCGTTCAAGGGGGATATTTTCCCCTGGAGTTAACATCAGTGCAGACTCCACTCTCCCCAAAAGTCCTTCGGATGAGACGATAAACCGAGGCCCCGTGTGCGAACGCACGCAGAATATCTTACGCACACGTTATATCCTGTTCCGCTTTTCGTAAGAGTAGGCCATTGTGTCCCGTGGGAACAGATGACAGAATTTACAAAACCGCATACAGACGGGGACTGGATGTAAAAAAGCACGAAAGTGCTTATTCCATTAACTTCGATATAAAAGGATAAAAAATATATAATAAAATACACTACACTACTACACTACACTACAGCTTACACTGCACTATACTTACACTTACACTACACTACACTACATTACACTTACACTACACTATACTACACTTACACTACACTACACTTACACTACACTACACTTACACTACACTACACTACACTACACTACACTACACTTACACTACACTTCACTACACTACACTACCAAATTCTGAGTATTTTAAAGAAATCAATGAATAAGCTACATAAAATAAAGAGTGGCAAAGCTACATCTTTACTTCACGTAAAAGAGCCAACAGCAATAGTTTTTATCAGGAAAACAAATGACCAAAGAAAGGTCCATGCACCTGCACACAAACGTGAATCTTGTACAGTCATGCGTGTATTGTTTGCACACAAACGTTAATCTTGTACAGTCATGTGTGTATTGTTTGCACACTAACGTGAATCTTGTACAGTCTTGTGTGAATTGTTTGATCACAAACGTAAATCTTGTACAGTCTTGAGTGTATTGTTTGCACACAAACGTGAATCTTGTACAGTCTTGTGTGTATTGTTTGCACACAAACGTGAATCTTGTACAGTCATGTGTGTATTGTTTGCACACAAACGTGAATCTTGTACAGTCTTGTGTGTATTGTTTGCACACAAACGTGAATCTTGTACAGTCATGTGTGTATTGTTTGCACACAAACGTGAATCTTGTACAGTCTTGTGTGTATTGTTTGCACACAAACGTGAATCTTGTACAGTCTTGTGTGTATTGTTTGCACACAAACGTGAATCTTGTACAGTCATGCGTGTATTGTTTGCACACAAACGTGAATCTTGTACAGTCATGCGTGTATTGTTTGCACACAAACGTGAATCTTGTACAGTCATGCGTGTATTGTTTGCACACAAACGTGAATCTTGTACAGTCATGTGTGTATTGTTTGCACAGAAGACGTAATGTCTTTACTTGGAATGGTGCTGTAAGCTTCCTGATGACATGGTTGCTATTCCTCCTTTCATCTTTATTTATTTATTTATTCTTTTATATCGAGGATAAAGGAATAAGCAGCCATGCGCTTTTTTTAAACAACTAATCCCCGTGTGTATGCGGTTTTGTCAATTTTGTCATCTGTTCCCACCGGCACACAATGGCCCACTCTTACGAAAAGCGGAACAGGATTTAACGTCTGTGCAAGATGTTCGGCTTGCGTTCGCACACGGGGCCTCGGTTTATAGTCTTATCTGAAGGACTTTTGGGGAGAATGGAGTCTGCACTGATGTTAACTCCAGGGGAAAAGTCCCCTTGAATGGGAACCGAACCGAGGTCGTCAGATTGCGGGTGCAATATTCTAACTAGTAGGCTATCCCGTCCCCCCACCCCCGCCCCCCTGTCTTTTGATGTTTTAGCCTTTTATTTGAAACCTACACATAGCCGAGTGGTTAAGACCTTTGCAAACTGAAAGCTGAAATGACTAGGTTAAGAAACAAACGAATAGAGAAAATAGTGTAGAACCTTGTAAAGGTAAAGGAGTCCCATAACCTATAAGGTCATAGGGGAGCGAGGCGTCAGAGACCTCACTTCTCTAGGGCCAGCATATTGAGGGCGGCGCCCATCTCCTCTCCCTCGCAGAACCTTGTAGATAAACTAAAAAACCATGTGTCATCATGGTGGCTCCTTGAGGTCTTCTTCTTCTTGTTCTTCTTGTTCTTCTTGTTCTTCTTGTTCTTCTTTTTTGTTGTTGTTGGTTCTTCTTCTTGTTCTTCTTGTTTTTCTTGTTCTTCTTCTTGTTCTTCTTTTTGTTCTTCTTGTTCTTCTCGTTTTCTTGTTCTTCTTTTCTTCCTGTTCTTCTTGTTCTTGTTCTTCTTGTTCTTCAAGCTCTTGTTCTTCTTGTTCTTCTTGTTCTTGTTCTTCTTGTTCTTGTTCTTCAAGCTCTTGTTCTTGTTCTTCTTGTTCTTGTTGTTCTTCTTCTCCATTGAACGCTCAGACAGCAACTTTTATTGTCTGTCATATGAGCGAAAATGCCACACGCTGCCGTTAAGCGCCTGACAAGTCAGGCCCCGCGCATCCCACTTGGGCACAAGAGAGAATAGTTACCTTTGAAGTCTTTGCACAAAAAGGGCAGGAGAATGGACCAAGAAAGCAGAACATAGACAAGAAGGAGGTGACCACAGGAAGAAAAGGAACAAGGCAGAAACAAAGAGAGGGATAGAAAAGAGGGAATTCCTAGCACAGAATTTTCAGAAGGTGGGGATGCTGTTCATACTGACAGGCCCCTGATGTCCCCACAGGGGGGGGGGGGGGGTGAGGTATGCTCATCTGCAGACAGTCATTCTCTCATCCTATCCCTGGGTCCTTCTCCTGTATTCGTTTCTTTTCTTTATTCTCTCTTTCTTTTTGGTGTGGGTATGTGGTTTTAAAAAAATTAGTTAAAAAAAAAAGTTTTGGGTGATGTGTTTCAAGTTTTAGTTTGCTCCCTTTATTTGTTAGGTTGATGGTTTAAAATTGTTTTTCTTTTTCATCGGATAGGCTTGTTGTTTTGGCAAAGAAATCTGAACTTTTTTCCCTAGCACCATCCTCTCTCACCAAACTAGAGCTTAATTTTTTTTTCCTTCTTTTTTTGTTTTGTTTGCCTCCTTTGAAATCAGCGACATGGCAGCGCTGATGTTTCCATGCTGTTAATCAGATGTTTGATTCCAGTTCTGTCACAGGACAAGTCTGATCTAATCTGTCCTGTTGGACAGGACCACAAGAGCCTTCTCCTGTCAATCTCACTCATGCAGCCATGGTCCCTGTCTCATTCTGTCACAACCCTTAGAGACAGAAATCCATAGAAAAATATCAGGTCTCTGTGAGGCCACCAGGCGACAGGAGGCCCAGCATTTCTGCTGGGTCACTTTGGCAGCGTTCACATGTGCCTGTTGTAGATATAGATCATAAAGTATCAGGACGCCGCTTCACAAGACTCCTACTGAGAACGACCTCAGCTCTGTCATGAACACTAACTTATGAGCTTTCTACTGAGAATGACGTCATCTCTGGGTGGAAACTATCTCATAAGCTTTCTACCGAGGATGACGTCAGCTCTGGGTGGAAACTATCTCATAAGCTTTCTACTGAGGATGACGTCAGCTCTGTGGTGGACACTATCCCCTAAGCTTTCTACCAAGGATGACGTCAGCTCTGTGGTGGACACTCTCATAAGCTTTATACTGAGGATGACGTCAGCTCTGGGTGGAAACTATCTCATAAGCTTTATACTGAGGATGACGTCAGCTCTGCGGTGGACACTCTCATAAGCTTTATACTGAGGATGACGTCAGCTCTGGGCGGAAACTATCTCATAAGCTTTATACTGAGGATGACGTCAGCTCTGTGGTGGACTATCCCATAAGCTTTATACTGAGGATGACGTCAGCTCTGGGGGACAACTATCTCATAAGCTTTATACTGAGGATGACGTCAGCTCTGTGGTGGACTATCCCATAAGCTTTCTACCGAGGATGACGTCAGCTCTGTGGTGGACACTATCTCATAAGCTTTATACTGAGGATGACGTCAGCTCTCTCATGGACACTCATCATGGACAGTCTAGTGGTTAGAACATTGCGCTCTCAATCTGACGACCCGGGTTCGGTTCCCATTCCAGGGAATTTTTTCCCCTGGAATTAACATCAGTGCAGACTCCACTCTCCCCAAAAGTCCAGATGAGACTATAAACCGAGGTCCCATGTGCAAACACACGCAGAACATCTTGCGCACACGTTTAAACCCGTTCCGCTATTTGGAAGAGTAGGCTATTGTGTGCCGGTGGTAACGGAATGACAAAATTGACAAAACTGCATACACACGGGGACTGGATGTAAGAAAAAGAACAAGAGTGCTTTTTCCATTATCCTCGATATAAAAGAATGGTAAAGGTAAAGGTGTCCCATAACCTATAAGGTCGTAGAGGCGTCAGAGACCTCACTTCTCCAGGGGCCAGCATATTGAGGAAGGCGCCATCTCCTCTCCCTCGCTGCTTTACCTCCCCTGACCCTAAAGAGGGCAGGTACCCATTGACAGGTGGGTGAAATGGGGGAACTGTACTGAAGCCAAGGCGGCAAACAAACGGTCACCCATCCAAGTGGTAACCACGCTCGACGCTGCTTAACCTTGGCTGGGGGGAAAGCTGATGTTCCCGCCACTGAGCTATCCCGTCCCCATAACAAATATTGATAAATAAAAATATCTCATGAGCTTTCTCCCGAGGGCGATGTCAGCTCTCTCATGGAGCCAGACTTGTGGAGACACACCCGGGGTAGGGATCCTCGCTGTGATGAATCTCTGGCAGTAGGCTTCCCTGAATCTGCAGACACCAGAGGTTTTGAGATGGACTCGACATGGCAAGGCACCAGAGGTGTGTGTGCGCGCGCGCGCGCGCGCGCGGTGTGTGTGTGTGTGTTGTGTGTTGTGTTGTGTTGTATGTGTGTGTGTGTGAGTGTGTGTGTGTTGTGTTAAGTGTGTGTGTGTTGTGTGTGTGAGTGTGTTGTGTTAAGTGTGTGTGTGTGTGTTGTGTGTTGTGTGTGTGTATGTGTTGTGTGTTGTGTTGTGTTGTATGTGTGTGTGTTGTGTGTGTGTGTGTTGTGTCAAAGTCAAAGTCAAACTTTTATTTTCAGATGGTACATTGAATAAGCAGTGTGTGTGTGTGTGTGTGTGTGTGTGTGTGTGTGTGTGTGTTTGTGTGTGTGTGTGTTGTATGTTGCGTGTGTGTGTGTTCTTTTGATTTAACACCTTTTCATTAGTTTTATTTAATTTATTTTATTTCGTTCTTTTATATCGAGGATAATGGAAAAAGCACTCATGTGCTTTTTTCCCCATTCAGTCCCCGTGTGAATGTAGTTTTTTCAATTTTGTCATTCGTCCCACCGGCAGACAATGGCCTACTCTTACGAAAAGCGGAACAGAATTTAACGTGTGCGCAAGATGTTCTGCGTGCGTTCGCACACGGGACCTCGGTTTATAGTCTCATCTGAAGGACTTTTGGGGAGAGTGGAGTCTGCACTGATGTTAACTCCAGAGGAAAAATCCTCTTGAACGAGATTCGAACCCGGGTCAGCAGATCACGAGCGCATCACTCTAACCACTAGGCTATCCCGTCCCCGTGCTAAGGCAGATGGTGTGTGTGTGTGTGTGTGTGTGTGTGTGTGTGTGTGCGTGTGCGTGCGTGCGTGGTGCGTGTGGTGTGGTGTGTGCGTGTGTGTGTCGTGTGTGTGATGTGTGTGTGTGTGTGCATGTGTGTGTGTGTGTGTGCATGTGTGTGTAGTGTGTGTGCTATGTGTGTGTGTGTATGTGTGTGCAGTGTGTGCAGTGGTGGTGGTGCAGGGTGGTGTGTGTGATGGTGTGTGGTGGTGCTGTGTGTGTGGCATGGGGTGGTGCGTGGTGCATGTGTGTGTAATGTGTGCGTGTGCATGTGTGTGTGCAGTGTGTGTGTATGTGTGTGTGCATGTGTGTGTGGTGCTGTGTGTGTATGTGTGGTGTGTGGGCATGTGTGGTGCGTGTGTGTGTATGTGTGTGCATGTGTGTGCATTGTTGTGTGTGTGTGATGTGTGTGGTGCTGTGTGTGCAGTGTTGTTGTGCATGTGTGTGATTGTGTGTGTGTGATGTGTGCATGTGTGTGCATGTGGTGTGTAGTGTGTGGTGCATTGTGTGTGGTATTGTTGTGTGTGCTGATGTTGTGTGTGTGCATGTGTGTGTGTGTGCATTGTTGTGTGTATGTATGTGTGTATGTGTGTGTGTGTTGCATGTGTGTGCATGTGTGTGTGTGTTGTGTGTGTTTCATGTGTGTGCATGTGTGTGCTGTGATGTGTGTGTGTGTGCATGTGTGTGTGATGTGTGTGCATGTGTGTGTATGTGTGTGTGGCATGGTTGGTGTGCATGTGTGTGTGATGTGGTGGGTGGTGGTCATGTGTGTGTGAATGTGTTGCATATGTGGATGTGTGATTGTTATGGTGTGTGCATGTGTGTGTATGTTGTGTGCATGTGTGTGTGTGCAGTGTGTGCATGTGTGTGTAGTGGGTCGCTAGTGTGTGCAGTGTGTGATGTGTGTGTGTGTGTGTGTGATGCATGTGTGTGTATGTGTGTGCATTGTGGTATGCTGATGTTGGGTGCATGTGGTGTATGTGAGGGATGTGCAGTGGTCATGTGTGTTATGTTGCATGTGTTGAAATGCGTGGCAGTGCATGTGTGTGCATGTGTGTGTATGTTGCATTGTGTTTGTGTTGTGCATGTGTGTGGTTGTGTGCAGTGATAGGTAGTGATGCTGTGTGTTGTTGTCGTGTGTGTATGTGTGTTGTATGTGTGTGAGTGCGTGTGTGTGTGTGCATGTGTGTGTGTGTGTGCATGTTTGCATGTGTGCGCGCGCGCGCGTGCGTGTGTGTAGAAGCAGAGAGAAAACGGAACTTTAAGCAGCATGAGATTCCCTGAAGATCCATGGTGATGCAGATGACAGCGATGATGTTACGAAAGTCTGTCTCAGTTTAAAGACACCTTTGTCATAACCTATAAATCCTGGAGTCGTCAAGGGCCCAGAAGATACAGACACCTGCAGTGTTGACAGATCGTAAATCCCCATCCTTAATTCAACAGACGCTGCCGCCGAGATTCAAACGTACGACTTGAAGGACCAAGGGGATTGAAACCAAACAGTTTTAACCACTCGGCTACAGCCTCCGTTTGATAGAATTTGAAACAACCACACCCCCCCAAAAACACCCCCAAAACAACAACAGAGTCCTAAGCTGTTCTGGGGGTATAGATTTTTTCTTTTCTTTAAAAAGCGCAAACTGGAATGACAGGAGGAGAAGAAAAGATCTCTCTCTCTCTCTCTCTCTCTCCTCTCTCTCTCTCTCTCTCTCTCTCTCTCTCTCTCTCCATGTTTGTTTGCCTGTTGGTTTCCTTTTTTTCATGAAGGCCTGGTGTAAAGAAGCCCCTGGCTTATCCATTTACCCTCTTTAAAACATTCGAGTTCGAGTTCGAGTTCTCTCTTCTCTCTCTCTCTCTCTCTCTCTCTCTCTTCTCTCTCTCTTCTCTCTCTCTTTCTCTCTCTCTCCCTTTATCTATATATAGCTGTCGTAAAGCTGACTGCAATCTTAAATCCTTTGAGAAAGCTAGTTTATTCAGTATCAAATGACATGGAAATGAACTGAATGCTTCACGAAACGTCCATGTACCCAAACTCAAACCTACTTATTCTCATAGCTGACGTTACAGCTTTCTTTACACTAGGGGGAAACTTTGGGTCTGGGAATCTCTGGTCTATTCTGTGTCAAATTTATAAATCGAAAATGTTGTAGGTTGGATTTGGGTATGGGTGGAGGTGGGTGTAGGGGAGGAGAGGACAGGTGCACGGACAGACTGCAAAAGGAACAACACGCATGCAAACGCACGAAACGATGCATATATACGCGAATACGTGTGAAAGTATGTATGTACACATTTTTTATGTGTGACCAGGGACTTATCATTATTATTATTATTGTTGTTGTTGTTGTTATTATTATTATTATTGTTCTTGTTGTTATCATGATGATGATGATACCACCACCACCACCACCACCACCACCACCACCACCACTACTACTACTACTACTACTACTACTACTACTACTACTACTACTACTACTACTACTACTACTACTACATCATCGTCATCGTTATCATAATCGTCGTCGTCGTCCTTCTCCTCCTCTTCCTCATCATATTTCGAGGAAAATGGACTAAGCACTTATGTGCTTTTGTTATTTTTTACATCCAGTTCCCTTATGTATGCAGGTTTGTAAATGTTGTCATCGGCTCCCAGCGGCACACAATGGCCTACTCTTACAAGAAGCAGAACAGGTTTAATGTGCAGGCACCGGCACTTACACACACGCACGCACGCACGCACGATCGCACGCTTACATACACATACACACATAAGTACTCATAACAATGATAATGTAAGGAATAATAAATTATTATGAATAATCACACATGCCTGCGTCCACATTCACACAAGCAACAACATACAAATACATGTGCACGCGCACCAGTGCATACAGACACAGACACAAACACTCACAGACACAGACACACAGATGCACACACAGAGTCGCCAATACACACGTCTGCACACATTCATACACGCACACCCTTTGACACGCGCTCGCGCGCACACACGCACGCACACACACACACATACACACACACGGACGGGAGGGGGAGGGGGCGGGATAGCCTGGTTGGTTAGAGAGTTGCGCATTGCGCTCGTGATCTGCTGACCCGGGTTCGAATCCCGTTCATTGGGATATTTTCCTCTAGAGTTAACATCAGTGCAGACTCCACTCTCCCCAAAAGTCCTTCGGATGGGACTATAAACCGAGGCCCCTTGTGCAAATGCACACAGTACATCTTGCGCACAAGATACAACCTGTTTCGCTTTTCGGAAGACTAGGCCATTGTGTGCCGGTGGGAACTGATGACAAAAGTTACATAACCGCATACAAATGGAGACTGGATGTAAAAGAAAGCACATGAGTGCATATTCCCATTATCCTGGATATAAAAGAATAAATAAAATAAATAAAAATAAACTCTCTTTCACAAGGGCAGGATGAACCAAACAAAAAAAAAGTATGTGAATGCTTATTTGTAACCCTTGAAAAATAAAGTTACAAAACCGCATACAGACGGGGACTGGATTTAAAATAAAGCGCATGAGTGCATATTCCATGATCCTCGAAATAAATAAATAAATAAATAAATAACACATCAGTCTAACTCGTCTTCCTAAATATGTTCAGGTCGAAAACCGTAGTATCATGCTGTGTAGAAATGTCCTGATCGATTGATCGTTGGCAAACGGCTGATTGAATCTAGCCAGTTTCTTTCTTTCTTTCTTTCTTTCTTTCTTTTTTCTTTCTTTCTTTCTTTCTTTTTCTTTTTCAAAAGCTTAGGCTATGCACTTTGTGAGAGGGTAGGACCATTGGGTAAAGATTCTAAAGACGGATTAAAAAAAAAGAAAAGAATGTGTATATTCGAATAGTCAGGAATGCTACCGCCACCCCCCACCCCAACAGAGACATACACACACACACATACACATGCTCGCGCGCGTACATAAGTACACACGCACGCGAGCGCACAAACACGTACACACGCTCGCGAGCGCACACACACTCCACACGCTAGCGCACACACACACACACATACACACACACACACACACACACACACACACACACACACACACACACACACACACACACACACACACACACACACACACACACACACTCACGCACAAGTTAGCCTACATGCTTTTACACGTGCGCGTGCACGCACACATAATGTATGCATGCGTTCAATCGTGCATGAATATGTGTCTGCATGCATGCATATAATATGGGTGTGTGTGTGCGCGCGTATGCGAGTGTATGCGTGTGTGTGTGTGTGTGTGTGTGTGTGTGTGTGTGTGTGTGTGTGTGTTAGAAGTTCTCTACAGGCGTTGACAGAATTCTCACAGCTGGAAGGTATTATAGCTGGATCATGGGACAGGAGAGAAGAAGGAAGAATGGCCTGAGTGTGAGTGTGTTTTTCAGTCAGTGTTTGGGTACTGCTATGGTGATGACTGGGAATGTCCCCTAGCATCTAATGTAACTGAGAGAGAGAGAGAGAGAGAGAGAGAGAGAGAGAGAGAGAGAGAGAGAGAGAGAGAGAGAAGAGAGAGAAGAGACAGAGACAGAGAGCCATCGACCAACAGACAGACAAATAATGAGCAACATCTTGGCTTTGCCTCTCTGACACAACATACACACACACACACACACACACACACACACACACACACGATACACAAAAAAAAAAAAACCAACATGTCAACACATCACAATCAAACAAAAACCCCAAAACATGATGAATAGAGTTGAATAAAAAAAATAACAAAAACAAAACCTAACATACCTTCACACCGGTATTAATTTTTTCCTTTTTTTTTTAATGTGTCTATATTTTCTCTGGGTTTTTTTTTAGTTTAACACATATTGCAAATTGTAGTTGAATTTTTGTTTTTCAGCAAACGGTTTACCATCAGTTTTGTTTTTTTCTTATCATATGCTCCTGATAACTTATCTAGTTCTTTCTCGATTATTTCCATTTCTCGTGATACTGATGGCTCATGCTATGAAAAAAAGCAATGCACTGCTTATTCAATGTAACATCTGAAAATAAAAGTTTGACTTTGACTTTGACTTTGACACGCGCGCGCACGCGCGTGCGCACACACACACTGACGTAGAAATAGACGTTTAATAGAGAGGAACCCCCCCCCCCCCCCCCAACCCAAATCGAACAACAACAAAACCCTAAGCAATTGATCTCCCTTTGGCCGCACACCGGTATTAAAAAATCACTCTTTGTCCTTCTGTTTTTCTATGTGACTCATATTCATACCGCACGTACTAAGGCATGCACAAAAATAAAAACCACTCTTTATGAAAGACTAGCTTCTGACACAAAACTCATGTGATTTTGAACAAATTTGGTAGGTTCGAATTTTAATTTTTTTCCCACCAAACACTGTACCCCCCCTCCCCCCCCTGCCCCCTCAGTCCTTTGTCGTCTGCTAGCTTCCTTACTGCAATAGGCATGCGCGGGGTCAACGCTGTAGGAATACAAGCAATCCTCATTTGATGATTATTTCCAAATTTCTCGTGATTACCTGGTATTGCTCCATGTCCTCAATCCAAAAAACAAGTGCATAGTGCATTTTTTTCATACTTAAAAAATCTGTGAAAATCACCCCAAATTTTTTGTGTCTCGCACTCTATACAAGATACTACGTGACCCACAAATACGGGTGTGTAGCCTTTATATGACGTCATCGTTTCTGGCTACATTTGGAAGTCAAGTCAAGTAAAAAAATTTCCAGATGGTACATTGAATAAGCAATGCATTTGCTTCTTTTAAAAAAAAGAAGGAATGTATGCTTCTTTGAGAGTATAGTTTATTTTTGGGTTTGCTTTAAGCTTACTTTGATGATTATGTCTATGTCTTTTGTCCTTTTCTCTTGAAAACATAATTCTGGAGCATGTTTGAAATTGGAAAGCCCATGTTACTATATTGATGGTGTTTGTGTCTTGGAGTTGATTTGTTGTCATTGTCTTCGGCGCCTGGGCTTTATCACAATTCTTGATTAAACCATTGACGCTGGGGGCAACAACAGCAAAGTGAGAGGCTGTATGATCAGCGGCTTTCTTTCTCACTCATGCCATTCCACTTTACAGCTGAGTCTTTTAGTGATCGACCATGACTCTCTGACTAGGAGGCTTGACTTGCCACAGTCCTTATGTGCTGCAGCCCTGGGGGCTGGTTGGCCTTTGGAAGAGAACACCCCCAACGCTGCCTGTCCTTAGCCGAGAGAGTGGGGATGTACTGTGGGCAAGGCATCTCCACTGTAATCAAATTTCTGCCCAATTTCCGAAACAACAGCTGCCTCCTCTGCTGTTTTGGAGGTCATCGTCGAACACGAGGACAAACATCCATAAAAATAAAGAGGATAGGGAAGTTCCCTTAGTCTTGATTTTGTCTCTTGGCTCTTTGACTGTGTGTGTGTCTGCCTATTTTATTTAATTGTTTAATTCTTCTTTATATCGAGGATAATGGAATAAGAACTTCTGTGCCTTCTTACATCCAGTCCCCGTGTGTATGCAGTTTTGTAAATTCTGTCATCTGTTCCCACCGGCACACAATGGCCTACTCTTCCGAAAAGCGGAACAGGATTTAACGTGCGCGCAAGATGTTCTGCGTGCGTTCGCGCACGGGGCCTCGGTTTATAGTCTCATCCGAAGGACTTTTGGGGTGAGTGGAGTCTGCACTGATGGTAACTCCAGGGGAAAATATCCCCTTGAACGGGAATCGAACCTGGGTTGTCAGATTGCGAGGCAATCACTAGGCTATCCCGTTCCTCCTGTGTGTGTGTGTTGTGTTGTTGGTGTGTGTGTGTGTGTGTGTGTGTGTGTGTGTGCGTGCG
>CM054165.1:7989482-7996982 GCA_028751875.1 Rapana venosa
TTTTTTTACACACCCAAAAGTTGTTATATCGCATCCTCATTGCCGGAAGTCTACACGGAACCTACCAACGTCAGGCCGCCATGAGGCCACCAGCCCGCGGGGCCCTGCACTACTGTTGAGCCACTTTGATGGTGTTCAGTTGATGCCTGTTTTCAGGTAAGATACGCAGAACATCACCTACTAGGCCTCTCTACTGACCACAGTAACAGCTCAGTCATGAAGCCAGACGTTTAGCTGCCTGACCAGAGTGGCAGCCACCACCACCAAGTCCCTCCAGCGACCTTCTCCCGTGAACCTCCTCCAACCCCCAAAGGCTTTGAAACAAACTCACCACAGCCACAGAAGTGTATGAGCAAACCAAAGCTGAGGTCACCATGAGACCAGAGCAAATGGGACCACTGAATCAGAGACAATTTTTGTTTTATTGCATGATGATCAATGACAATGAGGATGATGTAATACTGCTGCTGCGGAAGTGCATATGCTTTGAGACTACTTGACAGGGTTGTACTCTACGCTTACTATCATAATATATCCCGGCGTCAACCGGGCCCGAGAGATACAGACACCTGCAGTGTTGGTCAGGTAATTTGAGCAACACTCTCAAACTCGCATCCCTTAAGTGGATGCAGCTCGACTGTGTGGTCCCAGTCTTCCCACTGAGCCCACAGCACACTCACTCTGGGTAGGAGCCGGCCAGAGTCCGAAAATCCCTATGACTCTAATGGGACCCAAACCCATGACCTTCCAGGCCGTAGCCCAAGGTGTTAACCACTGCGCCAAGGTAGCTGGCCACGCATGGCTTGTTGAGGTATTGCTTTTTTTTTTTCCATTCCTCAGCTAGATCTCTGAGGTTTACCAATGGTCAGATTTTGTGTATGCCACTTTTTGTCCACCATGAAGGTAGCCACATTCCAACTTCAGGGATGTTGCTGAGTGTGTTCCTGTTTCCGTAACCCACCTAATGCTGACATGAATTACGGGATCTTTAACGCGTATATTTGATCTTTTGCATGTGTATACACAGAAAAAGGATTAAGGCACTGGGAGGTCTGCACTCGATATCGATCTGGGAGGGGGTAAAAATGCCCACCCTTACTTCCCCAGATGCCTCCGAGATTGGAACCCACGACTTCATGAACCAAAGAGATTGAATTCAAACGGTCTTAACCACTCGACTATAGCGTCCATCACGTACTTGTGGATGAAGTCACTGTGATGTATGAAACAAGAATGGTAGAAGTTTTCTGTCTTCAACGCTCATACAGCGACTTTGGGTGTGATGGACAGACAGGTCTGGAGGAAGTGGTCCACTGGCATGGGAGAACGCACGCAGAACATCTTGTGCATACGTTAAACCCTGCTCCGCTTTTCGTAAGAGTAGGCCATTGTGTGCCGGTGGGAACATATGACATAATTTACAAAACCGCGTACACACGGGGACTGCATGTAAAAAAGCACAGAAGTGCTTATTCCATTATCCTCGATATCAAAGAATAAAATAAAATAAAATCTCTCTCTCTCTCTCTCTCTCTCTCTCTCTCTCTCTCTCTCTCTCTCTCTCTCTCTCTCTCTATCTATCTATCTATCTATCTATCTATCTATCTATCTATCTATCTATCTATCTATCTCACTCTCTCTCTATCTCGAGCGCTTTGATTTGTTGCTTTACAAGATTCAGCGCTATATAAATTCCATCCATTATTATTATTATTATTATTATTATTATTATCTATCTATCTATCTATCTATCTATCTATCTATCTATCTATCTATCTATCTATCTATCTATCTAACATTTTGCTGGGTAGAGTGTAGTAGGAAGTAACCAATGTATTTAGGCTTAGTGGTAACTGTGCATTGTAGCCATAATTATGCCTTAAGATCAGGAGGGTGATTGATTGATTTTATTTTATTTTATTTATTTTATTGTACACCACTTTTTAAGTCACAGCAGAGTTCTCTGCGTGAATTTCGGGCTCTTCTCCCCGAGTCGCCACAAGAGCAGCGCCACCCAGTATTTTTTTTCTTCTTTTTCTGTCTCCTCCTCTCCTCCGAAAGACATACAGACATATGGTGACATGCAGATTGTGTGGACGCCACAGTGTTTGTGTATGGGGTGCTGGGGGAGGGGGTGGGGGTCGGGGAGGGGGTGGGGGGGGGGGGGGTCGGGGGAGGCTGTCATGGTGATGGGGAAATCCCTTTAGTTGTCAACATGACGTCGACAGAGGTATTGTATAGACAGCTACAGACGATCACAGTAATTGTCAACAGCTTGCCTTGTTTTTCAGTGGTAAGGTTGCTTATGTAAAAAAAAACAAACAACCTCAACCAAAGAAAGAAACTAAAAATACCGGCAAACATGTATACTTAAGTAAACTTGCACTCATATGAGCGCGCACGCACGTGCGCGCACACACACACACACACGCACACCACACACACCACCCCAATCACACATGCAACTGCACACAACATATACATACATACATACTACACTCTCTCTTTCCCTTTTTCTGTCACACACACACATACCCGCGCGCACACACACACACACACGCGCGCGCGCGCGCGCGCACGCACGCACGCACATACACACACACTCAAGTACCTAAGCATGCAGAAAGTCAGGCAGACAGACAGACAGGCGCAGGCAGACAGAGTCTGACAAACACTCAGACAGAAAAGGAATCAGAAACAGACAGACAGACAGACAGACAGACATAAGCACAGGCAGAAAGCCCAACACGATCAGACTTGCCCCGGGTATTCTGAAACGTAGACCTACATGCAAAAAGAAAGAAAAAGAAAAGAAAAAAAAGAAGAAAAAGGTCCTCTCCTGTTCGTTCATTCGTGCGTGTGGTAAGACTCGGAATATCTCAGACGTAACTTCTTACAGCCTTTTTTTCCAGTCAATAACGAAAAATATACCCACCTCAGTTTGAGGGTATGGAATAGAAGGCACAGTCATTAAACGAACGTAGGCAATTCAGGGGGATGGGATAGCTCAGTGGTCACAGCACTCGCTTTCCCCCAACCTATGTTAAGCAGCATCGAGCGTTGTTACCAATTGAATGGGTGACCGTTTGCGCGCCTTTGCTTCAGTACAGTGCCCCAGTTCACCCAGCTGTAAATGGGTACCTGCCCTCTTTAGGGTCAGGGAAGGTAAAGCAGCAAGGGAGAGGAGATGGTGCCGCCCTCAGTATGCTGGTCCCTTGAGAAACTGAGGTCTCTGATGCCTTTCTCCCCTACGACCACATAGGTTATGGAACACCTTTACCTTTTAGACAATTCAGAGGCAGGAAGAAAAGAAGAGAAAGCGTGGGTTACACTCGCTGAAGACCTAGCGCTTAAATCATAGTAGTATATGTCAGTTGCTGCATTACACCATCTTACAGTAACATATGTGACATTATAACATGCCATAGTGATAGTTATAAATCTCATAGCAATATATGTGATGCTATAAATCTCAAAGTAATATATGTGATGTTATAATATTTCATAGTAATATATGTGATGCTATAATATTTCATTGTAATACATGTAAGTCTCAGTGCAGAGACAAATGTTGGCTGAAAATAATAAGCGCAGACTGGGATACGTTGGTAATGCAAACAGAAACCCACAGACAAATCTGATGACGACAGTTCTCCAAGGTAAGGTTGAGGGCAGAAGGAAAAGAGGCAGACCACCAACATCCTACACTTCTAAAGGTAAAGGTGTCCCATAACCTATGTGGTCGTAGGGGAGCGAGGCGTCAGAAACCTCAACTTCTCTAGGGGCCAGCATAGTGAGGGCGGCGCCCATCTCCTCTCCTTCGCTGCTTTACCTTCCCTGTCCCTAAAGAGGGCAGGTACCCATTTACAGCTGGGTGAGCTGGGGGGCTGTACTGAAGCCAAAGACGTGCCCATGTAGTAGTATACTGTTGTGAGTTGTCATATGGTAAAAAGTTGGGGATCAGGTAATCCACATTGTTACGTTCATTCTTTGACACAACACCTCCGCTCATTTACCAAAGACAAAACAACAAATGTTTTATTTTCATTTCATTTTCATACCACTCTAAGTCACGGCAGATTTCTCTGCGTGAAATTCGGGCTGCTCTCCCCGGGAAGAGTGCGTCGCCACAAGAGCAGCGCCACCCAGTATTTTTTCTTTTTCTATCTTCAACTGTATTTGATTCCCTATCAGAGTAGCTTTTTTCTACAGAATCATGCCAGGATCAACTCTCTTGTTGCCGTGGGTTCTTTCACGTGCGCTAAAAACACGGGACCTCGGTTTATCGTCTCATCAGAAAGACTAGCACCCAGACCACCACTGATAGTGTAATGAATGGGATAAAGTTTTTGGCCCAAACGGGGATCAAACCACCGCACACTTCCGACCCGGACTTTTCGCTTCCAAGGCAGGTATGTTAGTTGTTGATACTTGACGGATGAAACGCACCTTGTGTGTGTATGTGGGGGGGGGGGGGGGGGGGGGGGCGGAATAGTCTAGATGACAAATAGACAAAATCGCATACACACCGGGACTTGATGTAAAAAGCACATGAGTGCTTATTCCATTATCCTCGATATGAATAAATAAATAAATAAATGTGTGTGTGTGTTTATTTATTCTTTTATATCGAGGATAATGGAATAAGCACTCATGTGCTTTTTACATCCAGTCCCGTGTGTTTGCGGTTTTGTAAATTGTGTCATCTGTTCCCACTGGATTACAATGGCCTATTCTTTCGAAAAGCGGAATAGGATTTAACGTGTGCGGAAGATGTACTGCGTGCGTTCGCACACGGGGCCTCGGTTTATAGTCTCATCCGAAGGACTTTTGGGGAGAGTGGAGTCTGCACTGATGTTAACTCCAGGAGGAAACAATCCCCTTGAACGGGAATCGAACCAGGGTCGTCAGATTGCAAGCGCAATGTTCTAACCACTAGACTATCCCTTCCCCCTTCTCTCCCCCCCCCCTGTGTGTGTGTATGTGTGTGTGCGCTTGAACGCGTGCATGTATGTGTGTGTGTGCGAGTGCGTGCACGCGTGCATGTGTGTGTATGTGTGAGTATGTGTGTGTGTGTGTGCGTGCACGCGCGCGTGCGCACACGTGTCTGTCTTTTTTCTTTTTTAATATGTAACTCTTTTAGGACCAAAATCTGTTAAGTAAAGAAGTAGACAGTGTTATTTCATGATTCAATCATGTCCCGAAGAAGTATCCTGTTGTTAAAGCAGACATTTTGAACCAAAAGATGATGACAGTTCTGTTGTAAACGATTTATTGTCAAAGATGTAAAATGTTGACAAAAGTTGTTTTGAAACTGTATTAAGATTTTGATTTTATCCAAATTGTGATGTTCCATTGCTTAAGAGGGGAAGTGCGTGTGTGCACGCACGCTTACGCATACACACTCGCATGGACGCACACGTTCACGCCAGCACACTACTACTACTACTACTACTACTACTACTACTACTACTACTACTTCTACTATTCCTCCTTACTGAGTTTATTCTACTACGTTCGTTTCTCGACTGTACAGAAAGTATTGAATAGTTTTTTTCATCTTTTTTATTTCTTTATCCATACATTTTTCTTATTTCTTTCTTTTACCTTTTGGCATGTGTCTAGTCATCCTGAGAAGCTTTGACACAGCCAGCAGTAACTGGGTAGTCTTGCTTTTGGTTTCGCCCTCTTTCAGCCGTTTAGGTACGTTTAATCATGTCCTTAATTATGGAGACGGGACAGCTCAGTGGTCACAGCATTCTCGTTCCCCCAGCCAAGGTTAAGAAGCATTGAGCGTGGTTACCAGTTGGACGGGTGACAGTTCGCGCGCCTTGGCTTCAGTACAGTTCCTCAGTTCACTCAGCTGTAAATGGGTACCTGCCTCTTTAGGGTCAGGGAAGGTAAAGCAGCGAGGGAGAGGAGATGGATGCCGCCCTCAATATGCTTGGCCCCTCGAGAAGTTGAGGTCTCTGATGCCTCGTTCCCCTACGACCACATAGGTTATGGGACACCTTTACCTTTAATCATAGCATTCAATGGAATCAGTGTCATTGCGTTTGGTGTGGAGCTGTAGAGGGTGATTAAGAAAACAACCAACCTCTGATATGGTAATTTTGGGCACCGTTCCTTATATTATCATACAATGATTTTCTTTTTTGTTTTTTTCCCCTGAGGTTAACTATAATAAATGGTCTTCTTCGTCGTCGTCGTCGAACGCTCATACGTCAACTGTTGTTGTCTGTCATATATGCAAAAACAACAATAAATATGAGAACAACAACAATAGTAGTAGTAGTAATAATAATAATAATGATAATAATGATGATGATAATAATAACAATAACAATAACAATAATAATAATAATAATAATAATAATAATAATAATAATAATGGTGATGACGATGACACAACAACAACAACAATAATGATACTACTACTACTACTACTACTACTACTACTACTACTACTACTACTACTACTACTACTACTGCTACTGCTGCTGCTGCTGCTGCTGCTGCTGCTGCTACTACTATTACTGCTACTACTACTACTACTACTACTACTACTACTACTACTACTGCTGCTGCTGCTGCTGCTACTAATGGTGATGATGATGACGATGACGACGACGACGATGACGATGATAATAATAATAATATAATAATAATAATAATAATAATAATAATAATACATGGAATTTGTATAGCGCTGAATGTTGTAAAGCCAACAAATTAAAATGTGTTGCGCTTGCCGTTAAGCGCCTGACAAGTCAGGCCCAGCACATCTGACTTGGGCGTGATCAATGTTCTGAAGTGTCCCCCCTGTTCATAAACATGTATTGCCCACCTCGGTCCACTTTTCAACAAACTGCTTGGCGGGCTTGAGCTTGTGGTTTCAAACTCTTCAGCGGGACACAACTGGGACCGAGGTCTCCTAAACTTCTGGAGAAGTCAAGGAAGTACTGCACTGACATTTTCAGGCTGGGTTGGGCGACGTGTGTGTGAAGACGTGGTGGTGGCGAGGCTTCTTCTGATGTGGATGTTGTGGCAATGGGTGTAAAGGGATTCAGTTGGCCACTGCACTTCAAGACACTGCCTGTGCTTCCCTTCCCCCCGTCCACATGGCTGTATCTGTCTGCATTGTTGTGTTATGGACAACTTGTGCACTAGTCAGGCCACTGTCCTCCATGACCCTGCTCTGTACTGTTCCTACCTCCCTCCCTCCCTCCCTCCACATGTCTGTCTGCACTGTTGTGTTGTAGACAACTTCTGCCATAGTCAGGTCACTGTAGTGGACAACTTCTGCAATAGTCAGGTCACTGTAGGGGACAACTGCTGCAATAATCAGGTCACTGTAGGGGACAACTTCTGCAATAGTCAGGTCACTATAGTGGACAACTGCTGCAATAATCAGGTCACTGTAGGGGACAACTGCTGCAATAATCAGGTCACTGTAGGGGACAACTGCTGCAATAATCAGGTCACTGTAGGGGACAACTT
>CM054165.1:8001982-8009482 GCA_028751875.1 Rapana venosa
CTTACACAGTTGCATGTTATGCAGCCAGTGCCTTTGGCTGCACACCGGTATTAAAAAAATCACTCTTTTCCTTCTGTTTTTCTATGTGACTCTTACATTCATACCGCACGTACTAAGGCATCTACAGAAACAAAAAACACTTTTTGTGAAAGACTAGCATCCGACTCAAAACTCATGTGATTTTGAACAAATTTGGTAGGTTTAAAATTTTTAAAATTTTTCAGCAAACACTGTACCCCCTCAGTCATACAGGCAATCCTCATATGATGATTATTTCCAACTTTCTCGTGAATAACTGGTATTGCTCTATGTCCTCAATCCCCAAAACAAGTGCCCAATCCATTTTTTCATGCTTAAAAAAATCTGTGAAAATCACCAACATTTTTTCAACTCGTACTCTATACAAGATACTACATGACCCCCACATTAATACTGGTGTGTAGCCTTTTGCTCTCCCCTATTTCGCCAAGTTATTTCTAACACAAAATTGTGCTTACACAGTTTCCATGTCAACTTTTCCTGTCACAGTTGGTTTTGTATATGACCTAAATTTTCAAACAAAGCCATGTCTAAATGAATCAGAGAGGCAGTGTTGTATGTCTGGTAAAGCTCTAAGCAATAAGTGTTCTTCATTGTTCTCGCCCTGCTAAAGAATCACAGTTATTAATCATAGTTTACAATGGCTGTGTTTTGTTGCAGCTGTTAAACCATGATGTGGAATCCATGCCATGACGATTTTCGGGGCTGTTATGAATTGTTATTCTCCCAGTAGTTGAATATGTGTTTGTACCCAGTCCCCTCCCCACTGTCCCCTTGTGAATGGGCTTGCAAGCTTACCACAATAAACCATTGCCATTGCCATTCTCTCTCTCTCTCTCTCTCTCTCTCTCTCTCTCGTATACTTAGCTATAATCAATACATCTATCTTGATATCAATGTTTGAGGGGAGTGTGCAGCCTTCCCACAGTGGAATGATCAATGACTTCAGCAACTGATGTTATATAGTGCTGGGAATAATACAATACACTCTTAAAGTTCCCCTACTTTGAATTTGTATCAATTCCTTTCTTTACACACAAGTCTTCAACAATAGGGTAATAAAAAACAGAAGGTGAACCGTAATGGAATGAAGACATGAGCTTGTCACATTTTTCGAGTATTTTTTGTTCCAGGCATTTAGTCGTAATTTATTACTAAATCTCTCTCTATCGTAATTTATTAACAAGTCTGTCTGTCTATCTGTCTGTGTGTGTGTCTGTCTCTGTCTCTCTATCTCTGTCTGTTTTGTCTCTCTGTCTCTCTCTCTGGGGGGAGGGGTGTTAAAAAATAGAACTTCTGAAATTTAAAATACACAGAACTTGTTTAAAATGATTTAATTTTATCTGATGATAGTTTTAGATAGTTGTAAGCAATTTGCTAATGCTTAAACTGCCCTAAGCTCCTTGTTTAACAAGAGCATCCACTGTCTCATTCCAGTGCAGTCTGCAATGTGATGGACTCAGCAAAAATCCAAGTCTGTGCCTTGTGACTTGATACAATGCACCGAAAATCTAATTTCAAAGATAATATCATTCCACAGTTTGCTTTGTCAATTTTTAACAGCTAACAGGACTGACTCTGAATCAACACAAAATGGAGTGTTACGAAACCCCCAAATGGAGAATTAGATATAGTTCAAGGCCACTAAGATTGGTAGAGTTCTGCTAACTATGAAAATATATTTGCTAATATCTATCTATCTATGGTTTACTTTTAAGTCAGGAATACCTAAAGCTGACCCGTCTTTTGTTTGGCTCAAATATGGATCCATCAATAAATAATGTTGAATGATCAGAATAATACTCTTCAAGACGTCATTTCACTTCGACAGTGAGTTTGCTCTGGTCTTCCTTTTTCGAACTGAATGTCAAAGTCCTTCGGATGGGACTATAAACCGATGCCCCGTGTGCAAACGCATGCAGAACATCTTGGCACACGTTAAATCTTGTTCCGCTTTTCGAAAGAGTAGGGCATTGTGTGCCGGTGGGAACAGATGACAAAACTTACAAAACCGCATTATCCTTTGCTATAAAAAAACCATGTCATTTGAGGGCTTTGATTTGTTGCTTTACAAGATTCAGCGCTATATAAATTCCATACATTAATAATAATAATAATAATAATAATAATAATAATAATAATAATATTATTATTATTATTATTATTATTATTATTATTATTATTATTATTATTATTATTATTATTATTATTATTATTATTATTATGTCTGTATAGTCAGTGTGGGGACGGGATAGCTCAGTGGTCAGAGCACTCGCTTTCCCCCAGCCAAGGTTAAGCAGCATCGAGCGTAGTTACTAATTGGATGGGTGACCGTTTGCGCACCTTGGCTTAAGTACAGTCCCCCAGTTCACCCAGCTGTCAATGGGTACCAGCCCTCTTTAGGGTCAGGGAAGGTAAAGCAATGAGGGAGAGGAGATGGGCGCCGCACTCAATATGCTGGCCCCTGGAGAAGTGAGGTCTCTAATGCCTCGCTCACCCCCTATGACACATAGGTTATGGGACACCTGTACCTTTACCTCTAACCTACAGTCATTGTCAAAGGTAGGCGATTTATGTTCCCATTGTGGAATCTGGAGAACTACTGGAAGGAATGGAATTACTGGTATATCAATGTTATTTTGTCTTATTACAGATTCTTAATATTAATGTGTTTGTATGTGTGCGTGTGTTTGTGTTTGTGTGTGTGTGTGTGTGTGTGTGTGTGTGTGTGTGTGTGTGTGTGTGTGTGTGTGTGTGTGTGTGTGTGTGTACAGGTGTGCGTGTTTATTTTACATATTTATCTTTTTATTTCGAAGATAATGGAATAAGCACTAGTGTTTTTTTACATTCAGTCCCCGTGTGTATGCAGATTCGTCAGTTTCGTCATCCGTTCCAACTGGCACACAATGGGCTACTCTTCCGAAAAGCGGAACGGGTTTTAACGTGTGTGCGCAAGATATTCTGCATGCGTTCGCACACGGGACCTCGGTTTATAGTCTCACAGGAAGGACTTTTGAGGGAAGTGGAGTCGGCACTGAATTTAACTCCAGGGAAAAAATTCTCTTGAAGGAGATTCGAACCTCGGTCAGCAGATCACCAGCACATCACTGTAACCACCACCAGGCTATTCCATTCCCCTCCCCCCTCCCCCATGCACGCCCGCTTTCTGAGTCTGTACGAGTTATGTGCAGGCAAGCAAGCATGCATGATTAAACACCTTTGTGTTTGTCAAGCATACCAGAATACGTTTAAACCTTTTGAACCTTTATTCATAATCCTGACAACTGTACAGGGCAGGTCTACTTACTGCAAGAGTATTCCCGCCCTCTCCTCCTCCCCCCCCTCACAAAACGGGCACAGACAATAACACCACCTGTGTGTGCTTTGGAAGAATCAATCAATACATACAATGTTACACAGCATAATACTACTATGTACATTACATTTTTTGGGAGATAACTATCTAAGATGTACCGGTTGGGTGAATTTCAGGGTAGGTGAATATATTATGTGTACAGAGAGGGTAGGGTGGGTGAGGGATGGGGGAGGGGGGGGGGTGGTGTCTAAAGAGAGGGACACCTCATAATGAGTTCATTATTGTTTGTAACCCCATCTGTGCTTGTGTGTATGTGTGTATGTGTGTGTGTGTGTTGTGTGTGCATGTTCGTGTACACTTGCAGGATAATGTGTGTACGTGTATTAGCGTGTAATTGTTGGTGGGAATGAAGGCGCATGCACGAGTGTATTTATGCGTGTCTTTGTGTATTTCATAAAAATGTATTTGTACGTGTTCCTGCTCGCGCATGCGTGCATGCGTGTGCCATTGCTCACAGATAAGCGCACAGATATTCAGGAGTGCCTGGTTACACGTAAACAATACCTTTATAACATGTATGCATGTGTGTATCTATGCATTATTCCCATGAGCTTGCACACGTGCTCTTCCTTCTTGGGTGTGTCTGTGCATCTGGATTCTTCCCCTCCTTACACCCCACCCCCCCTTCACTGACCCATTCCCGAACTCTGCATTGTGCAATGTTAGCAAAGTTGACACCAACAGACCAGAGATTGCCACACACAACGTTCCCCCCTAGTGTAAAGAAAGCTGTAACCTCAGCTATGAGAATAAGTAGGTGTCTGTTTAGGTACATGGTCACAAGAACGGCATTGCACTGGACCCCAGAAGGAAGGAGAAAGAAAGGAAGACCAAAAGCAACGTGGAGGAGGACTGTAGAAAGTGAGATGAAGGCCATGCAGCACTCTTGGGGATCAGTGACTAGGTTGGCCCAGGATAGGCAGGAGTGGAAGGGCTTTGTTGCTGCCCTACACACCACTGGGTGTAATGGTTAATGATGATGATGACATGAACGTTTCATGGAATAGTCAGTTGATTTCCATGTCATTTGATACTGAGCTAGCGTTTTTGACCTCAGGGGGCTTTTAGCCTTCAGTCAGCTCCAGGCAGCTATATATAGCTATTGCTCAGTGCTGTTGCATGCTTACCTTGTTCACTTCAATCTTCCCTGTCATTTAGCTTTAAAAAAAAAGAAAAGAAACAGAAAAAAACCCACTACACCCAGACCATTTGGCATAGCTCGGTGGTTAGTGCTTAATATTCCTTGTTGGAGGGTCATGGGTTCAAGTTTTTTTCAGGCAGACGCTGTAGCGCTGTAGCCGAGTGTGTAAGACTGTTTTACCTAAATCCTATGGGTCCAAGAAGTCATGGGTTCGAATCTCGGTGGCAGCGTCTGGTGAATTAAGGATGGGCAGTTTTACGATCTTCCAAAGTCAACACGCTGCAAAAATGTTCAGTCCTGCCCCAATGGTTGACTAGACTCCGGGATAGATGAGGTGGTGAAGTGAAAGTCAACTTAAAGTGCAGACCTGCTAGTGCCCTAATTTCCTTCCTGTATGGATATACATGCAGAAGATAAAATATGCATGTTATAATTCATGTCAGCATCCAGTGGGTTACGGAAACACGTGCATACCCAGCGTGCATCATCGTGTACCAAAAAATGAGCTGCTCTGAAGTGGGAATGTGTTAGTTGAGGCCAGCGGGCAGAGTCACAATCACAGGAGAAGACCAGGCGCTACGCACTCCACCTGGTAAGAGAACACAGAGAGGAGAGAAACACAATTCCATCTTAGGCAGAGGTGTTGTTAGGTTGTTTTTCCATGAGCAAGTGTTTACCCCTTTACTGTGGATGTTGAACAAGAAGACTGGGACCACTGAACACTTTGCAACCAGCTTTGCTTTGCTGTGGGAGTAAGGTAAAGTAAAGGAGTCCCATAACCTATAAGGTCGTAGGGGAGCGAGGCGTCAGAGACCTCACTTCTCTAGGGCCAGCATATTGAGGGCGGCGCCCATCTCCTCTCCCTCACTGTTTTACCTTCCCTGACCCTAAAGAGGGCAGGTACCCATTTACAGCTGGGTGAACTGGGGGAACTGTACTGAAGCCAAGGTGCGCAAACGGTCACCCATCCAACTGGTAACCACGCTCCACGCTGCTTAACTTTTCTGGGGGAAAGCGAGTGCTCCGACCACTGAGCTATCCCGTCCCCCTTTGCTGTGGATTAAATGAAAAAAACCAACTGGGACCATTGAACTCTTTGAAACCAGCTTTGCTTTGCTGTGGATTAAATTAAAAAAAAACTGGCACCACTGAACTCTTTGCAACCAGCTTTGCTGTGGATTAAATATAAAAAAAACTGGGACCACTGAACACCTTGCAACTAGCTTTGCTTTGCTGTGGATTAAATAAAAAAAAACATGGGACCACTGAACACTTTGCAACAAGATTTGCTTTGCTGGGGATTAAATAAAAAAACATGGGACCACTGAACACTTTGCAACAAGATTTGCTTTGCTGTGGATTAAATAAAAAAACATGGGACCACTGAACACTTTGCAACAAGATTTGCTTTGCTGTGGATTAAATAAAAAAACATGGGACCACTGAACACTTTGCAATAAGATTTGCTTTGCTGTGGATTAAACAAAAAAAACATGGGACCACTGAACACTTTGAAACAAGATTTGCTTTGCTGTGGATTAAATTAAAAAACCTGGGACCACTGAACACTTTGCAACCAGCTTTGCTTTTCTGTGGATTAAATGAGAGGACTGGGACCACATAGCTGAGCATCGTCCACTTAAGAGGATGAAGTGTTGCTCAAATTACTTGACCAACACTGCGGGTGTCTGTATTTCACAGGCACTGTTGACTCTGGGACACATGACTGGAAGGCTAGAGTACAGCCCTGACGACTTGTCTTTAAACAGGTAGACTAGACTTCAATGTCATCATTGTTGTCATCTTCCTCACCATTGATCTGCATGGAATCTTGTGCTGTTCTTTCTTCCTCTTTCTCCCTTGCTTTATGCTTCCCTCTCCCCTTTAGGGGACGGGGTAACTCAGTGGTCACAGCACTTGCTTTCCTCAGGCTAAGGTTAAGCACCATCAAGCGTGATTACCAATTGGATGGGTGGCCATTTGTACGCCTTGGCTTTAGTAAAGTCCCCCAGTTCACCCAGCTGTAAATGGGTACCTGCCCTTTTAAGGGTCAGGGAAGGTAAAGCAGTGAGGGAGAGGAGATGGGTGCCACCCTCAATATGCTGGCCCTTGAAGAAGCTGAGGTCTCTGACGCCTCACTCCCCTATGACCACCTAGGTTAAGGGAACATCTTTACATTTTTTAAAACCCGTTTTACACCCCTGTCATTGCTGCTTCCTTGCAGTGCAGAGGTCATGAAATCAGGGCCGGTGTTAACTCACAGAAAAATGAGAAAACAAATCTTCCCAAATGTGCACCTCAACAAGGACTCTTTTAGGCGTTTGATGATGACGATGACGATGATGACAACGAAGAAGAGGAAGCAAGGACTCAAACCCTTGATATTTTGCATCTCCAGTCCGATGCTTTGACCACTAAGCTTTTCTTTTGTTTCGTTGCCCAGCTAGAGCTCCCAGGTTCACCAATGGCCAGCATTTTTTTTTTTAACGTCTGCGGCTTTTTTTGCCCACTGTTAAGGTAGCCGCTCTTCGACTTCAGGAATGATGTCTGAAAACAACACCAGTGTGCATATGCTTAGTTTTTTAATCATTCATTCTTACTGGCATGAATGGCCAACTTTTTGGAAAAGCAGAACAGGTTTTATTGTGTGCACACAATGTTCCGCGTGCGTTCGTACACGAAGCTTTCGTTTATAGTCCAATCTGAAGGAATGTAAGGAGAGTGAAGTTAGTGCTGATGTTAACTCTAGTGGAAAAATTCCCCTTGATCTGGCATCTGGGTGGTGGCTCAGTCCTATGGACAGTCTAATTGCAGGCGCCACAACGCTCACCACCAGGATGTCCTGGACCCTGACCACAAAACCCTTCCATTCTGTGGGTTCTGCGTTCTTTGGTGGTGACTGATCTACCCAGAACCTGAACGACTAGCTGGGATTCCACATTCA
>CM054165.1:8014482-8036982 GCA_028751875.1 Rapana venosa
AACTCTTATGTTTTCATCTTGAACTTGCCCCCAAAGACACAGATGAATCAGTTGACCAGCCAGTCAACCAGTCCTCAGTTGACCAGTCATTTAGTCAGCCCTTTAGTTGACCAGTCATTTAGTCATCCTTTTAGTTGACCAGTCAGTTAGTCCTTTAGTCACTAGCCTATACGATCAGCTGGTCAGCAATGATCTGATTATTCTGGAATTTAGCTAGTCTGTGCCTTTTCTCCTGTCTGGAATCAGCAACTTTTGGGCGAGTTTGTCCACTGTTCATTGTTGTCTTCTTTTGCAGTTCATTTACACTTCTTGCTGTCTTCTTTTGCAGTTCATTTACACTTCTTGCTGTCTTCTTTTGCAGTTCATTTACACTTCTTGCTCTCTTCTTTTGCAGTTCATTTACACTTCTTGCTGTCTTCTTTTGCAGTTCATTTACACTTCTTGCTGTCTTCTTTTGCAGTTCATTTACACTTCTTGCTGTCTTCTTTTGCAGTTCATTTACACTTCTTGCTCTCTTCTTTTGCAGTTCATTTACACTTCTTGCTCTCTTCTTTTGCAGTTCATTTACACTTCTTGCTGTCTTCTTTTGCAGTTCATTTACACTTCTTGCTCCCTTCTTTTGCAGTTTTGTTGACTTCTTGTCTTCTTTTGCATTTCATTGTCCATATTTTGTCTTCTTTTGCAGTTTACTGTTTTTCTTTGTCTTCTTTTGCAGTTTACTGTTTTTCATTGTCTTCTTTTGCAGTTTATTCTACACACTTTGTCTTCTTTTGTAGTTTATTGTCCACACATCATCTTCTTTTTGCAGTTTATTGTCCACACATTATCTTCTTTTTGCAGTTTATTGTCCACACATTATCTTCTTTTTGCAGTTTATTGTCCACACTTCTTCTTTTGCAGTTTATTGTCCACACTTTGTCTTCTTTTTGCAGTTTATTGTCCACACTTTGTCTTCTTTTTGCAGTTTATTGTCCACACTGTGTCTTCTTTTTGCAGTTTATTGTCCACACTGTGTCTTCTTTTGCAGTTTATTGTCCACACATCATCTTCTTTTTGCAGTTTATTGTCCACACATCATCTTCTTTTGCAGTTTATTGTCCACACTTCTTCTTTTGCAGTTTATTGTCCACAAGTTTTCTTTCTTTTTTGCAGTTTATTGTCCACACATCATCTTCTTTTTGCAGTTTATTGTCCACACATCATCTTCTTTTTGCAGTTTATTGTCCACACTGTGTCTTCTTTTTGCAGTTTATTGTCCACACTGTGTCTTCTTTTGCAGTTTATTGTCCACACATCATCTTCTTTTTGCAGTTTATTGTCCACACATCATCTTCTTTTTGCAGTTTATTGTCCACACTTCTTCTTTTGCAGTTTATTGTCCACAAGTTTTCTTCTTTTTGCAGTTTATTGTCCACACATCATCTTCTTTTTGCAGTTTATTGTCCACACATCATCTTCTTTTTGCAGTTTATTGTCCACACTTCTTCTTTTGCAGTTTATTGTCCACAAGTTTTCTTCTTTTGCAGTTTATTGTCCACACTTCATCTTCTTTTTGCAGTTTATTGTCCACAAGTTTTCTTCTTTTTGCAGTTTATTGTCCACACATCATCTTCTTTTTGAAGTTTATTGTCCACTCTGTGTCTTATTTTGTGGGGTATTCTTTCCTTCACCCCTCACAAACACAGCAGATACCTTTGTGTAAAAATTAATGTGGACAGCTTTTCTTTGGAAGAGCCTGTTGCTAATAGAACAGAGACACTTTGTTTTGTCAAAAAAGAGAAAGTTTTCCTGGTAGTGAGTAACTTTGTTTTCCCTTGAGAGTGGCATATTTCTAGTGAGTTTTGCCAGGGATAACTCTCTTGCCATGGAATGTTTAACGTGTGCTGCAATGTATGTTCCTCCTGGCATCTTGGCTAATTGTCTCAGCCTTGAGTCTAGCATCCAGACTATTGTGGTGGTGAGTGGTTTTATATATATATATGGTTGAAGAATATTAACCGTCTCCTAATCAAAAAGTGTAATAATAAACACACCACACACAACAATAACAACACACGCAACATGCACACATACAACACAAGACAACACACACACAAACACACACACAACACACACAACACACACACACACACACACACACACACACACACACACACACACACACACACACACCACCACCACCACCACCACCACCACCACGATAAACCACACACACACACAACACACAAACACACACAAAACACACACACACACACACACACACACACACACACACACACACACACACCACACACACACACACACAACACCCTACTACTACCACCACCACCGCCACCACCACCACCACCTCCACCATAAACACACACACACGTACACACACACACACACACACAACACACACACACACACACACACACACACACACACACACACACGCACGCACACACAGCGGGGGGGGGGGCACACACATGAATACCTCCAGTTCACATACATAATATTTATACACACAAACACAGACATCAGTAGCACGAATCCCGCCAAAATCAGCAATCAGCAGACGATATAACTTCTTTACTGACGGTAGTTTTCTTTTATAGACCAGGCAGGGGGGGGGGGGAGCTATCAATAGACCTGAGGGAATATAGGGAAAAGAGACTAGAGGCTTCCAGAGGTGAAGGGCCAGTAGAGCATCAGGCTTATTTTAAAAGTCGACTTTCCCTCCTGGTGTTTTTAGCTCCAGGAAATCAACTCTGTAGACCTATTGGGCTTCGGTGTTGAAGAATATGGTTAAAAAATATGAACCCTCTCCCAATCAAAAAGTGTAATAATAAACACAACAAAACACAACAATAACACACACACAACACGCGCAACACGCACGCACGCACGCACCCACACACACACACACACACACACACACACACACACACACACACACACACACACACACACACACACACGCAAACACGGACCCAGGCGTGAATATTAATAAGATTGATCATCTCTCTCTGTCTGTCTGTCTGTCTCTCTCTCTGTGTGAAATATATATATATATATATATATATATATATATATATATATATATATATATATATAGAGAGAGAGAGAGAGAGAGAGAGAGAGAGAGAGAGAAAGAGAAAGAGAGATATGGGGACGGGATAGCTCAGTGGTCGGAGCACTCGCTTTCCCCCAGCCAATGTTAAGCAGCGTCGAGTGTGGTTACCACTTGGATGGGTGACCGTTTGCCCCAGTTCCTCCAGCTGTAAATGGGTACCTGCCCTCTTTAGGGTCAGGGAAGGTAAAGCAGCGAGGGAGAGGAGATGGGCGCCGCCCTCAATATGCTGGCCCCTGGAGAAGTGAGGTCTCTGACGCCTTGATCCCCTACGACCTTATAGGTTATGGGACACTTTTATCAATCAATCAATCAATCAATCATCAATCAATCAATCAATTATCTACTATCTATCTATCTATCTGTCTATCTGTCTATCTATCTATCTATCTATCTATCTATCTATCTATCTATCTGTGTGTGTGTGTGTGTGTGTGTGTGTGTGTGTGTGTGTGTGATGTTGTTGGTGGTGATGGTGATGATGAGGGAGGAAGTGGGATCTAGGTGTGAATGGTTCTTGGTTCATTCTTCTGCCTTTTCCCCCCCCAGAAAAACTTATAACAATTCTCCGCTATACCAATGTCGGACGCGCTGGGCCTGACTTGTCAGGCGCTTAACAGCAGCCCGACGTATTTTTGCTCATATGATGGACGACAAAAACTGCTGTCTGTTCAACGAAGAAGAAAATTGTCATCCGTCTTTACCGGCACGAAATAGCCTGCTCTTCCGAACGAGGAAACGGTTCTTTTTTTTAGTTTACGTGTGCGTAAGATGTTCTGCGTACATTCGAACACAGGGCCTGGTTTGTAGTCTCATCCAAAGGACTTCTTGGGGGAGTGGAGTCTGTACTGATGTTAACTCCAGGGGAAATTCCCCATAAACGGGCACCTCGGTAGTAGCTCAAACCTAGGCTGTCAGATCTTCAGCACAAGTTTCTAACCACAAGAATCCTCTCAGATCTGTAGTTTCTTTCTTGCTATCACAGAATTAGTCATATATGTTTAGCTGAAGATAAATTTATTCGTACATAAACACAGCACTTTCTTTTCTGTCTGTCTGTCTGTCTGTCTGTCTACATGCTTACTTAACCAAGAACCTGGGTTTTCCTACACAAAGTTTATCACTGAAAAGTCTTCTATTTATTCAGTACTGCAAATAAGAGGAAGACAGAAAGATGGAACTGGTCTTAAAAAGGAACAAAGAGGAAAAAAAAAGAAACAACTACTTTTTTCAACTGTTATCCAAGTTTACGCTGTTCTGTAAAAAGAGAAAAGAAAACACGATTTTTTCCAACTTTTGTGTTCAAATTTAAAGAAACTATCTTGCTTCTCGTTTTAAATAATAATAATAATAATAATAATGTATGGAATTTATATAGCGCTGAATCTTGTAAAGCAACAAATCAAAGCGCTCAGATTTTATTTCATACCACTTTAAGTCACGGCAGATTTCTCTCCGTGAAATTCGGGCTGCTCTCCCCGGGGAGAGCGGGAGAACGCGTCGCCACTTAGCGCTGCGCCACCCTTTCACCTTTTTTTTTTTTTGCTGCAGCTGTATTTGTTTCCCTATCAGTTTTCTCAAGATTAGAGCCCAAATAACAGACCATTCATTTTGAGATAGAACAATTGGAGGTGCAGAGTTCGCACCCCCCAAAAAAATAACAAAAAGGAAACAACATCGAAACACATAAGATTTGAACCTGGAACTCTGTCGCTCCCAACACTGGCAGGCACTATAACCATGCGGCCAAAACACAGCAGACGTTGAGATAAGTCTAGAACCTGATGCCAGCAGTAACAAAAACTCAACTCTTAAAACGTGCCATGAGAACGACGACAAAAAGCCTTTGACTTGCACGAGTCAATAACAAAATGAAAATGCCAAAAATGTGATTGCATAAACATTCTGACTTGGCAGCAATTCCTGAATGTATAAAGTGGAGGAAAACCAAATCACACAATCATAAAGGAAACAAAAAAACTGAATGCACACACAAAAAAACAAAAGACCCCCCCTACTTAATCCCCCTCCACTCCCACCCCCCACCAAACAAAAAAATCCAAATAACCAATAAACTTTAAAAAACAAAAAATATTCTCGCACAATTATACAAAGAGCAGTTTTGCATATATGCAAAGCAGCATAGTAAACAATGTTTGCATATTTGTTTAAATAAACAATAGCAGGAATGGATCCCCCCCCAAAAAAAAAACCCAACAAAAACCCCCAAACAAACAAAAACCAACAAACAACCCCCCCTCCCTAAACTGACCTACAGAAGAATAATCATCTCCCTTTGCTGACTCAACATGTTGCACAATTGTTTTTTGCATTCTATTTTTGTTCCTCGGGCAAGAGTTCCAATGGTGAGATTTTTGCACATGTGTGTGTGTGTGGGTACATGCATGTGTATGTACATAAATCTACAAGTGTGCACATCTCTGTAAGTGTGTACATGTATGTGTGCCTGTGTATGAACATAAACCCACAAGTATGCACATCTCTATTGTTTTCATAAAAAGGGGGTGGGGGGATATAGGCTGGGTGTACACATTGTATTTTGTCGTCTGCATACTCTTTCAATGGCCAAATGTAATTCGCCGCACACACGAAAACCGAATGATGCGCTCTTTCTTTGCCCCTATGACAACACTGGTTACATCAATCAGTGATACAGACTTAACCAAGATCAGGAAGACAATCTATCCCATTGTGGTGTGTAAGTTTGTAAGGTTCACACACAAAAAATTCGTTAATAAATAAACAAACAAAAAGATATACAGCGTAAGAATACTACAATAAACATACTGAGAGACAGACACAAAAATGAAAAGACAGACACACAGAGGGGTTAAAAAAAAGGGGGGGGGGGGAGACAGAAACAAAGGCAGTTTGTAAGCGGGTTTGAAAATAAAGCGAAAAAATGAACATATAAAATCATGTGCTGAACTCGCAAAACAAGAAATTGAAATCAATAAAATGCATTGCAGAAAACATACTCGGTGATAATTGCACCTTTACGTTTTGCCTCAATCTAAAATCCTCTCTCATTGCTTGCCCTTTTATTAAAAAACAACAACAAACCCAACAAAAAACAAAAATCCTGTTTTAAAACTTTGTTCTGGGAAAACTGAGCCCTCATTTTGCAGGAAGGACGAGACTCTCTTTTCAATCCATCACCACAAAAACTAAATTTTAAAAAAGGTGCCAAAAAAATGCAAAAACACACTCCTAATAAATGCCATCGTAATCATTTAGATATAATAAAACTAGATCCCAGTTCGTGTTATCCTAATTTCAATATTCACATGAAGATTTTAAAGCCTTCTCACTTTAAAAGTTAGATTGAAGGAAAACAAAAGAGACAAATTTGGGATAAATGCAATGATACTGTAAATAAGAAAAAGCAGTGTGTTGATATAGCCTACATACTTTCAAGCAAACCATGAACTGATGAATTTTAGATACACACTGATAGTTTGCTTTTGAAAAGTACACAGCAATGCTGATAAATATACAAACAGCCCTCAAAAATGACAAAGAATTTTCATAACACATGCACATGCGTGCGTGCACCAACCCACCCACCCACAATGAACTTACATCATTATGTCCGGCAAAGTAAAAAAAAAAAGGTTCTTTCACACATGGAATGTGTGTGTGTGTGTGTGTGTGTGTGTGATGCACGCTCACATGAAGTGTGTGTGTGTGTGTGTGAAGTAACTATTCAACCTTTTGTTAGATTTTGTACAGCTATTCAAAATTCAAATAATGTCTAAAAACACCAAAGTGACACAGATGCTACAGAACTAATTCTGGGGCATAGCCCCCCCCCCCCCCCCCCTCCATCTACTTTTCCCATTCAGCGGTTTATTTATGCAATATTGTGGATAGTTTTCTGCCCAGGATGAAGTGTTTTTACTTACACCCCCCCCCCCCCCACACACACACACATCTCCTCTCTCTCTCTCTCTCTCTCTGAGCAATGAAGAAGGTCTTTTTTGCGCTGACACTTTTCTTTATTTGTGTGTCTGCAGAAAACATGGAGTCAAAGATGCGTAAGTATAATACGTTTCATACGCGTACACACATATTACGCGCGCCAGAGCGCACGCAAACACCTGTGTGCTTTGTTTAAATTTTTTTTTTTTTAAAGAATCTGTCATCGGTTCCTACATGTAGGAAAAAGCCTGCTATGCTGAAAGGTGGCACAGATTTTATTTCGAAAATACTTATTCTGTCTTTATTCTTTTATTTCGAGGATAATGGAATAGGCCTAACTCATTTGCTTAAAAAAAATCCTGTCCCCGTGTGTATGCAGTTTTGTCAATTTTGTCATCCGTTCCCATAGGCCTACTCTTCCGAAAAGCGGAACGAGTTTTAACGTGTGCGCAAGATGTTCTGAATGCGTTCGTACACGGGGCCTCGGTTTATAGTCTCAACGAAGGACTTTTGGGGAGAGTGGAGTCTGCACTGATGTTAGTTAACGTGTGGTGTGTGTGTGTGTGTGTGTGTGTGTGTGTTTATGTGTGTGTGTGTTTATGTATGTTGGTGTTTTAATGTGTGTGTGTGTTTTATGTGTGTGTTTGTGTGTGTGTATTTGTGTGTGTGTGTGTGTGTGTGTGTTTGTGTGTGTGTTTGTGTGTGTGTATATATATATGTGTGTGTTTGTGTGTGTGTGTTTGTGGGTGTTTGTGTGTGTATGTGTTTGTGGGTGTGTGGGTGTGTGTTTGTGGGTGTGTGTGGGTGTTTGTGTGTGTATGTGTGTGTGTTTGTTTATTTTATTTATTTATTTATTTTATTCTTTTATATCGAGGATAATAGAATAAGCACTTCTGTGCTTTTTTACATCCAGTCCCCGTGTGTATGCGGTTTTGTAAATTCTTTCATCTGTTCCCACCGGCACACAATGGCCTACTCTTACGAAAAGTGGAACATGATTTAACGTGTGCGCAAGATGTTCTGCAAGCGTTAGCACACGGGGCCTCGGTTTATAGTCTCATCCGAAGGCTTTTCGGAAGGGTAGGTTTCTAGCTTCGAAGGACTTTGTGTGTGTGTGTGTGTGTGTGTGTGTGTGTGTGTGTGTTTGCGGGTGTTTGTGTGTGTTTGTGTGTTGTGTGTGCGTGTGTGTTTGTGTGTATGCGTGTGTTTGTTTGTGTCTATGCGTGTGTGTGTGTTTGTGTATATGTGTGTGTGTTTGTGGGTGTTTGTGTGTGTATGTGTGTATGAGTTTGTGTGTGTGTGTGTGTATGTGTGAGTGTATATGTGTGTGTGAATGCATTTGTGCTCGAATATGAAACTTGAATAGTCACATGTATGTGTTATTTATGCAGAGGATGAAATGCCTTGATTTTGAACGGTTCTGTAAACCCTGTGATACCATGTTTGCTTTTTAAAGAATTATTTTTATCATTCAATGTTTAATCCTTTGCTCATAACCTAGGTGAAGTTATCTGTTTTGCCAATAATACAGTATTTGAATTTGAATTTGAAAAATAAAATTCCAAAAACGCCAACGCCATCCAATCTCTCTCTCATCATAATCATGATGAGATGACAAGAATCATTATTTCCTTTTATGATGAACAAATTTATAACACTGTTAAGGAATAAGATAATGAAACGAAACTAACCTTTCTTTTTTAAAATTTATGCTAACATGTATACTTCTTTTTGATATGCTTTTTCAGATATCTTCTCTTCTCTCTCTCTCTCTTCTCTCTCTTCTCTCTCTCTTCTCTCTCTCTCTCGATCTCTTGATCTCACTTCTTTATTTTGCGTATCCCTCTTGTTGGTTTGTTTTTCTTTTGTTGTTTGATTTTTTCTTTGTTTTTTTGTTTGTGATTTCTGGTTTGGTGGTTGTGTGGTGATTGTATTAGGGTTTTCTTTCATTTGATTGTTGTTTGCTGATTTTTTATGTGTGCTGTGTTTGTGCATGTGTTAATGTTTAAAAAATGGTTATTCCCTTTTTTCTACTGTGTATGTAAAGTATTGTTATTATTTAAGATTAATCCTTCTGCGGTTTTCCCTGGACGGGATGTCTCTAGTTTCAGAGCTACTCTCTTTCTCTCCCACCCAAGTTAGCATCGTTCTCTCCTTTGGTTTGACTTTGGTTGGTTGCGTTTTCGCGCCTTGGCTTTCGTAGTTCCTCAGTTCCAGCTGTAATGGAGGTACTGCTCTTCTTTGGGTTGGAGGTTAAAGTATGGTAGTGGTGTGGGATGGGTGCGCTAATATGTGGCCTAAAAGTGAGGTTTACCCTCTTCCTACGAACTATGGTATTGGGACTCCTTTACCTTTACCTTTACCCTACGTGCGGGGACTAGATGTAAAAAGCACTTCTTCTTCTTTCTTTCATCTGCCGCTGGTGCCTTTCGGCGTCGCGGGGAGACACAGACGTCTGTCTGCAGCAAGGCGGGAGGCTTGATGTAGTGACAGGTCATGGGCTCGCAGGGTGTCAGCCACAGAGTCGCTCCATCGTCTCCTTGGTCTACCTCTGGCTTTCCAGCCATTGTATTGGTGGTGTATGCCCGTAGGGCTGGTTGGTTGGGTGGCATTCTAGTGAGGTGACCAAACCACCTGATCCTTTGTTGTTCGATATGGTGGAGAATTGGTAAAAAAGCACATGAGTGCTTATTCATTATCCTCGAAATAAAAGAATTTGTCATTGTCATTCTCTCTCTCTCTCTCTCTCTCTCTCTCTCTCTCTCTCTCTCTTCTCTCTCTCTCTCTCTCTCTCTCTCTCTCTCTCTCTGTCTTGCAGCGGTAAGTGCCTCAGCTTTGGTTTACGGCAGCAAGATGACCCTTGTGTATGAAACGCCCTATGGAGTGAGGGGGAGGGATGTTCGCATGACCTTGATACCAAATCTACAGAACAACACGTACGTCAATTGGTGTTCTTCGCTTTAACCTCTTTCCCACTGAATAGCGATATTAGACGATAGGGAAAAAGGATTATGATGGTTGGTGGGGTGGGCGGGGGGGGGGGGGGGGGGGGGGGGGGGGGGGCGGGGGGAGGAGAAAAGGGAGCAAAGACTATGTATGAATGAGCATGTGTAAGTTGGAGTGCATACAGAGGAAAAAAGTCAGGGTGGGAAGTGGAGGGGGGGGGGGGGGGGGGGAGAAAAGAGAGTGAGAAGAAAGAGACAGAGAGAGAACTCGAACTCGAGTTGTTGAGGGAAAGATAGTTTATTCTTTTATATCGAGGATAATGGAATAAGCACTTATGTGCTTTGTTTCACATCCGGTCCCCGTGTGTATGCGGTTTTGTAAATCCTGTTATCTGTCATATGTTTCCACCGGCACACAATGGCCTACTCTTACGAAAAGGGGAACAGGAGTTAACGTGCGCGCAAGATGTTCTGCGTGCGTTCGCACACAGGACCTCGGTTTATAGTCTCATCCGAAGAGAGAGAGAGAGCGAGAGAGAGAGAGGAGAGAGAGAGAGGAGAGGGAGAGAGAGAGAGAGAGGAGAGAGAGAGAGAGAGAGAGAGAGAGAGAGAGAGCGTATGTGTGTGTGTGTGTGTAAATGTGTTGAAAAGAAATTTTATTTGTAAAAAATTTAAAAAATGGTGTCAATTTGTGTGTGTGTGTGTGTGTGTGTGTGTGTGTGAGTGTGTGTGTGAGTGTGAGTGAATTTTGATATGTGATATCCCTCTGTACTAACCTAACATATGCTGTTTAATCATTACAGCAATAACAACACAACTTAGTATAAGAAGGAGGAAGAGATGGGGAGGTAAAGACAGAACGAAGAAGAAGAGAGAAAAGAAGGAGGAAAAAAGAAGTTGTAGTAGTAGTAGTAGAGGTAGGAAGAGGAGGAGGAGGAGGAGGAAGAGGAGGAGCAGCAGAAGAAGGAGTAAATAGTAGTAGAAGAAGAATAAATACAAAACCTATATTTTATTTTATTTTATTTTTTATATCGAGGATAATGGAATAAGCACTCGTGCTTTTTACATCCAGTCCCCGTGTGTATGCGGTTTTGTAAATTCTGTCATCTGTTCCCACCGGCACACAATGGCCTACTCTTCCGAAAAGCGGAACAGGATTTAACATGTGCGCAAGATGTTCTGCGTGCGTTCGAACACAGGGGCCTCGGTTTATAGTCTCATCCGAAGGACTTTGACATTCAGTTCGATTTTGTGTGTGTGTCAAACTGGGAAGAAAGGGCGAGGCTGGGAATCGAACCCACAACCTCACGGTTGACTTGTTGGCAGGCGAACGTCTTAACCATCCTGCCACCTTCCGTCTAAGAGGTTTTGTTTATTTTATTTTTGGGGGGGGGGTGTGGGTGGGGTGGGGGTGGGGGGTTGTTTGATTTGTGAAAACTGTTTTCCAGCACACAAATCCGCTTTGATGCCGGCCAGTTCTACCATGTATCCGGAGCCATTCCGACCATCATGCTGGGTCAACTGCGACAGGTATGTCTCCGTAGATGAGAGGCTTTGCCTTCCGTTCCACAGTTCCATCAGGTCGTGCGTTCGAATCTTGGCAGCAGCCTTGTCGTGCGAGTTTCTGTTTTTGAATTCGTCATTGTCCACGTCATTGTCCATGGGGACGGGATAGCTCAGTGGTCGGAGCACTCGCTTTCCCCCAGCCAAGTTAAGCAGCGTCGAGTGTGGTTACCATTTGGATGGGTGACCGATTGCGCGCCTTGGCTTCAGTACAGTTCCCCCAGTTCACCCATCTTTAAATGGGTACCTGCCCTCTTTAGGGTCAGGGAAGGTAAAGCAGCGAGGGAGAGGAGATGGGCGCCGCCCTCAGTATGCTGGCCCTAGAGAAGTGAGGTCTCTGACGCCTCGCTCCCCTACGACCTTATAGGTTATGGGACTCCTTTACCTTTACCTTTTTACCATTGTCCACAAAAAAGAAAGAATTTGTCATTGTCACGGTGGGATTTGCAGAGTCAGTTTGAAGTATAGTCCTAGCAGTGCTGTATTCCGCTGTGGGTATGTATGCAGGTAGAGCACTGAAACAACGCGGAGACAGAATCAGAATTAGAATTTATTTATTGCCATCAAAGTCGCATGGATTAATTTTATGTGACACAGCGAAATAAACTTGTCATCATTCAACACAACGTATTCTTCACTGGTTAGCGTGTCTGACATGATGTGCAAGAGAACACCATGTTGCATTCTGTTTGATCTTAATTGTCCCCCCCCCCTTTTTTTAAAATAAAAAACCGGGTACAAACATAATTGATCATATCGTCTTAATGATTGTCTGTTACAATTATATTGCTTAATTTGTCTATAACGTTCATATTTACTTTGACGTTAGCATTAAGAGTTATCAATGCTTTCTCTTTGTTCGGTATATATAAAACGTACTCATCCAAAAATCCTCTTCTCCTTTTTGATTTTGCAGTATTGACAAGTTCTGTTCTGTATCTTCCTTTCTCTATCATTAAGTTGTGGCTACTTGTGCGAAACTTATAAAATATTTTCCTATGGTTTTTGTTTCCACAGTTAATCAGATATGGCTATAATCTATATTCCTTGGTTACGAAATTATAAAAGTTAAGTTTTGTAGAATTTTGTTTCTGGTTAATCCAAAACGTTTTTATATAAACCCTCAAGCTTCGTTTGCACTGCATGGCACAATCGATGTACATCAAGTGCACTTTGGTTTTCCCATGCATATTTAAATCCAACGCATTTAAAATTTAAAAAATCAAGTAGCTCATCTCAGCAGTAGGTGACTTACGAAAACGAAAGATACCCAGCATGCACCCTGTACTTGGAGAGGGATGGGCTCCGCCAGATTCAATTTGCCCAAGAGAAAGGGCCTGAAAAACTTCAGTGTATTTTCACAGTCACTCCTGAAGAGAGTTTAAAGGAAAGAACACACGCTTTGTTCTGTTGATTTGTTTCCTTGTTTGATTCTTTTGTTTGTTTTGGTTTTTTTTCATGGCTTTTGTGTGTTGGTTGTCATTGATTATAAAGTATGACAATGAAACGGGTGATATTGTAACCTTGATATATTTGGTTTGATATTTGACTTTTTACCTCTAATTTTTTTTGTAATCCAAATGTAAGTGAGTACAAATGTGCGCGTGTATGTACGTGAGTATGTGTATGAATGTGTGTGTGTGTGTGTGTGTGTGTGGTGTGTGTGTGTGTGTGTGTTGTGTTGTGTTGTGTTGGAGTGGGTTGTGTTGTGTTGGAGTGGGTTGTGTTGTGTTGTGTTGTGCTATATTGCGTTGCATTGTATATGCGTGTGTGTGTGCGCGTGTGCGCGTGTGTATGTGTGTATGAGTTATGTAGTGTATTTTTCTTAGTTTTTTTTTTTTTTGGGGGGGGGGCATTTTTGTCGTTGATGAGTTTTTGTTTTGTTTTTGGTCGCATGTGAGTGTGTGTGTATATATGTGTGAGTGTGTGTGTATGTGTGAGTGTGTGTGTATATGTGTGTGTGCGTGCGTGCGTGCGAGCGCGCGCACGTGCACAGTCTTGGGTATGTAGAAGTGTGTGATGAGGAAGAGTAGAGGTAATGTAAGTAGGTATATTGATATAATTATGTATGCATAAAAGAGTTTGTGAGTGCCTAGATATTGTATTTGATTCAATAATCAAGATCATTTGGTATAGCTACAGCATGTACAGTGTATAAACCAAGTAAGTGAAATAACAAAAAAAGGTGTGTGTGTAAAAAATATATATGTATGTAAAAAAAAAAGGTGTGTGTATGTATGAAAATAGGGCTGTTGTTGGTGTTGCTTCGATTTTACGTCTGTTCACTCAAAAGAGATGTTAGATGATAAAAATGGGATGTGATGTGATGTGATGTAATGTGCGTGCGTGGTGTGTGTGTGTATGTGTGCGCGCGCGCGCTCGTGTGTGTGTGCAGGGTGGGATCAAAGAGGATGAAGGATTCATAAAAGTGGTGTTTCACAGCAAAATCAACCTGAGTCCAGCAATCCCTGACTTCTTCTAGCCTGCAAGCCCACACAGCTGGAACTTCTGTGTTGTGTCAACGCTGTTCTTTGTTGTGTCCACTGCTGTTCTTTGATGTGTCCACTGCTGTTCTGTGATGTGTCCACTGCTGTTCTTTGTTGTGTCCACTGCTGTTCTTTGTTGTGCCTACTGCTGTTCTTTGTTGTGTCTACACTGTTCTTTGTTGTGTCTACTGCTGTTCTTTGTTGTGTCTACTGCTGTTCTTTGTTGTGCCTACTGCTGTTCTTTGTTGTGTTCACTGCTGTTCTTTGTTGTGTCCACTGCTGTTCTTTGTTGTGTCCACTGCTGTTCTTTGTTGTGTCCACTGCTGTTCTTTGTTGTGTCTACTGCTGTTCTTTGTTGTGTCCACTGCTGTTCTTTGTTGTGTCCACTGCTGTTCTTTGTTGTGTCCACTGCTTTGTCTTGTGCTTCCCATTGTCTGCAATGAAAGGACCTTTCTTCTCTCATAGCAATGTTGTTGCTGTTACTTGTACTGCTATTGTTATTTTCTATGCACTTTGAGGCAGGATCGGGGGGAGGTGGGGGGTGGGGGGTAGCGGACCAACCCAAAATAGTCTGCCTATATAATTATTCTACAAAAAATGAAATACGAAGAATTCCGAGTTCTTCAGGAAATGAAACCCCCCCAACAAAATGTGGACCATGGTTTTTTCTGAGTTTATTAATGTTGTATAAATAATAACTGATAAGACATATTCGAGGAATTGAACAAAGAAGCGCAGAGGATGAATAACTCAGTTTTGTTTGATATATACTGTACTGAACTAGTGGGATTGATTGAAGGATGAAGCCAACGAACAAAGAGTCAAACTGGGGTACCAGCTTCGTTAACAATACCACTGTGTTGCTGTAGTGTTAACGAATGAAGGAGAATGCCATCGTCAGCTGTTCAGTTTTGTTTCAGTATGGATTTTTACATCTCCTTCCATACCCCGAAAGGAATGACATGAATTGAAAGATCCCAATTTGGATTTGTGCTCGACAAGAGAGATCATGACCTTTCCACTTTCTGTGGATAAATCAGGGGGGGGGGGGTGGGGGGGGGGGGGGGGGGGGGTTTGTTTTGCTTTTTGTGTAGTGGAGGGGGGGGGGGGGGATTTATCTTGTTCCATGGATTTCTACTACAGTTGTTCTGGGCATGATGGCCGCGATAGCTCAGTGGTCAGAGCACTCGCTTTCCCCAACAAAGGTCAGGCTGCCTTGAGCGTGGTTACCCACTGGATGGGTGACCGTTCGAGCATCTTGGCTTCAGTACAGTCCCCCAGTTCACCCAGCTGTAAATGTCTACCTGCCTTTCTTTAGGGACCAGTTCCTACAGCTAATCTGGTATGGTCCTTGCTTGACCCCCCCCTCTCTCTCTCTTTCATATAGTTTTTTGTGGGTGGGTGGGTGGGGGGGGCGAGGAAGGTAGAGTGTAGTGACATGGTAAAGTACTAACCTATTTGCTTTCCGCAAAAGGATTGCTGTAATCGTTTCTTGCTGAGATGCATGAACTAGGTTTTTGTTTTCAATTTTGATACATTTTTTTGGTATACTGTATGTAGGCTGATTTGTACTTTCGTTTACCATAACAACACCATTGTATTCAGGATGTACGTACTGTTACGTTGTGTGTGTGTGTGTGTGTGTGTGTGTGTGTGTGTGTGTGTGTGTGTGCTTAGTTAATCTTCAACCATGTTTAGAATCTGTGCTGGTATGTGTGTGTGTGTGTAACAGTTTACGTGTCTAAGTACACCACAACGAAAAAGGCTGAGAAAAGGATGGCAGTTTTTCTTGCAATATTGAGGCGACCTCACCCCTTTGCTCTCCATCACTGCTCTCCTTACCCAGCTACACATACAACGGAAGGCAAGGGAGGTCTGCTCCAGTCAGTGCCCGCCATTGCTAGTTCTGGTCAGCCAATCGCCTTCAAGGCAAGGGAGACCATCCCTTTGGGTTTAAACCAAATTTGATGTGTTCAGAAACAACGTAGTACCATTATATGAAATGACTCACAACAAGCAATGCTTATATGAGTACTCTAACATCTTTTCCCCCCCATTTGTCTTATAGAATTGAGCTGTTCGAAGCTGTATTCTTTGTTTAAAAGAATAATTAAGTTTTTTGGATGGGATTCGAAGTTTTGGATGTTTTCTTTTTGTACTCAAATCTTGACTAGTGATAGGCTTCATTCTCGAAAGTGTTATAGCTCGTGCTTCTTTTCTTTTTCTTTATTTTCTATATGAACATGATTGCAACATAAAGAAAACGTTAAAGTCCTCAATTGTTTGATCTAAAATGGTGTTTGAAAAGCACTTACCTTTGTTGCTACGCTGACTTACTCATGCTCATTAGCAGCCAAACTAAACGAGTCAATAATGTTTCGAGCATTCCATAAGCTATTTGCTTGTTATTGCTCGCAATTTGTGTATATAGAATATTCATGTTTTCTGAATTAAGAACAGCAAGAAAAAGCCACATCCTAATGATTAACTAGGAATTTACAGAATTATTTTTTTTAATATATAGAATCTGTCATTTCATTTGGAAATGATTTTCTAAGTCTAAAGAATTTGGATTAATTGTTCGTTCATTTTATTATTACTGGTTTAACATTCTGAGTAGCTTGTAATTTTATTTTTAAAGATTGCAAGTTTTTTTTCCATATCTAGAAACTCATGTGGATCGTTGTTATTTTGCTGTATTCTTGGTGTAGCAACTGTCCATTGTATAACAACAGATTTTTTTTTCTGTCTTTCAGTTCTGATTTTTAAAAATTCTATTGTATGTAAGTAAGAAATATGCTTCACACAATCCGTTGATAGCGGTAAAGATGACATGTCAACAAGAATGGCCACCATTTTTATGTGTTTCTTTTTTTTCTAGTTGTTATGGCTGTTTGCTCTTGTTCTCCTTATATACAAAACCGCATACACACGGGGACTAAAATAAAAAAAGCACATCAGTGCTTATTCCATTATCCTCCATGTGTGTTGTGCAGAATGCTGACATGATGGGGTTGTGTTTCTGGCTTATGTACTGGTCACTGTTGTGTCGTCTGCTTTCATCAATAAAAGACAGGAATGCAGCAATCCTTTGCTTGTCTGACTCCTCATTCTTAGCTCTCTCTCTCTCTACCTCTCTCTCTCTCTCTCTGTGTCTCTGACTCTGTTTAGACTGTCTGTCTGTCTGTGTGTCTCTCTCTCCCTCTCTCTCTCTCTTATCTGTCTAGACTGTCTCTCTGTCTCTTTCTCTCTCTCTCTTTGAACAAATATTTTAGAAACGAAAGAAAATTAACTTTAGCACTTTCTCTTTGTCTCTGTTTTTCTGTCTGTCTCTCTGTTTCTCTCTCTGTCTCTTCTGTTTCTCTCTTTCTGTTTCTCTGCCTCCCCCCCCCTCTCTCTCTCTCTCTCCTGCACACACCACGCACACACACAGACACACACACAAACTCACACACATACACACGCACGCACGCACGCACACCACACACACACACACCACGCACGCACGCACACACACACACACACACACCCACACACACACACACACACACACACACACACACACACACACACACACATACACACACACACACACACACACACACACTCGCAATCTGACGACCCGGGTTCGATTCCCGTTCAAGGGGATATTTTCCCCTGGAGTTAACATCAGTGCAGACTCCACTCTCCCCAAAAGTCCTTCGGATGAGACTATAAACCGAGGCCCCGTGTGCGAACGCACGCAGAACATCTTGCGCACACGTTAAATCCTGTTCCGCTTTTCATAAGAGTAGGCCATTGTGTGCCGATGAGAACGGACGACAAAAATTGGCTAAACCGCATTCACACGGGAACTGAATATAAAAAAAGCACAAAAGTGCTTATTCCATTATCCTCGAAATAAAAGAATTAAATAAAAACAAATAAAAACACACACATACACACGCGTGCGCGCGCGCGCCACACACACACACCACACACAAACACACATACAAACACACACACATACACACACACACACACACAAACCACACACACACACACACACACACACACACACACACACACACACACACACACACACACACACACACACACACACACTCCAATTCCGCTTTTCAGAAGAGTAGGCCGTTGTGTGCCGGAGGGAACAGATGACAAAAATGACAAAACCGCATACACACGGGGACTGGATGTAAAAAAGCACAAAAGTGCTTATTCCATTATCCTCGATATAAAAGAATTAAATGAAAACAAATAAAAACACACACATACACACACAGCACACACACGCGCGCACACACACACACATTTTAAATTTTATTTTATTCTTTTATATCGAGGATAATGGAATAAGCACTTATGTGCTTTCTTTTACATCCAGTCCCCGTGTGTATGTGGTTTTGTCAATTATCATCGGTTTCCACCGGCACACAATGGCCTACTCTTACGAAAAGCGAAACAGGATTTTAACGTGTGTGCAAGATGTTCGTGTCCCTGTTCAAGGGGATTTTATTTTCCTGCGGAGTTAACATCAACACCAACTCTCCTCTTCCCTGAAAGTCCTTCAGCTGAGACAATAAACCGAGATTCTAAGCTACTTGCTTGTTGCTGCTGTGCTGATTATGGTCATCGTGGTCTGCTTGTTTCATGCTTATTAATGATTGTTCATTTAAGTCACGAGATTTCTCTGCGTGAAATTTGGGCTGCTCTCCCCGGGGAGAGCGCGTCAGCACAAGAGCAGCGCCACCCCTTTTTTTTGTTTGTCTGCAACCTTATTTACACCAAACCGAGGTCCAGTATCCCAACGCAAGGAGAACATCTTGGCAAACGTGAGAACTTATTCCACTTTTCAGAAGAGTAGGCCATTTGTGCAGTTGGGAACGGATGGAAAAATGTGCAAACTGTGTTATGAACAGGGAGACATGGTGTAAAAAAGGAACGTAAGTACTTATTCCATAATCCTTGAAATAAAAGGATAGATAAACACGTCACCCACCCACCCAAGCACACGCACACGTGCACGCACATGTTAAAATCTGTTCCGTTTTTCGGAAGGTAGGCCATTGTGTGCCGGTGAGAACTGACGACAAAAATTGGCTAAATCGCATTCACATGGGGACTAAAACACATTATCCTCGAAATAAAAGATTAAAAGTAAAAAATAAAACCACAGCACACACACACTCACACTAGCGTGCGGCATGTAAGAGGAAGCAGCAGGAAGAAATTACCAACCTAAGTCAGCAGTGAACTATCCCTTCATATCAAATCAGAAGAGCAAGTGAGGAAGCCAGTCTGAGTGAGACACATACCCTAGGTGGTGATCACCACAAAGTCCCCCTGACAGCCAAACCCACTGAGCCTGCAACCCCAAGTAGCACAGCCGCCAAGGACTTAAGCCCTGACACGAGGAGTGACAGCAAGCCTGTTTTCATACAGCAACCTTGCTGTCTATTCCGTTTTCCCGTGGGGGCACCAATGAAGATTTTGCAACCAGCTTCCTCCACTCCCCCCAGTCCTCTGCTTTATGTAGCAGTTCCTTCCACTCGAGGCCAGTCCACTCTCTCTTCCCATCGTTTTCTCTGTCTGCCTCTTCATCTCCCTCCTTGCACTCTTCCCTGTAGGACAGTCATGGCCAGTCCAGATGTTCGTGTGACATGCCTGTACCACTTTAGTTTTCCTGAATTCAGGAGCTCTCCATGTTGTCTGATGGTAGTTTTAATTCTGGTTTCCACTTCCTCATTAGTGATGTGACCTCTGTATGAGATACTAAGGATTTTGTGGAAGTATTTCATCTCCATTGCCTGTATCCTTCCTTCAATGTCTGCTGTTATGGTCCACGTTTCACCTGCATACAAAAATATGGACATGAGCAGGGAAGGCATCAGTCTGATCTTGAAGCTGATGGCGATGTTCTTTGTCATTCCAGAGGACTTTCTGTTTGGTCATTAGCTACTTTCTGTTTGGTCATTGCAGCTGTGGTCTGGACTATCTTTTCTGGTGAGGCAACCATCCTCAGCCAGGTGGATCCCGGGTGGCAGGTAGGGGATGGTCAGGTGTGAAAGCATTGCCGGACAACTGGCCATGGTCCTCCTGTCAGGAAAGGCCGGGACAACTGGCGGCTCTGTCGTCTCCATGACATACCGGTCATGGGCACGTCACGCCATCAAGAGCCGCGGTCAATGCTCTGCATGCCCCTGGGCTCCCAGGGTAACAGGAGATAGATGAGGGGGAAGTAACCCTGACACAGACCTAGAGGGCTGAAGTCAGCGGTATGGGGCCATAGGCGTCCTCTAACAAATCACGATACCACGCACACAAAACCCCGCATGAAGACTACGTCAGATTGGGCTTTCTTTTGTTTGCATGCCTCTGTAATCATACTTACAGTGAACAATGTGAGCGTGGGAAACAATGAACCCAAACTCCCAGGGAGACATGGGAAACAATGAAGTTATGCAACATTCCTGGAGATGGGCAATTTTGACATTTCGGTTTGCCAGCTGTAATCCAAGGTTCTCCTGTGCAAACGCACGCAGAACATTCTGCACGCACGTGAAATTCTATTCCCGTCTTTCAGAAGAGTCCGCCTGTGTGAGCCAGTGGGAAAGGATGACAAAACTGACAAAGCTGCATGCACACATGGGCGCTTATCCATTATTCTTGAAATGAACAAAAATGTAAATAATGTACAACAAACACACACATGTACACATGCATGCTCTCTCTCTCTCTCTCTCTCTCTCTCTCTCTCTCCTCTCTCTCTCTCTCTCTCTCTCTCTTCTCTCTCTCTCTCTCTCGTGCACCCACACTCTAGCATTCCACAGCCTTGGGTGTACGGAATAGCCTGGTGGCTAGAGTGATGCGTTCGTGATCTGCTGACCCGGGTTCGAATCTTGTTCAAGAGGATTTTTCCTCTGGAGTTAACATCAGTGCTGACTCCACTCCTCCCCCAAAAGTCCTTCGGATGAGACTATAAACCGAGGTCCCGTGTGCGAACGCACGCAGAACGGATGACAAAATTGACTCAACTGCATACACACGGGGACTGTATGAGAAAAGCACATGAGTACTTAATCCATTATCCTCAATATTAAAGAATAAATAATTTATTTTTTAAAACACTCACAGAGGTGGATTTTCCTCTGGAGTTAACATTAGTGCTGACTTCACTGCCCCCCAAATCTTTTGGATGAGACTATAAACCGAGGTCGCGTGTGCGAACGCAAATTAAAACCTGTTCAGCCTTTCTGGAGAGTAGGACATTTGTGCCAAGGGGGAAGGATGAAAGAAATTAACAAAACCGCCTGCACTCGGGGACTGGATGTAAAAAAAAAAGCGCATGAGTGAAATGCCACACAGATATAGATACAGACACAAACACACAAACACGTACGCGCGCAAGTATGTACGCGAACGTGCGCGCGCGCACGTCGCACGCACGTACACACACACAAACACTCATACACACAGACACAGCCACAAACGCACACATACACACTCCTCAACACACACACCATCCCACAACACACACACACACACACAACACACACACACACACAACACACACACACACAACACACACACACAAACACACACACACCATGCGCGCGCGAGCGCGCTCACTCGTGCTGTCATTACCCCCCCACCAAACGTTTCAATAAAACATACAGATCATTTCATGCCATTATCTCTCTCTCTCTCTCTCTCTCTCTTCTCTCTCTCTCTCTCTCTCTCTCTCTCTCTCTCTCTCTCTCTATATATATATATATGTATATATACATATACATATATATATATGTGTGTGTGTGCGTACGTATATATATATATATATATATATATATATATATATATAATATATATATATATATATATTATATATATATATCGGATAGACATTAATACGAACACGCACGCACGCACGCGCGCACGCACGCACGCACGCACGCACGCACACACACACCACACACATACATCGCCGCGCGCGCAGAATCCAATTCCCCGCCCCCCACCCCAAAACAAAACATACCTACCTACCTACCTACTTAGCTTTTACATACATACCTTCCCCCACGAACACTAACCTATCTATCTATCTATCTATCTATCTATCTATCTATCTATCTATCTATCTATCTATCTATCTATCTATCTATCTATCTATCTATCTATCTATCTATCTAGTTAGCTAGCTAGCTAGCTAGCTACACAAAGCAGCTATTGCATGAAATCATATTCAACTTCACTGATTCTTATATCTGCCTGGGTGTGTGACCTGTGTGTGTGTGTGTGTGCGTGCACATTTGGACTCGATGGAAGTATTTATTGTTACTGGTTGTATGACTGTGTAAGTATGAGTTGAGTGCAAGCGCTTTGATTTGTCTCTGCAAGATATAGTGCTATATAAATTCCATTTATTATTATTATTATTATTATTATTATTATTATT
>CM054165.1:8041982-8049482 GCA_028751875.1 Rapana venosa
AGAGTTCTGAGTAGTGCTTTTTCAGTCCACCCTTGTGAGCGTTTGTCTTGCTTATGTCTCGCCATCAGTGTCTTTTGAACCTGGTGATATTGCGTTGGGAATGACTGTGCTGCCCACCACTGCAGTGACTGTGTATCAGAATGGTGTGTGTGGAGGCTGGTACGGGTGGAGATGCGAGTGTCTGGGATTGGTTACTTTTCACCGAGAATCTTCTCCTGATGAGACACGTGCTGTGATAACGGTTCAGCTTCCTGGCATAACAGTGATGCCCAGTGTGTATTTCACAGCCACACAACAGCGAGGTGAGTACCACAGCACGGTCTTTGTGTCTTCTGGATAATGATGCCTCTTTGTTTTTTGTTTGTGTGGGGTTTTTTCTTATCTGATTTTGCCTTGAACACATAGAAAGATGGCCACACCCTGGATGGGGCTCCTCACGATGACAGTGGCGATGGAGACAAGTGAGTTAAGTTGCCATGCCTTGAATTTGTGGAAGGAAGCTCTCGATGTGGCAAGGCTGGTGGTCGGGTCATCAGCATAATATTTCTATAGAGTATGCTGCCTCGGTAGGTGAACTTTTCAACTGTGGATCATCTTTGCACTTTGACAGTGATTTTGGGGGATATGTGTTGTGCTGTTTTTCGGAGCTGGCTAGTGCGGGACTTCAGTTTTTTTGTGTTTTAACCTCAGAGACTGAATGTGTGGCAGGCGTCAACATATCTCTTAACATTGTGTCTGTGTAATGGCTTCAGAAGAGGGGTGGAGGATAGAGTCATCCTCAAACTAGGACTTGTTGACCGTGTCTGTCACAATCGTGAAGAAGAGTTCAGAGGCTGGAAAGTTACCATCAGTGTGGTGCATGAGAGCTGCTATGTCTGTCGCTGGGGCCCTTGAAGCATCCATCAGCGTGTCTGAGAGCAGGAAAGTGAACGTGGTGAGGGCAAGGATACCGCCCTGGTTCACGCCACTGCAGACAGGAAAGGCAGTGGGAGTTTCGCCATGGATTGGAATGTGGTCACCATGCCCTGGAATGTGGTCACCATATCCTGGAATGTGGTCACCATGCCCTGGAATGTGGTCATCATGCCCTGGAATGTGGTCATCATGCCCTGGAATGTGGTCATCATGCCCTGGAATGTGGTCATCATGCCCTGGAATGTGGTCATCATGCCCTGGAATGTGGTCATCATGACCTGGAATGTGGTCACCATATCCTGGAATCTGGCCATCATGTTCTGGAATCTGGCCATGGAATCTGGCCATTGTGTTCTGGAATATGGACATGGAATCTGGCCATTGTGTTCTGGAATCTGGCCATGGAATCTGGTCATCATGTTCTGGAATCTGGCCATGGAACCTGGCCATGGAATCTGGCTATTGTGGTCTGGAATCTGGCCATGGAATCCGGTCATCATGCTCTGGAATCTGGCCATGGAATCTGGCCATTGTGTTCTGGAATCTGGCCATGGAATCTGCCATCATGTTCTGGAATCTGCCATCGTGTTCTGGAATCTGGCCATCATGCTCTGGAATGTGGCCACAACGCCTCCCTGTAGTTGTTTTTGGGTGGTGATGACCTTTCTGGGGCATCTCTATTTTGTCACGATTTTCTAGAGGACCATCTTGGCAAAGGGTATACCAACATGATAGTGTAAAGGTCAACATTCCGTTCCACACATTCATTTTTCCCTCTTGAAGTTGTCTAGCAGCTAACATGAACGCCATGTCCATAGTATTAATTTTTTGTTTGTTTTTAAACTGCATCTAAATTTTGGTAGGTCTGTGTCAGGATGTGTGCTGAGGTGGTTAAGTGGGATTTCAGCCAGCAATTTTCTTTTTCATTTCTAGGCTAGAGTTCCCAGGTTCACCAATGGTGAGATTTTGCGTGCGCGATCGTTTTTATCTACCATTAAGGTAGCCGCATTCCGATTTGGGGATGGCGTCTAAACAAGACAACAGTGTGCATGCATTAAAAATAGATGTTCTCATCCGTTCCTACTACCCACACAAAATGGCTTGCTCTTTTAAAATGGTTTTACCGTGTGCGCAAGATGTTCTGCGTGCATAAGCTCACAGGCACTCAGTTTATAGTCTCATCCCAAGGGCTGTTGAGGGAGCGGAGTCAGTAATTTTGTTAACTCCAGGTTGAAAAATTCTAAAACAGTGGTAGCTGGAATCTGGGCTCGAACCCAGGGCGTTAAAAGTCACAAGTGCAGTGCTCTAACCACCAGGCTGTCCTGCCCTCTTACGTTCTTTTTAAAAGCTGCATAGGCCCTCACTACTGGAAGGTCTTTGTCAGGGTGTGTGTTGAGGTGACTGAATGGAACTTTAGCAAGCATCTTACCTGCATGCTATAGCAGATTCCTTGATGGATGTCACAGGACTGCAGTGTCACTTCTTTTATAGAAATATTTTAAAAATTTTTTAATTTATTTATTCTTTTATGTCGAGGATAATGGACTAAGCACTTATGTGCTTTTTTACATCCAGTGTCTCTTCTTTTATAGAGATATTTTTATTCTATTTAAAAATTTTTATTCTTTTATATCGAGGATAATGAACTAAGCACTTATGTACTTTTTTTTACATCCAGTCCCCGTGTGTATACGTTTTTTTTGTACATTTTGTCATCTGTTCCCACCGGCACACAATGGCCTACTCTTACGATATATATATACGATATAGAGGATGCAAGCGCCTTCAGAGTCCTTCAAGATAATTTTCTGTCGCCATTTTTGGTTTTTGCTTTTTTTGTTCCTTGGCTAGAGCTCAGGGGACGGGACAGCTCAGTGGTCGGAGCACTCGCTTTCCTCCCAGCCAAGTTAAGCAGCATCGAGTATGGTTACCAGTTGGATGGGTGACCGTTTGAGAGCCTTGGCTTCAGTACAGTTCCCCCAGTTCACCCAGCAGTAAATGGGTACCTGCCCTCTTTAGGGTCAGGGAAGGTAAAGCAGCGAGGGAGAGGAGATGGGCGCCGCCCTCAATATGCTGGCCCTAGAGAAGTGAGGTCTCTGACGCCTCGCTCCCATACGACCTTATAGGTTATGGGACTCCTTTACCTTTACCTATTTTTGGGTTTTGCCTTTTTTTGTTCCTTGGCTAGAGCTCAGAAGTTCACCAATGGTCAGATTTTAGCCTATGCCACTTTCTCCGTCTCTGTCTGTCTGACTGTCTGTCTGTCTCTGTCTGTCTGTCTGTCTGTCTGTCTGTCTCTCTCTCTCTCTCTGTCTGTCTGTCTGTCTGTCTGTCTGACTGTCTGTCTGTCTCTTCCCACCTCATTAGGGTAGCTACATTGCGAAACTTGAGGTATACAGTTGGAAAACTGGAACCTCCCTATAATCATTGCCAGAACAGGTGGAAGATACCTCACCTTGGTCTTCCCGATGTTTATTTTTATTTATTTATTTATTTATTCTTTTATATTGAGGATAATGGAATAAGCACTCATGTGCTATTTTACATCCAGTCCCCGTGTGTATGCGGTTTTGTCAATTTTGTCATCTGTTCCCACCGGCACACAATGGCTTACTCTTCCGAAAAGCGGAACAGGATTTAACGTGAGCGCAAGATGTTCTGTATGCGTTCGAACACGGGGCCTCGGTTTATAGTCTCATCCAATGTTCAACTGTGGTGTGTTCTTTAGACGTGCAGAAGACCGTCAGCAGACGTGTCTGACTGGTTTACATAGAGGCTTTCTCTGAAAGAATGGTGGACACTTAGTTTGATTTTCCCCTCAAACTCGGGGGAAAGGACCAAGCTAGGAGTAAAACCTTGCTGCCTTAGGTTACACATAAAGGTTAGCTTTCGTGTTAAGTAGTGTCTTCTGTAGAGTGCGAGTCAGAAAAAAACCATGTTTGCCGGTTTTCACAGATTTTTGTTTTAAAGTATGAAAAAAATGCACGTGGACTTGTTTTAGGGGTTGAAGCCATAGATTAACACCAGGTAGTGATGAGAAAGTGGGAAATGATCGTCAAACTGAGGATTGCTTGTGTTCCTACAGTGTTGACCTCGCGCATGCATATTGTGGTGAGGCAGCTAGCAGACGACAAAGTACTGAAGGGGGTAGAGTATTTGCTGCAAAAAATGAAAAAAAAAAGCTCAAACTTACCAAATTTGTTCGATTTGTCCAGAGTTTTGAGTTAGGGGCTAGTCTTTCTCAAAAAGTGGTTTATATTTCTGTGGTGGATGCCTTAGTACGTGCAGTACGAATGCGAGAGTGATCTGATATGAAAATAGAAGTAAAAGTGTCAGAATCTAACCGTGATGTGTAACCTTATGGGCTTGAAGAGTTGATGGATCTTCTCATCTTGGGCTGGGTCACCTGCTTTGTAATAATAATAATATATGGAATTTATATAGCGCTGAATCTTGTAAAACAAACAAATCGAAGCGCTTGCACTCAAATCATTTACACGCATGCAACTTTCCTCAAATATAATAAATAATATATTTCAAATTTATGCACGCACACACACACACACACACACACACACACACACACACACACACACACACACACACACACACACACACACACACACACACACACACACACACACGCACGCACGCACGCACGCACACACACCACACACCACACACACGCACGCACGCACGCACGCACGCACGCACGCACGCACGCACGCACGCACGCACACACACCGTAATTTACATGAATATAGAAATGTTGTATCTCTTATATACAGGTTTAAGCTCAATGCTTTTAGAACGAAATTTTTAAAAAAAGCAACATGTATCTGTGGTGAAAATCTTACCAATGATCACATTCTTTTACGATGCAGAGATCTGAAAAACATCTTACCTGCCTTCCCAGTCCGTAGCTTGCAGCAAATTCTTAAAGACATTCCATTAATGAAAGAAATTGTATTGTCATTAAGCCATACTCCTATTTTCAGACTCCTCTGATATAAGGATAGCTTCAAGTTATATGAATTGGAAAGCTGGTATTTTTGCTGTTTGATATTTCTGGGGTTGGTTATTGTTTTTTTTTTTTTTTGGTTGTTGTTGGTTTTTTCTTTGTTTTTTGTTTTTGTTTTTCCAGAATTCTTGTTTATGCTTTTTTCATAATAGTTGTTTATTACGATTGATTAGTTATATGCATACCCCTCCCCCCTACACACACACACAAGCACGTGCGCGTGCGCACGCACACACACGCACACGCGCACACACGCACACACACATACACTCACTTTCCTGTCTGATATCACTATTTAGTGGAAGGACGTTAAACTGAAGAACTACTACTACACACACACACACACCCGCGAACACACACACACACACCCGCGAACACACTTAGAAGATGAAGGATGCTGTTGAAAAGTAGAGATGTATATGAGGGGAAAGTGTCAGGTAGGAAATAAGTGTGTTTTGAGGCTGGATTTGAAGGTATCAAGTGAAGGTTTTTTGCGAAGTGAAAGAGGGAGGTCATTCCAGGTGGACGAACCAGAAACAGAGAAAGATCAACAGCCAACAGTACTTTGTTTGAATCTGGGTGTTCGAAAGCACAAAGTATCTGCGGCTGAACGAAGGGAACGGGATTGAGTGTACAGGTGAAGACAGTTACAAAGATAAGATGGTGCAGATTTGTGGAGACACTTGAAACAGAGGGTATTGATCCTATACTTCAGTCTTTGTGAGACTGGCAGCCAGTGAAGAGATCGCAGAAGAGGAGTGGTGTGTTCAGATTTTTTCTTTCTTAGGACCAGTCGAGCTGCAGAGTTTTGTATGCGTTGAAGAGAGTGGATGGATGATGCTGGTAGGCCAACCAAAAGCGAATTACAGTAGTCTAAACGTGAAAGAGTGAGAGATGTGACAAGCTTGGAAGTTGCATCAGTGGACAGATACTTGCGAATCGCGCTTATGCGCCGTAGTTGATAGTAGCAAGACTGGCAGGTCTGGGTGATGAATTTTTTCATAGAGAGTGTGTTGTCAAGAACTACACCTAAATACTTCACAGAGTTGGACAAAGGAACTGACGTATTGCCGAATTCTATTGATGCTGTTGTGATGGAGGAAAGTTTATGTTGGGTCCCTATGAGCATGGCTTCGGTTTTATCAGCATTAAGTTGTAACTTGTTCTGAGTCATCCAGTTTTGAATGTCTTGAAGGCAGTAGGACATATTTGTCAGGAGGGAAGGCAAGTTTTCAACAGTATCACTGCACTGAAGCTGAGTGTCATCGGCATAGAAATGATGATCAATATGGTGGTTGTTTATTATATGTGAGAGTGGAGCAGTGTAGAGAGTAAAGAGAACAGGGCCCAGGACTGATCCCTGTGGGACTCCACATTCCATTTTGACAGGTTTTGATTGACTTTTGTTTACAATAACTTTCTGGAATCTGTCTGTGAGGTATGAAGTAAACCAGGTGAGGGCTGTGCCGTTAATACCAAACGTATTTTGGAGGCGAGAAAGAATTGAGTGATCTATAGTGTCGAAGGCTGCAGATAAGTCAAGAAGAGTGAGGAGGGAGAATTTTCCTGCATCAGAAGCAAGTAGAAGTGTATCTAAAGTATGGACTAGGGTGGTTTCGGTGCTGTGGTTGGGGCGATAGGCAGATTGAAAAGGGGGAAGGAGATCATTGGAATGAAGGTGACTATGAAGGTGACTTTGTAGACTTGTGCTGGGAAGAAGTCCACGCTAGGACACCTCCTACTGGACAGCAGGCTGGCAAATCACCTTGTGCATCCTTCGGATGAGACTATAAACCGAGGCCCCGTGTTCCAACGCATGCAGAACATCTTGCGCACACGTTAAAGCCTGTTCCGCTTTTCGGAAGAGTAGGCCATTGTGTGCGGGTGTTGGAAACAGATGACAAAATTTTACAAAACCGCATACACACTGGGACTGGATGTTAAAAAAAGCACATGAGTGCTTATTCCATTATCCTCGATATAAAAGAATAAATAAATAAATAGAATGCATCTCATATGAGCTTGAACCTTCACACCCTCCCCTCCATCCCCACCCATCCGCTAGACCTGCAGTGGTGGTCTGGGTGCTAGTCGTTCCAGTGAGGTGAGAAACCGAGTTCTGCGTGCACCAGGGACCCACTTGAAGTTGTCTGTTTATTCAGATGAGGAAGTGCTGGTATTGATATTGCTGTCGGTGTGATCACGAATAAATCACTCTAACCACTAGGCTATCCCGTCCCCTCTATGTGTGTGCGCGCGCGCGCGCGCGCGCGCGCGCGCGTGTGTGTGTGTGTGTGTGTTTATTTATTTATTTTATTCATTTATTTTATTTATTTATTTAATTCTTTTACTTCGAGGATAATGGAATAAGCACTCATGTGCTTTTTTCATCCAATCCCCGTGTGCATGCAGTTTTGTCAATTTTGTCATCCGTTCCCACCGGCACACAATGGCCTACTCTTCCGAAAAGCGGAACTGGTTTTAACGTGTGCGCAAGATGTTCTGCGTGTGTTCGCACACAGGGCCTCGGTTTATAGTCTCATCCGAAAGACTTTTTGGGGAAA
>CM054165.1:8054482-8056982 GCA_028751875.1 Rapana venosa
TCTGCACAGTTAGATAGTTTTTCAAAGGTTTTTTTAAATGGCTTTTGGGGGTAATATTTTTTTTAACTCTCTTGGGAGGTTATTCCATAACTGACTACCTGAATACAAAAACTTGTCTTGTAGAGATTGTTTCTAGGTCTTGGAAACGATAGCTATTGATTGTGCCTGTGTTCATTTATTTTGTAAGTATTGGTTATCTTTGGAGGAGCATTTCCGTATATAACATTATGCATGCATACAGCTTTGTTGAAGAAAAGTCTATTTCGGAATGTGAGTATATTGTTTTGTTTGTAGTCAGTAACAGTTAAGGTACTTGACTTTAATAGTACCAACTTTACTGCTCTTTTATTTATATGGTGGATACACTTCAAATTTGTGTCACTGCAATTGTCCCATAGTGTGAATGCATAGTCAATAATATGAAAAATATGGCCGCAAAAGAAGAGTTTCCGAGAATTGTTATCAAGAATTTTTTAAATTTTAGATAACTGAAGAAGCCTGTTGGATAAACGTTTTCCCGGCGACATAATATGATCTGTCCAAGTCAAGTTGTTGTCAATAGTGACACCTAGAATTTTATCAGCAACAACTTCTTCAACTGCTTCATTCTCAATAAACAACAAACAGTGTGTAGGACAGTGTGTGTAGGACAGTGTGTGTAGGACAGTGTGTGTGTAGGATAGTGTGTGTGTAGGACAGTGTGTGTATAGGACAGTGTGTGTAGGATAGTGTGTGTGTAGGACAGTGTGTGTAGGACAATGTGTGTGTAGGACAGTGTGTGTGTAGGATAGTGTGTGTGTAGGACAGTGTGTGTATAGGACAGTGTGTGTGTAGGACAATGTGTGTAGGGCAGTGTGTGTGTAGGACAATGTGGGGTGTAGGACAGTGTGTGTGGTGTAGGACAGTGTGTGTGTGTAGGACAGTGTGTGTGTAGGACAGTGTGGTGTAGGACAGTGTGTGGTAAGGACAATGTGTGTGTGTGTAGGACAGTGTGTGTGTGGGAAACAATGTTTTGTAGGACAATGTGTGTAGGACAGTGTGTGTGTAGGACATGTGTGTGTAGGACAGTGTGTGTGTAGGACAGTGTGTGAGGACAGTGTGTGTGTGTGTAGGACAGTGTGTGTGTGGACAGTGTGTGTTAGGACAGTGGTGTGTGTGTAGGACAGTGTGTGTGTAGGACAGTGTGTGTGTAGGACAGTGTGTGTAGGACAGTGTGTGTGGGACAGTGTGTGTAGGACAGTGTGTGTGTACTGCAATGTGTGTTTGGGGGTGGGAGGGGTGGGGAGGGGGTGAAAGTGTGTGTTGAGACAGTGTGCGGGGTGTGACAGTTTTCGATTCATTTTACGTCTCTTCACAAATTGGGATACTAGACGGTGTGACGTGTGCTTTCGCGTGCGTGTGTGCGCGTGTGTGTATGTTGTGTGTTTGTGTGTGTATTTGTGTGTGTGTGTGTTTGTGTGTGTGTGTGTGTGAGATAGATAGATAATAGAAAGAGAGAGAGAGAGGGAGAGAGAGAGAGAGAGAGAGAGAGGAGAGAGAGAGAGAGAGAGAGAGAGAGAGAGAGAGCGACAGACAGACAGACAGATCGACAGACACAGAGAATTATATGACAATGCATTTTTAACAGTTACGTGCTTTAATGTACACATGTACTCTCATCCCATCACGTGTGATTACTACACACACACACACACACACACACACACACCCCACACACACACACACACACACACACACACACACACACACACAACACACACACACACACACACACACACACACACCACACACATACACACACACAAACACACACACACACAAACACACACACAAACACACACACAAACACAAACACACACACACTGTCTCACAGAGAGACACAGAGAGAGAGAGAAGGGGAGAGAGAGAGAGAGAGAGAGAGAGAGAGAGAGAGAGAGAGAGAGAGAGAGAGAGAGAGAGAGAGAGAGAGAGAGAGAGAGAGAGAGAGAGAGAGAGAGAGAGAGCAAGGCCAGGAAGGAGAGAGAGACAGAAAGAAACTGAAAAAATAGGACGAGCAAGAATGAGTACATACAAACGCGCGCGCGCACGTACGCACGCGCGCACGCGCGCGCACACACACACACAAACACAATCCACTCTTCCCAAAAGTCCTTCGGATGAGATTATAAACCGAGGCCCCGTGTGCGAACGCACGCAGAACATCTTGCGCACACGTTTAATCCTGTTCCGCTTTTCGTAAGAGTAGGCCATTGTGTGCCGGTGGGAACAGATGACAGAATTCACAAAACCGCATACACACGGGGACTGGATGTAAAAAAGCACATAAGTGCTTATTCCATTATTTTCGATATAAAAGAATAAAATAAATTAACCTCCCACCCCACTACAACACATACATACACACTCACACATACACACACACACACACACACACACACACACACACACACACACACACACACACACACACACACACACACACACACACACACACACACAC
>CM054165.1:8061982-8066982 GCA_028751875.1 Rapana venosa
AGACAAAGAATGACGCCAGACCAAACAACAAGTATCCAACACCTTCTAAAATGATTCCTGATGCAAACCAAGGTCTACCCAATGTGCTGGTACTATATGACTTACAGTGAACAGTGTCGGAGAAGAAAGACTTGGAATATTTCCTACTGCTTCAGAGCTTCACTGCACAGGTGCTATACCATCAACGCTGTGCACAAGTCTCTACAAGAAGAGTTGGCAGCAGTAGCAAAAGCCTGATGTCATAGTCATACACTGCGCTGTGAATGACTTGAAGTCAAAGGACCCAGCAGATGTCAGCAAGTTCTTTTGCATCTTTACTGAAAGAAACTGCCGCCCCCCCCCCTCCAAATACTCTAATGTAAAATTCGTCATCAGCAAAATTCTACCGACCAGAGACCAAAAGAAAAGACATTAAAAGACAGCTTTTCAACGGCTTGAAAACCTCGGAACTTTATGACCAACCCAACATCTCGTTTGTGGAAAAATTCAAACATCAAGCGTCTTCACCTTCTCCGGGACAGCATCCACCCAAAGGTGTTGGAGAGGCAGCCTTCTGGCAGGCGACCTGGGTGGCCATGTCCGAAACCTGCTTTGGAAGATCCGCAGGATGACCTACCCACCTCACCTCCTGCCAGTCCTGCTTCCACAAGCGCTACCCTCCAGTTTCCCAGCCACACCTGGATCAACGGATTGGATGTTCTGGGAGACTGGTCTATTCTCTATGTTAACTGTTTACATCAACTTTTTGTAGATGTGAGGGGAAGTTTTATTTTTCCTGAGGACGTGGCAGATCTGCTGTGCATTCCCTCTGCCATTGATATCCTTTTGTCCTATCGTTTTCGTAACCTTTATACAATACAACGCAGCACAGTACAGCACAATACAATGCAGTACAGTATAATACAATACACTGCAGTACAGTACAATACAATACAATGCAGTACAGTGCAATACAATACAATGCAGTACAGTATAATACAATACAATGCAGTACAATACAATACAATGCAGTACAGTACAATACAATACACTGCAGTACAGTACAGTACAATACAATACAATACAATGCAGTACAGTACAATACAATACAATACAATACAGTACAGTACAATACAATACAATGCAGTACAGTGCAATTCAATACATTGCAGTACAGTACAATACAATACAATACAATGCAGTACAGTACAATACAATACAATACAATACAATGCAGTACAGTGCAATACAATACAATGCAGTACAGTATAATACAATACAATGCAGTACAATACAATACAATGCAGTACAGTACAATGCAATACAATGCAGTTCAGTGCAATGCAATACAATGCAGTTCAGTGCAATACAATACACTGCAGTACAGTACAGTACAGTACAATACAATGCAGTACAGTACAATACAATACAATGCAGTACAGTACAATACAATACAATGCAGTACAGTATAATACAATACAATGCAGTACAGTACAATACAATACAATGCAGTACAGTACAGTACAATACAATGCAGTACAGTATAATACAATACAATGCAGTACAGTACAATACAATACAATGCAGTACAGTACAATACAATACAATGCAGTACAGTGCAATTCAATACATTGCAGTACAGTACAATACAATACAATACAGTACAATACAATACAATGCAGTACAGTACAATACAATACAGTACAGTACAATACAATACAATGCAGTACAGTACAATACAATACAATGCAGTACAGTACAATACAATGCAGTACAGTACAATACAATACAATGCAGTACAGTACAATACAATACACTGCAGTACAGTACAATACAACACAATGCAGTACAGTACAATGCAGTACAATACAATACAATACAATGCAGTACAGTACAATACAGTACAGTACAATGCTATACAATGCAGTACAATACAATACAGTACAATAAATAGAAAACAAAACAACCCCCCAAATCAAGCAAACTGAAACCAAAACCAAAACCAAGAAAAACCAAACCCCCAGTAAATAAGGAAGGAAAGAGAAGGTGAGTGTGTGTGGGGGATTGGGGTGGTGGAAGAAAAATAGACTGGACAGACAGACAGATGAATCCATCCAGAATCGATAACCCCCACCACCACCACCGCTATCACCACCAAGTGCTGGCACACACATTTCTCTTCCTCTTCTTCTGCTCTCTCCTCTCAGGGAATAATAGCACGACAACAACGTGTTTGTTTGTTTGAGGAAGGCGTGCGTGCGGGGTGGGGTGGGGTGGGGGGTTGGGGTTGGACGGGTGGAGGGGGTGGGTGGGCAATAAGAGTGGGAGGGAAGGAGTGGGGGGGGGGGGGGGGCGAACGTGAGCGGTGAAGCGAAGCAGAATAACGGAAGAGGAGGATGCAAAGTAGAGGTAAGGGGGAGAGGGGTAGGGAGGGAGGGAGGGGAGAGGAAGAGGGTAGAGAGGAGGAGGAGGAGGAGGGGAGAGAGAGAGAGAGGGGGGAGGGGAGGGGGGAAGAGGGAGGGGGTAGGGGTAGCTGAGCGTGTTGAAAATGAGGAGAAAGAAATGGGGAAAAGGGAGGGGGGGGGGGGGGGGGTTGGGGGGGGGGGGTAAGGACGATTGTTTGTATTTCCCAGAATTCTTAATTCCTGTTTCGTGTTTGAGAGGGGGGAGTGTGGGGAGAAGGAGGGGAAGGAGGGGAGGGGGTGGGTGGGTAGGGAGTGGATGGTGCAGTTGAAGGTAAAGGAAAGGTAGTTGAAGGCAGAGTTGAAATCAGGTTAGTAGTGGGTGGGTATATAGAAAAGACAGAGATTTGATCTGAATAGGTTTTATCGAATGAATCGAATGAAAATTTTATCGAACGAATAGATTGAACATTTCAAGGAATGACTTTTATTTAAAGAGGGTAGTGGCCTAAGCAAAGATACTTTAGTGTTTACAACCAGCCTCTCTGGGCACAAAAAACCCAAACTACATAAACAAAATTAATCTATGAATGATGAAGAAGGGAAAATAATATCCATCGTATTATCCAAACGCAAGAAACACGTTCTACGCATAAGCGCTTTAATTTTTGTGTGTGTGCAAAATATAGCGCTGCATAAATTCCATGTATTATTATTTTATTATTATATACCTTTATCTTCTTCTTGAGAGAGAGAGAGCGAGAGAGGGGGGAGGGTGAGAGAGGGAGACAATGACAAATTCTTTTATTTCGAGGATAATGAATAAGCACTCCTGTGCTTTTTTACATCCAGTCCCCAGCTGTAGGAATACATCTTGATAATGAACCCTATACTCATACTCTCACACAGTAGAAACAAAGAGATAAAACTTTTAAAAAATCCAAACAAATAAAAAAAATCCCCCAAACAGCCCCCCAAACAACCAAACAACCAACAACAAACAACAAACAAGTAACATAAGAAACAACAACAAAAAACCCCACCTAAAAAAACAAAATCAAGGGGAAAAAATGAAAAAGAAAAGAAAAAGAGAAAAACAAAAAAGCCAAACTTAAGAGATAGAGAGAGAGAGAGAGAGAGAGAGAGAGAGAGAGAGTGTCTACGTCTGTGTGTATATGAGAGGAGAGAGAAGAGAGAGAGAGAGAGAGAGAGAGAGAGAGAGAGAGAGAGAGAGAGAGAGAGAGAGAGAGAGAGAGCAAGAGAGAGAGAGTGTGTGTGTCTACGTCTGTGTGTATATGAGAGAGAGAAAGAAAGAGAGCGAGAGAGAGAGAGAGAGAGAGAGAGAGAGAGAGAGAGAGAGAGAGAGAGAGAGAGAGAGAGAGAGAGAAGGAGAGAGAGAGAGAGAGGAGGAGAGAGAGAGAGAGAGAGTGATAGAGAGAGAGAGACAGAGAGTACATGTTGAAACCTGCTTCACCTTTCGGACGATGAGGCCAATTTGTGCCAGTGGGAACAGATGATAAGATTTACAAAATAAAACCGTATGCACTGGGGACTGGGTGTTTAAAAAAAAGCACACAAGTGCTTATTCCATTATCGTTGAAATAAAAGAAGAGTAATTGAAAAGAAATAGAGAGGGCGAAGAGAGGGGGAAGAGAGAGAGAGAGAGGGGGGGGGGGGGAAAGGGGGGAGAAAAGAGAGAGAGAGATAGAGGGGCAGAAGCAAAGAGACTCACAAGAACAGAGCCATATATATATTATATATTAATATATATTATATAGAGAGAGGAGAGAGAGAGAGAGAGAGAGAGAGAGAGAGAGAGAGAGAGAGGGGGGGAGGAGAGAGGGAGAGAGAGAGATAGAGGGAGAGAGAGAGAGAGATAGAGGGAGAGAGAGAGAGAGGGGAGGAGAGAGAGAGAGAGAGAGAGAGAGAGAGAGAGAGAGAGAGAGAGAAGGAGAGAGAGAGGGGGAGAGAGGAGAGAGAGAGATAAGGGAAGAGAGAGAGGGGATGAGAGGGAGAGAGAGAAAGGGAAGAGAGAGAGAAAAGGAAGAGAGAGAGAGAGAGAAGAGGAGAGAGAGAGAGGGAAGAGGGAGAGAGAAAAGGGAAGAGAGAGAGAAAAGGGAAGAGAGAGAGAGAGAGAGAGAGAGAGAGAGAGAGAGAGAGAGAGAAAAGGGAAAGAGAGAGAGAGACAGACAGACAAGACAAATTCTTTTATTTCGAGGATAATGAATAAGCACACATGTGCTTTTTTACATCCAGTCCCCGCCCGTTAGGGATACATCTTAATAATAATAACCCAATACCTTATACAGTCTCACAATAAAAACAAGGGGAAATAACCCTTTTCAAAACACCCCCCCCCAGCAACCCTCCTCCCCCCCCAAAGCAAGCAATTAAAAGAAAATCCTAAGAATACCCCACCCCTACCCCCCCCCAAAAAAAACCCTAACCAAAAAAAACAAACAAAAAAAAGAAAAGGGAAAAACCAAACCAAAAAAAAGTGAAAAAAAGGAGAAAAACAGACAAACAAAAACAACAAGAAAAAGACAACAACAAACCCAAGAAAAATAAAAACCCCCAAATTTAAAAAGTCATAATGATAAACATCTCACATTGTCAAAT
>CM054165.1:8069482-8071982 GCA_028751875.1 Rapana venosa
TTTTTTTTTTTTTTTTTTTTTTTTTTTTTTTTTTTTTTTTTTTTTTTTTTTTTTTTTTTTTTTTTTTTTTTTTTTTTTTTTTTTTTTTTTTTTTTTTTTTTTTTTTTTTTTTTTTTTTTTTTTTTTTTTTTTTTTTTTTTTTTTTTTTTTTTTTTTTTTAAAAATATTGACTAAGAAGACAGAGACTTTTTTTCATACAAAATCCCCCCTTTACACATGTATTGCTACATCATGCAATGACAATGGGCAAAGTACTTTTAGAGAAATGTAAAATATCAGTTATTGGGATAAGTCCCACCCCCCGACGCCCCTTTTTGGGGATGTTTCTTCTCGTCGTTAACATCATGCCCTCCCTCCCCCCCAAAATCCTTGCCAGAGACTTAAAGGGGGAGGCCCCGTTGGGAAAGGGGCGCTGAAAATTTTCCTACCCTTAAAAACCCTTTTGAAAGAAAAGGGGCTTCCCGCCAGTAGGAAAGGATATTATAATATATTAATATTAAAATAATTTATAAATATAATATATATATTTTAAAATATTTTTTTCTATTATATAAAATATAAAATTTATTATCAACAAAATAGGGAAATGCATTTACAATCTCTTTTAAGGTAGTTTTAAATTTAATAATAAAATTATACATAAGCGAAAATGAAAAACAGCCATAATTGCCACTTAAGATAAATTTAAATGAAGAATAACCAGGAAAAGAGAGAGAGGGAAAAAGGGGGGAAGAGGGGGGGGGGGGGGGGGAGGGAGAGAGAGAACTCTGAGGTCTGAAAATCGAAAAAGAATTTATTCATAAAAGGCGTTGGGGGGCAAAAATTTTTATGGAAGGGGTTACTCATGAATTTTGATAGGGATACAGGCCAAAAACCCCCAAAAGTGAAACTAAAAAGCAAAACCCCAGGGGAAAATTCGTGCATTTTAGGACAACAAACAGGGCTATTTTTTAAAGGCTTTTCAAAATACAAACTAAAATTTTTAATGTTTAGGGTTTTCGCATGCAAAAGGCAAAAAATCCCCTTTTAAAATCTTTGAAAAAAAAAAAATTTTTTTTTTGGGGATAAGGGAAAAAGCAATTTTATGTGCTTTTTTTTTTTTCCCATCAAGTCCCCCGGGGTATCAGTTTTTTTGGGAAATTTTGTTTCCGTTCCCCCCCCGACACAAAGCGGAAAAGCCGAACGGATTTTAAGTTTGCATAAGGGGGGTTGCACGCGTTCGCACAGGGGGCGGTTTGTAGTCTCTCCCCAAGGACTTTTTGGGAAGTGGAGTCAGCACTGGGTGTTAACTCGTTTCATTAGGTGGAGAAGGGGGAGGGGAGAGAGAGAGAGGAAAAGGAATAGTGAGGGCGGAGAAGAGAGAAGAAAGAGAAAAAAAAAAAGAAAAAAAACCTTTCCAGTTTAAAAAACACAGGAGGGGTATTAGGTCTTTGGTAAATATAGGTCCAAAAAGTTCAGGCCCTAGCATGAAAAGTGGTAAATCCCCATGAAACGTTTTCTTTCATTAGTTGAATAGGAGATTTACTGGGTGTAACAAAAATGTTTTGTAGTTGTGTGTGAAGAAACTCCTCCTCCTCCCCTCTCAATACCCCTTCATCCCCCTGCTTCTCTTTTTTTTCTTCTTCTTTCTTCTTCTTCTTCTTCTTCAAAAATTAAAGGGGTTATTTCTTATTGTAAGTGATAAGGGTCAATGCTCTTCTTTGCAATTTTTGAATGTCGGGAATTTTAGCATCAAAAAAAAAAAGTAGGGGGGGAGGGGGTATAAGGGAGGGAGATGAAAGGGGGCTCCGTGGGGAAAAGAGGAGGGGTTTAAAGGCGAGAGACAGGAAAAAAGAGAGTAGGAAGGAGGGTTTGAAAAGGGGAAAAAAGGGGGGGAAAGGGTGAGAGAAATGGGTGTTAAGGAAGTTGGGGGGGAAATTTGGGAGAGGGAGGGGAAGGAAAAGGGGGGGGAAGGGAGGACGAGGGAAAGAAAAAGGGAAAAAAAGATGAGAGAGGAGGGGGGGTGGGAATAAGTGAGGAAAGGCATGAATCAGAAAGAAAAGAAGAGGGGGAAAGGGAGGGTGGGGTTTAGGGAGGAGGTAAGTGAAAAAGGGGAAAGAGAGAGCCAGGGAAAGGGAAAAGGAAAGGGAGAGGAGGAAAAGAGGAAAGGGAAAAGGAGGAAAGAGAGGAAGTGAAAAGAAAAGGTGAGAGGGTACGAATTTAGGTAGGGCCTTACCACATTAGTGATGGAAGTTGGGGAGGGGAGAGTGTTTTGGGAGGAGTTTTTGGGGGGAGTGAGGTTTTAGAAGGAGAGGAGAGGTTTTTTTTTCCAGAAAATTTCGTTTATTTTCTTTCAGCCCCATTAATCTCTTTCCTCTTTCCTGCTTTTCCCATGGTTTTTTAAGCACGCTCGCTTGGCAAACAAAACCGGACGTACGTACACGCACACACTTATATTCATATACATAAGTTTTGGATTTTCTCTCTCTCTCTCCCTCTCTCTCTCTTTTTCACACACACA
>CM054165.1:8074482-8076982 GCA_028751875.1 Rapana venosa
GCACACACACACACATACAAACGCACACACACACCAATTGGAAACACAATGTTATAAAAAACCATTGACTAGAAAGATATGAAAACTTATTATTTACGCACGCACATACGCAACACACACACATGACCCTGCATGGTGCACGAACACACACGAACACACCCATTTATGAAGACAATGTTTTAAAGACTATTGACTAAGAAGACAGAGACTTATTTCATACAACCTCCCCCCTTCACACATGTATTGACTACACTCATGACAATGACAATGGGGCAAAGTACTTCAGAGAAATGTAAAATATCAGATTAGGCCTGGGATAGAGTCACCACCCAGACGCCCCTTTTAGGGGATGTTTCTTCTCTGGCGTTAACATCAGTGCCGCTCCACTCCCCCAAAAGTCCTTGCCCATGAGACTGTAAATGGAGGAGGCCCCGTATGGGAAGGCGCGCTGAAGATCTTGCCTACACCTTAAAACCCTTTCGAAAGAATAGGTCATTCCTGCCAGTAGGAAGGATATATATAATATTATATATATATATATATATATATATATATATATATATATATAATATATATTATATATATATATATATATATTATATATATCTTATATATCTATATATATATATAATATATATATATATACTTTATTATCAACAATATAGGTAAATGCATTCACAATCTCTCTTGTAAGGTAGTTCTAATTTACTATAGCAATTAGTACATAAGCGAAATGTAATCAGCCATACTTGCCACTTAAGATAAATTTAAGATGAAGACATAAGCCAGAGAGAGAGAGAGAGAGAGAGAGAGAGAGAGGGGGGGGGGGGGGAGGGAGAGAGAGAACTCTGAGGTCTGAACTCTGAAAGAATTTATTCATAAAAGGCAGTTGGCGCATAATTATATGGAAGGGGTTACTGATCAATTCACTGAATAATGATAGGGATACAGGCCAAAAACCAACAGTGACAAACTAATACAAGCAAATCCACAGGGGAAAAGTTCTTGCGATCTTAGGACAACAGAACATGGCTGATTTTAAAGGCATTATACAAATATACAGCTAAATTTCTAATGATATTAGGATTACTGCATGCTACGAGCAAACAGAGTCTAAATGCATTTGAAAAATTCAAAAATTTTTTTTTGGGAGGATAAGGGAATAAGCATTCATGTGCTTTTTTCCCATCAAGTCCCGATGTGTATGCAGTTTTGTAAATTTTGTCTTCCGTTCCCCACCGGCACACAAAGCGGAAAAGCCGAACAGGATTTAACGTGTGCATAAGGTGTTCTGCACGCGTTCGCACACGGGCGTCGGTTTGTAGTCTCATCCGAAGGACTTTTAGGGAGAGTGGAGTCAGCACTGATGTTAACTCCGGTGCATTAGGCTGGAGAAGGGGAGAGAGAGAGAGAGAGAGGAGGAGAGAGAGAGAGAGAGAGAGAGATTCGCTAATGTATGCAGGACACCCTTTCCAGTTTAATACACAGGGAGGGGTATCAGGTCTTTGTGTAAATATATGTACCATGTTGCAGGCCCTAGCATGAATATCGTGTATCCCCATGAAACGTTTTCTTTCTATTCAGTTGAATTAGGAGATTATTACTGGGTGTAACTACTGAATGTTGTTGTAGTTGCTGTTGTTGAAGATCTCCTCCTCCTCCTCCTCTTCATCCCCCTTCCTCCTCCTCCTCCTCCTTGTTCTTCTTCTTCTTCTTCTTCTTCTTCTTCTTCTTCTTCTTCTTCTTCTTCTTCTTCTTCTTCTTCACAATGCTTCTTCTTTGCATTTTTCTTCTTCTTTGCAATCTTCTTCTTTGCAATTCTTCTTCTTCTTTGCAATTCTTCTCTTTTTCCTCTTTGCATTTCTTCTTCTTCTTCTTCTTCTTCTTCTTCTTCTTCTTCTTCTTCTTCTTCTTCTTCTTCTTCGTTCCCTGATTAGGTAGGGGTATGTAGTACCAGGTACTTCTCCTGTGCTTGTCACTCTGCAGGAGGTCTGCCCACTGCTGGCCTCAGCCGACACGTTCCAACTTCAGAGCAGCTCATGACCTGGCAGTCTAGCCTGTGACCCCTCTTGGTGGAGGATGCAGAGAACTGGTGTTGTTATCAGGCTGGTTGTCTGCCCCTGTGTCTGCGTTCCCCACAGCTGGAGGCTGTGCCCACACCCCCTGCTGCCCCGTGTCCTGTCCCCATCCAGAGAAAGAACTAACGCCCACATTAAGGTGGGGGTAGAGGTGTGTGGGGATAGCTCAGTGGTCAGAGCACTCGCTTTCCCCCAGCCAAGTTAAGCAGCATCGAGAGTGTTTACCAATTGGATGGGTGACCGTTTTCGCGCCTTGGCTTTGGTACAGTTCCCCTCAGTTCACCCAGCTGTAAATGGGTACCTGCCCTCTTTAGGGTCAGGGAAGGTAAAGCAGCGAGGGAGAGGAGATGGGCACCGCCCTCACTATGCTGGCCCCTTGAGAAGTTTAGTGTCTGATGCCTCGCTCCCTTACGACCTTATAG
>CM054165.1:8081982-8086982 GCA_028751875.1 Rapana venosa
GTGTGCATGTGTGTGTACGTGCATGTGTGTGTGTGTGCATGTGTGTGTACGTGCGTGTGTGTGTGTGTGTGTGTGTGTGTGTGTGTGTGTGTGTGTGTTGTGTGTGTTCGCGGGCGTGTGTGTATGTGTGTGTGCGTGCCTGCATGCATGCTGTATTCATTTATGTGCATAATGTGTTTGGTGTGGATATGCGTATTATGCGCGTGAATATGTGTGTGTGTGTGTGCGCGCATGCGCACGCACGTGTGTGTGTATGTGTGTTACAAGGTGTGTCTATGTGTGCTTGTATCTCTTGTGCGTCTGTATCTGTGTTGTCACATTCAATCATGCAAACACTTTAGCATGGACACCGGAGTTGATATTTCAACAGGCTTGCACATGTGCGTAATAAATCTGCATGCATGCATGTGTCAACCATGTAATACTGCATCACGTGCTGAAATAACTCCTTTTATCCCAGGTCTTTGTCCTCATCCCGCGGATTTTAACCTCCATCCCTTGTAGCAGCCCCTTCCTCCCTTTCCTTCTGTAAAACCCCCCTCCCTCCCCCTCTGTTAGCGCCCCTCCTTCCTCCCTCCCCGGTACAGCCCCCCTTTCCCCTCCCTCGGGAACAGCCTCCCTCCCACCCTCTGTACCAGCCCCCCCTTCCCTCTGTAACACCTCCTTCCCCCTCTGTAACTGCCCCCTCCCCTCCCTCTGTAGCAGCCCTCCTTCCCTCCCTCCCTCTGTAACACCCCTCCTCTTCCTCCCTCTGTACAGCCCTCCCTCCCTCCCTCTCTGTAGAAACCCTCCCTCCCTCCCTCCCTCTGTAACAGCCCTCCCCCCTTTCCTCCCTCTGTAACAGCCCCCCCCTCCCCCCCTTCCCTTCCCTCTGTAACAGCCTCCTCCCTCCCCTCTGTACAGCCCTCCCTCCCCCCCTCCATCCTCCTCCCTCTGTACAGCCCTCCCTCCCTCCTCCCTCTGTAACACCCCTCCCCCCTTCCCTCCCTCTGTAACGCCCTCCCTCCCTCCCTCTGTAGCAGCCCTCCCCTCCTCCCCTCCCCCCTCTGTAACAGCCCTCCCTCCCTCCCTCTGTAACAGCCCCTCATCCCTCCTCTTTTGCAGCCCTCCTTCCTCCCTCTGTAACAGCCCCCCTCCCTCCCTCTGTAACAGCCCTCCCTCCCTCCCTCCTTGACAGCCCTCCCTCCCTCCCTCTGTAGCACCCCTCCTTCCCTCCCTCTGTAACCCCCCGCCCTCCCTCAAACCTCCCCCCTCTGTAGCAGCCCCCCTTCCTTTCCCTCCCTCCCTCTGTAGCGCCCCTCCCCCCCCTCCCCCTTCCCTCCTCGGTACAGCCCTCCCTCCCTCCCCTTCCCTCCCCCCCTTTGTAACAGCCCTCCCTCCCTGTAGCACCCCTCCCTCCCTCCCTCTGTAGCAGCCCTCCCTCCCCCCCTTGTAGCAGCCCTCCCTCCTCCCTTGTGCAGCCCTCCTTCCCTCCCTCTGTAGCAGCCCCCCTTCCCTCCCTCTGTTAGCAGCCCTCCCTCCCTCCCTCTGTAGCACCCCTCTTCCCTCCCTCTGAAACAGCCCCCCTCCCTCCCTCTGTAGCAGCCCTCCCCCCCTCTCTCTGTGCACCCCCTCCTTCCCTCTGTAGCAGCCCCTCCTCCCTCTGTAGCAGCCTCCCTCCCTCGGTAGCAGCCCTCCCTCCTCCTCTGTACCCAGCCCTCCTTCCCTCCCTCTGTAGCAGCCCTCCCCCTCTGTAGCAGCCCTCCTTCCTCCCTCTGTAGCAGCCCTCCCTCCCTCCCTCTGTAGCAGCCTCCCCCCCTCCCTCGTAGCAGCCCCCCTTTCCCTCCCTCTTTTAGAGCCCTCCTTCCCTCTGTAGCGGCCTCCCTTCCCTCCCTCTGTAGCAGCCCTCCCTCCCTCTGTAGCAGCCCCCCCTCCCTCCCTCTTGTAGCCCCTCCCCCCTTTTGTAGCAGCCCTCCCTCCCTCCCTCTGTAGCAGCCCTCCCTCCCTCTGTAGCAGACCTCCCTCCCCGGTAACAGCCCCCTCCCTCCCTCCCTCTGTAACAGCCCTCCTTCCCCCCCTCCCTCTGTAGCAGACCTCCCTCCCTCCCTCTGTAGCAGCCCTCCTTCCCTCCCTCTGTAGCAGCCCTCCTTCCCTCTCCCTCTGTAGCAGCCCCCTTTCCCTCTGTAGCGCCCTCCTTCCCTCCCTCTGTAGCAGCCCCTCCTTCCCTCTGTAGCAGCCCTCCCCCCCCTGTAGCAGCCCTCCCTCCCCTCTGTAGCAGCCCCTTCCCTCTGTACGCCCCCCTCCTCTGTAGCAGCCCCCCTCTCTGTAGCAGCCCTCCCTCCCTCCTCTGTAGCAGCCCTCCCTCCCCTCTTGTAGCAGCCCCCCCTCCCCCTGTAGCAGCCCTCCTTCCCTCCCTCGGTAGCATCCCTCCCTCCCTCCCTCTGTAGCAGCTCTGTAGCGGCCCTCCTTCCCTCCCTCCCTCTGTAGCAGCCCTCCCTCCCTCCATCGGTTAATTCCTGTCTGGTGCCTCTCTCTCTCTCTCTCTCTCTCTCTCTCTTCTCTCTCTCTCTCTCTCTCTCTCTCTCTCTCTTCTCTCTTCCTTCGGATGAGACTATAAACCGAGGCCCCGTGTGCGAACGCATGCAGAACATCTTGTGCACACGTTAAATCCTGTTCCGCTTTTCGAAAGAGTAGGCCATTGTGTGCCGGTGGGAACAGATGACAAAATTTACAAAACTGCATACACACGGGGACTGGATGTAAAAAAGCACATGAGTGCTTATTCCATTATCCTAAAAAAAATTCTCTCTCTCTCTGTGCCATGTCACGCCCCCCCCCCCCCCCCATGTTTTTATTTCTGGATGTCATCAAGACATCTGGTTACATGCCAGTTTGCCAGGAGTTCTGTAGTTAGTTCCCTGTCTTGGCTGTCATTCTGTGCTGCTGCAGCTTTGTGTTTATCTTTTGTCCTCTCCTCTTGCTATGTGATGTGCATTCTTTTATTTCTGTTCAAATGTAAGATGAGGCCATCTGCTAGCTCTGTTCTTTTTTCTAATCTCTTGGCATCGTATTCTGTCTTGTAGTTCGATATTTCTCCATTGCCCATTAGGTGATTTGTTTTTTTTTCTACCTGGTTCTCAGTAAGCTCTGGGAGAATCAAGGGCATTGGCAAATCTTTGTAAAGATAAATTTCGTTATGTTTCCCAAAGGTGCACAAGGCATTTTGGATTTTCAAAAATCTCTTCTTCAGTTTTGCTTAGAAATAGTGTGTTTTGTCCAAGACATGCATATTGTCAGTTTTTGTGTTTTTATTATTCTTATTCATTTTACATTTAAAACTTTGTCATGAGCTTTATCTCTCTTTTGTGGACATTCATCCCTATCCCTCTTCAGTAGTGCCCCCCCCCCCCCCCCACGGCCAAGGGACTACTGTGTAGGTGAGGGGCGAGGTGAGCTGAATCCTATTCCCTTGCTTATTTGATTTAGTTGAATGAATTTTCTTTCCAGTTCTTCTTTTTCTGTGCGTAGGGCAATATGACCTGCAAAGTGTAGAGTAGACTGTTGAACTATTCCACATCAACGTTCATTCTTAACTCATGCTCTGCATCTTTGAAAGTTTCTTTTAATGTAGACGAGAACAACGTTGGGGATACTGGATCTCCTTGTCTAACCCCTCTTTTGATTCTGAAGCTTTCACACATGTGGTGTCGAGAGCTGTCCTCGCTTCTGTTCTTTTTCTTGTACATTATATTCTCCTGCAGCTGGATGTAGTTTTCACTGACCTTTGTTCTTCTCGGGGTCTGGAAGATGGCGACATGGTCCTCTGAATCAAACGCCTTTTCGTAATCAATGAATCCTAGCCATAGAAGTAGGTGGTACTCACTGGATTTCTTCACTGATTGACTTAGTCCTACAGATGGATCCCCGGAATCAGAATGCACCTACCTAAATGGTAGGGGGGGGGGGGGCGGTCGGGTTACATACGCAAAAATCTCACCATTGGTGAATCTCAGAGCTCTAGCCGAGGAACTAAACAGAAAGTCCTGTAGATGGCGTTGGGGGACGGGACAGATCAGCGGTCAGAGCACTCGCTTTCCCCCAGCCAAGTTAAGCAGCGTCAAGCGTGGTTACCACTTGGATTGGTGACCTTTTGCGCGCCTTGGCTTCAGTACAATCCCCCAGTTCACCAAGCTGTAAATACGTACCTGCCCTCTTTAGGATCAGGGAAGGTAAAGCAGCGAGGGAGAGGAGATGGGCGCCGCCCTCAATATGCTGTCTCCTAGAGAAGTGAGGTCTCTGACGTCCTCGCTCCCCTACGACCACATAGGTTATGGGGGGACACCTTTACATAGTGCTGAGTGGAGAATCGTTTCTGAAATCGCCTGTTCTCACAGCTGGGTCTCGTCCAGCGTCTTTTCCTGATGCTGTGGGGCAGGCAGCCTCGTGAACAGCTGGCAGGCCTGTGGGGAGAAGACGGGTTGGTCGTCTAGCTCCAGTGCACCCTCACACAGCAGTTCCTGCTGTCCGTCACATGAGCGAAAATGCGTCGCGCTGTCTTTGAAAACTCCAAACTACTGACTCATACCAACACTTACAACGTCATCATCCGTTCATCACAGCACTTCATAAACAACAACAATTTACATGCTTACCACCTCCCCCCCCCCTACAAGACCCCCCCCCCCCCCCATCAAAATCCCTCTCCTCCGCCTTTCTGTTCTGTTTGGTTTAGTACACGTCACAGTTTTAGAAATGGCAAGTGTTAAAGACAGAAGAAGAAGCAGCAGCAGCAGCAGCAACTGGAACTACAGCGATAGTCAACTGATGCTTGTGTGTTTCTAGCCCTCATGGTCCGCTTTGCCGAGAGATAGACAGAGACAGAGAGACAGACAGAGAGGTGGGGGGAGGGGGAGGGAGGAGGAGGAAGATGTGTGTGAAACTAATTTGATTCTTTCACACACACAGCACAACACACACCCACAAACACACGCACCCCCCCCCACCACACACACACACACACA
>CM054165.1:8094482-8096982 GCA_028751875.1 Rapana venosa
TTGAGGTCTCTGACACCTCACCCCCCCTCAACCTAAAGATAAGTTGAGGTCTCTGACACCTCACTCCTCCCTCAATCTTAGGGGAAGTTGAGGTCTCTGACACCTCACCCCCCCTCAACCTAAAGATAAGTTGAGGTCTCTGACACCTCACTCCTCCCTCAATCTTAGGGGAAGTTGAGGTCTCTGACACCTCACCCCCCCTCAACCTAAAGATAAGTTGATGTCTCTGACACCTCACACTCCCCACTCAACCTGAAGAGAAGTTGAGGTCTCTGACACCTCACCCCCCCTCAACCTGAAGAGAAGTTGAGGTCTCTGACACCTCACTCCTCCCTCAACCTAAAGATAAATTGATGTCTCTGACACCTCACTCCCCACTCATCCTGAAGAGAAGTTGAGGTCTCTGACCCCTCACTCCCCCCTCAACCTAAAGGGAAATTGAGGTCTCTGACCCCTCACCCCCCCTCAACCTAAAGGGAAATTGAGGTCTCTGACACCTCACTCACCAGTGACGGCATAGGCTATGGAAACACCTGTCTCTTTTGACTCTCATGCAGCCACACATGAGAAAAAGCAACAGAAACCCATGACTATGTGCTGTGTTGGCAGAATGGGATCCTGCCTAGGGAAGTACTGTGAGTTGGATGGGGATCAGCATGACCAGAGGAACCACCTCATCATTGACGTCCAGCAGTATCTTGCCGACGACGCCTGGGACGAGTTCGTGTTCTCCAGTCGCAGGTCATCTCTGTCGTCCTAGTCCTCTTTCTTCAGTCGATGTTGATGTGTGGTGATGTTGATTGTCGTCCATTGTTGATTGTTTGTCGTGGTGGTGGTCATCGTTATGGTCTTGGTCGTCGTTGTCGTTATCATCATCATCGTTATTGTTATTTAAAGTTTTTGTCTTTGTCTTCTCTTCTCTTCTGTCCTCTGTGTGTGTGTGTGTGTGTGTGTGTGTGTGTGTGTGTGTGTATGTGTGTGTTGTGTGTGTGTTGTGTGTGTGTGTGTTGTGTGTGTTTGTGTGTGTGTATATAGTTTGTATGTATGTTTGTATTGTGTTGTGTATGTTGATGTGTGTGTTCTTTCGAATACTTTTTCAAAATGTATTTTATTTATTAATTTCCAGGATAACGAAAAATGAGCACGCATGTACTTTTTTGTACATCCAGTGCCCGTGTGCATGCAGTTTTGTAAACTTTCTCATCCGTTCCTAGTGGCACAAATGGCCTACTCTTCCAAAGGGTGGAACAGGATTTACCGTGTTTTGCATGTGTTTACACACGGACCTTGGTTTAAAGTCTTATCCAGGGTAGTGGAGTTGGCACTGATGTTTACTTTAGGAGAACAAAAATTCCTTGAACGACAAGAACATCGTCATCAGCCTCAAGATCAGACTGATGCGTTCCCTGGTCATGTACATACTTTTGTATGCTGATGAAATGTAGGGGGACGGGGTAGCTCAGTGGTCAGAACTCTCGCTTTCCCCCCAGCTAAAGTTAAGCAGCATCGAGCGTGGTGACTACTTGGATGGATGACTGTTTGCGCGCCTTGTTTTCAGTACAGTTCCCCAATTCACCCAGCTGTCAATGGGCACCTGCCCTCTTTAGGGTCAGGGAAGGTAAAGCAGCGAGGGAGAGGAGATGGGCGCCGCCATTAATATGCTGGCCCCTAGAGAAGTTGAGGTTTTTGATGCCTCACTTCCCTACGACCACATAGGTTATGGGACACCTTTACCTTTACTAGTGAAATGTGGACCATAACAGCAAACATGAAAGAAAGATACAGAATATGGAGATGAGATGCTTCGCAAACTTCTTTGTATTTCGTACGGAGATCACATAACCAATGAGGAAGTGAAAACCAGAACTGAAAACGCCATCAGGCCATATGAAGAGCTCCTGACCAGTGAAAAGGCAAAAACCGAAGGGGTGGGGTGGGTTGGGGGGGGGGGGGGGAGCGGGAACGTCACACGAACATGTGGACTGGCCAAGACTGTCCTAAAGGGAACAGTACAAGGAGGGAGTGGAAGAGGCAGACAGAGAAAACGATGGGAAGATCTACAGCATCAGAGAGCGGACTGGCCTTGAGTGGAACGACTTGCCACAGAAAGCTGAGAACCGCGTGGATTTAGATTTGTGGCTGTCACGTCTCTTTAAATAAAAACATAAGAAGTTGTAAAATCTCTCATTCTTTCCGCTACAGAGAAAGATCTTGACCCACTGCAATTTGCGTACAGGACAGGACGAGGTGTCGAAGTTGCCAAACTGTTCATTTTGAACAAGTTGTACAGCCATTTAGAGACACCTGACTCTCATACCAGAATACTGTTTGCTGACTTGAGTTCAGCTTTCAATAGACTGCGGCCTCACGTTTTTGTTAACAAAATCAAACTTGGACTTGGACAAACAACTTGTTCCATGGCTGAATTAATTTCTAAACCAAGAGACCACAGCACATTTCGCGTCAAAATATCTTCATCGGTATGATTTACCTGCACTGG
>CM054165.1:8099482-8109083 GCA_028751875.1 Rapana venosa
TGGAAGTGGAACTATGATGGATTGGGTCCACTGTTCAGGCCACTCTTTGCTGGTCCAGATGCGTTGGCAGATGATTGTTAATGCCTTGATCATCTCTGGGCCTCCGTTCTTGATGAGCTCAGCTGGGATGTTGTCAATCCCTGGTGACTTGCCTCCTTTCTTATTGCTTCTTCTACCTCTTCCTCCAGCACCTGTGTATTTTCGGGATCTGATGGTCTGGGATCTTGCTCGTGAAGTTTGTTCGGATCAGCCTTCAACTTGTAGTTGTACAGGTCGCTGCAATATTCTGTCCATCTCTTCATGATAGTGGCGCTCTCTGTAAGGACTGATCCCTCTTTGTCTTCAATAACGGAGGTCTTTGGCTGCTGGGACTTGGTTAGTACCTTGATGGTCTGGTACGCCTCCTTGCTGTCTCCTTTCGCCATTGCCTTCTCAACCTTGGAGCATTGTTCTGACATCCAGTTCCCCATGGCCTCGGTCATCTTCTGCTTGATTGACCTGTTGACTGTTCTATACTCTTCGGCCGTTTCTGGGTTTTTGTTCTTCTCTGGCTTTAGCTCCCTACGTAACCCACGGTTGTTGTTTTTTTCCTTTCTTTCCCAAGGATCTCCAGCGCTGTCTCCTGAATGGTCTTGCTGAAGGTCTCAGTGAGGTTGTTGATGTCATCTTGGAGGAAATTCAATGCTGCAAATCTGCCCCCTATCTCAGCTTTAAAGATTTCAGCGACTTCGGGGTCCTTCAGCTTTTCCATGTTGAACCGCAAACGGGGATTTCTCTTCTGGTTCTTGGTCTTCAGCTTGATCTGTAGGGTCATGAGTACCATGTCGTGGTCACTGCCAATATCAGCGCCAGGGAAAGTTCTTGTCTGGGCTTTGTTGATGCTCGACTTAAATCGTTTGGGGGCCAAGATGTAGTCAATCTGGTTATGTCTCTTTCCATTTGGTGAGTGCCACGTCGTTCTTCTTGATGTCTTGTGGGGGTATAGGGTGTTGGCGACAGTAAGATTGTGGCTGCTTGCGAATTCCAAAAGTCTGAGACCTATATCATTGGTTTTGTCCACGCCAAAACGGCCTATTGTCCCTGGCCATTGGTCATAAGCGTCAGGTCCGATCTTGGCATTCCAGTCGCCCTGGATCACGAGAAAGTCTTTCTTTGGAGTTGATTTGATGGCGCTCTCCAAATCCTCGTAGAAACACTCGATTGCTTCATCATCGTAGTCTGATGTTGGTGCATAGACTTGTATGATGGTCATGTTGTGTGGTTTTGCTGCGACACGCATGGAGATCAGTCTACTTGAGATTGGAGTACAGCTGATGACACTGTTAGTCCTCTTCTTGTTGACAAGAAATCCTACTCCATGTTGGTGTTTGGAGTCGTCGCCACTATACCATAGTTTGTGATCTTCTTCTGTGGTTGTTTCGCCGAATCCGACCCAACGGACTTCGGCCAGTCCAAGTATGTCCCATTCGTACCTTCGTAATTCGTGGGTCAGTTCTTGGAGCTTCCCACATGCGTGCAAGGTACGGATGTTCCATGTGCCAATGATGGTCCTCTCAGCCTGGAGTTTGATCGCTGTTGTTTGCGTCCCAGTCGCATATTTTTCACCTCCATCCTGGAACGCTCCAATGGAAGGCGCGGTTGTTGGTATTCCGGGCCTCAACCGATCCGGCATGTCTTTTCTTGCAGTGCTGTCCATGTTGGTATTTCTGTGGGCGTGGATTGCTTGGCGGCGCCCATCTCCTCTCCAAGCTGCTATTTGCCCATAGCTGGGGATTTTTGGGTCGGGTTATCTCCCCACTGAGACAGGTAGTACTGGGCTACAGGTTACCAGTAGCAGAGGAACAACTTCATTGACTTCAAGAAGGCCTTCGACCGAGTGTGGCAAGAAGCTCTGTGGCAAGTCATGAGAGACTATAACTTCGACGAGGATCTGATTCAAGTCATCCAGGCGCTGTATGACAGCTCCCACAGTGCAGTCCTCATGGGTGGAGAAATCGGGGAGTTCTTCCGGACTTCAGTTGGAGTTCGACAAGGCTGCCCGCTATCCCCCGTTCTTTTCAACGTGTTCCTGAGAACATCATGCAGGAGGCCCTCCTTGACTTCAAGACCACAATACAATAGGAGGAAGGCCAGTCTGCAATCTTCGATTCGCAGACGATATTGATCTCATGGGCCGCAGTGAAGAAGAACTCCAGGATCTTCACCACCAGACTGGAAACATCAGCCAATGCCCACGTATGGAGATCAGCACGGAAAAGAGCAAGATCCTAGTGAACAGTACTACACCAACCACTCCCACCAGCATCAAGATGAGTGGCGAGACACTAGAGGAGGTAGAAACTTTCAAGTACCTTGGAGCAGTCATCACCAAAGAAGGTACGAGCACACAAGAGGTGAAGATCAGACTTGCTGTGGCACTCTCCTCCATGACTAAGCTGGCGAAAGTGTGGAGAAACCATAACATCAGAAAACCCCCACTAAGGTCAGACTCTACAAGGCACTCGTCACATCCATTGCCTTGTACAGCTGTGAAGCATGGCCAAATTACTGCCGATCTAGAAACGCGAAAATTCCCAAACCTTTTTTAGAGGGAAAAGGGCCCCAGGCCCGGGTCCTGAACATCACCTACAAGACCGTAAAAAACCCAAAGACTTTTACCCCTTTGGGAGCAACGAGGGGACTGGCTGGGAAACAAGGGAACCCCGCTAATACAGTCAAACGGAGGGAAAATGAAATGGTTTTTTCCACAACAAAAAGGGATCAAAAGCCTTTAAAACAAATCCCCGCAGGGAATTGGGGGGAAGGGGCAAGGAGGCCCGGGAACCCACGCAAAAAACCCGGATATCCAAAAAACAAGGGGTGGACCGGCCTCCCCTGTACCAAACCTCCTCCAAACTCCCAGACAAACCTTTGGGCGGTCCAAAATTCAGCGTCCGTGCGGGGACCCCCAAAGGTTTTGGGCCCGACCAAGGGGGTTAGTGAGTGAGTGAGGAATTTGTAATTGCCCTTCGTTTTTTGGGGGGGATTAAAAAATAGTTTTGACTTGGGTTTGAAACCCGACTTTGAATTTTACTTCACCCTTTTTCTTTTTTCTTTTTCTTTCTTCCCTCTTCTTCTTTTCTTTCTCTTTTTCCTTTTTCTTTTTTCTTCTTCTTTTTCCTTTTTTCCCTTTTTTACATCATCAACATCATCATCATCATCATCATAACATCATCCATCAACCCTCGTCGTCGTCGTCGTCGTCGTCGGTCCCCCTCAAAACCAAACCTCACCCAAACAAACACCACCCATCAACCATTATCCCCCTCCCCCCACCAAATCCCCCCCTTTTTTAACCACCAACCCCCACCCCCAACCCCAAACCCCAACCCCCACCCCCCCCACCACCACCAAACATCATTTATCGTCCCCCTCGTCGTCAACCACCACCCAACCCCCCCACCCCCACCACCACCCCACCAACCAACCACCACCACCACCCCCCCCACCACCCCCCCCCCCACCCCCATCACACCAAACCACCAACCACCACCAACCACCCACCACCCTTATCAACCCTCATCTCTTTATTCCCCCCTCCACCCCAATTCCCCCCCTTCCTCCCCACCCCCCCAAACCCCCCCACCCCCCCCCCCCACAACCTCCCCCCCCCCCCCCCCCCCCCCCCCCCCCCCACCCCCCCCCCCCCCCCCCCCCCCCCCCTCCCCCCTCCGCCCCTTTTATTTTTACCCCCCCCCCCCCCCCCTTTTTTTATTTTTACCCCCCCCCCCCCCAATTTTTATTTTTTTTTTTTTTATTCCCCAATTCCATTCCCCACCCTCCTTCCCCCATTTTATTTTAATTTTTACCCCCCCCCCCCCCCCCCCTTTTTTTTTCAACACCCATTTTTTTTTATTTTTTTATTTTTATTTTTACCCCCCCCCCTTCCCCCCCCCACCCCCCCCCCCCACCCCCCCCCCCCCCCTCCTTCCCCTCCGATTTCCTACCCCCCCCTCCTCCCCTCCTCCTTCCCCCCCTTCCCCCTCCCCCGTTTTTTCCTCCCTCCTTTTTTCCCCTTTTCCCCCACCCCCCCCCCCTTTTCCCCCCCTCCTTTTCCCCCCTCCCCCCTCCCCCCCTTTTTTGTTTTTTCCCCCTTTTAATTTCCCCCCCCGCCCGGGCCGTTCGGCCCTGGGAGGGGGTTTTCAGGGCCCGGGCCCCCCCTTGAAGAGGGCGGGCTACACGATAGAGGGCCCCCTGAACACTAAACCCCCTTCGAGGAGAAGGCCAGAAGTTTCCCGCAAAAGAAGCCCTCCCTCCACAAGGCCAAAGCCGCCCCGCTTCAAGGTTGGTTTCTTCGACACACAAACAAACACCAAAAAACGGCAGGGGCCCCCATTTTCAGAAAAAAAGGGCTGTGGGGTTGCCCCCGAGGGGGTGTTAAAACTTTGGGACAAACGTAGGCTCTTTTTGTTTTCTGGTCCATCCCCCTGGGAAAGACCTCCCCCCTCCCCCACTTTGGGCCCAAAAGGGTTTCAAATGACACTTTTTAAATCCACCTCGAAACGTTTTTATTTCCACCTGAAATTTTTCACCCCTTTTTTCTTCTCCTAGTTTTCAATAAACCCCCTTCCCCTCTCCACCCACCCAACCCAAAATTTTGGTGTGGGGGTTTTTGTGTGTGTGTTTGTTTTGTTTGGGGGTTGCGTACGCGCGGTGCCCTTTTGTGAGTGTGTGCATGCGTGTGTATGAGCATAAATTTGATACATGTTCATTCTAATATTTTGTAGAAGGTTGTATGTGTGTAAATGATTTGAATGCAAGCGCTTCGATTTGTTTGCTTTACAAGATTCAGCGCTATATAAATGCCATGCATTATCATCATCATTATTATTATTAGTATCATTATTTTTAAAAATATTATTATTATTATTATTATTATTATAAGGTATGGAATTTGTATAGTGCTGAATCTTGTAAAGCAACAAATCAAAGCGCTCAGATGACATTACATTTTTTTTTTAAATGTATGCGTGTGTATGCGGTTTTTAAAATTTTGTCATCTGTTCCCACCGGCACACAATGGCCTACTCTTTCGAAAAGCGGAACAGGACTTAACGTGTGCGCAAGATGTTCTGCATGCGTTCGCACACGGGGCCTCGGTTTATAGTCTCATCCGAAGGACTTATTTTCGTTATTATTATTCATCACTATTATTATTATCATTATTATTATTATTAGGCTGTGGCTGGTCAACCGGATCACAATGCACAAACCCCAGCAGAACTCAGTCTAGGGTCTAGTGCTGAAATTGGTGCCAGCCCCTTTCCTTATAATTAATAATAATAATAATAATAATAATAGTAATAATAATAATAATAAATAAAATAATAATAATAATACATGGAATTTATATAGCGCTATATCTTGCCAAGTCCAAGTGCATTCAGTTCCTGGTGAGTCGCTGGTCTAGAGGTAACGCGCCTGCCTAGAAAGCAAAAAGTTCGGTTCTAAAGTGTGCGGTGGATCGAATCCCGTTTGGACCCGAAACTCCCCCCCCCCCCTCCCCTAATAAGTGGTGGTCTGGGTGCTAGTTTTTCGGATGAGACAATAGACCGAGATCCCGTGTGTTACATATGATTTTTCAGCGCACGTAAAAGAACCCACGGCAACAAGAGAGTTGTCCTTGGCCAAATTCTGTCCAACCCTCCCCCCTCCCCCCAACCCACTCTGATAAGGGAAACAAATACAGTTTGCTGACAGGAAAAGGGAAAAGAAAGAAGAAAAAAAAATAATGGGTGGCACTGCTCTTGTAAGGACGCAATCTCTCCCAGGGAGAGCAGAGCTGGAAGTTCACGCAGAGAAATGTGCCGGGACTTAGAGCGGTATAGAAAGCCGTCAGCGCCTGGACTTTATCACAGTTCTTGATTAAACCATTGACGCTGGGGGCAAGAACAAAGTGAGAGGCTGTATGACCAGTGGCTTTCTTTCCCACTCATGGAATTCCACTTTACAGCTTAGTCTTTAGTGATCGACTATAACTCTCTGACTAGGAGGCTTGACTCCCACAGTCCTTAGGTGCTGCAGCCCTGGGGGCTGGTTGACCTTTGGAGAGCATCTCCAACGCTGACTGTCCTTATGCCCACTTGGCCGAGAGAGTGGGGATGTACTGTGGGCAAGGCATCTCCACTATAGTCAAATTTCTTCCCAGTTTCCAAAACAGCAGCTGCCTCCTCTGCTGTTTTGGAGGTCATCGTCGGACACGTCGGACAAACATACATACACACAGAATATATAAAATAAATACAATACGAACTGAAGCACCAGCTTGGCTAGAACAGGGTAGGACGGAATGGAGAGCAGCTGAGAGGAGCTGGAAGCTGGGGCTGTTTTTATTTATTTATTTATTTATTTATTTATTTATTTATTCTTTTATATCGAGGATAATGGAATAAGCACTCATGTGCTTTTTTTTTACATCCAGTCCCCGTGTGTATGCGGTTTTGTCAATTCTGTCATCTGTTTCCCACCGGCACGCAATGGCCTACTCTTACGAAAAGCGGAACAGGATTTAAGCGTGTGCGCAAGATGTTCTGCATGCGTTCGAACACGGGGCCTCTGTTTAGAGTCTCATCCGAAGGACTTTTGGGGAGAGTGGAGTCTGCACTGATAACTCCAACGACAAAAATCTATCTATCTATCTATCTATCTATCTATCTATCTATCTATCTATCTATCTATCTATCTATCTATCTATCTATCTATCTATCTATCTATCTATCTATCTATCTATCTATCTATCTATCTATCTATCTATCTATCTATCTATCTATCTATCTGTCTATATATCTGTCTATCTATCTGTCTATCTGTCTGTCTATTTATCTGTCTATCTGTCTGTCTATCTGTCTATCTATTTATTTATCTATCTGTATATCTGTCTATCTATCTATCTATCTATCTGTCTGTCTATCTGTCTATCTGTCTGTCTGTCTGTCTATCTATCTATCTATCTATCTATCTATCTATCTATCTATCTATCTATCTATCTATCTATTTGTCTCTTTGTCTCTCTGACTGTCTGTTTGTCATTCATTTAATATTCCTTTCTGTTGCATGTTTGTTCATATCTATTTTATCCATCTATTCATCTGCCAGCTGTCTATTCATTGGCTTATGTATTAACCAGGGGCAGACAAGCAAGTCACCGATGGAAGGAGTTATCCCCGATCAGTTGGGTCTGAAGACAGAGTTCAAGAATGACACTAACAAAGATCAGACCTACAACTTCAGGTATTGACTGATTGATTGATTGATTGCTTTATTGATTGAAGGCAGACTTCAAGAATGATAAATTATTGGCAAGATCCATACTTATAACTTCGAATATGGATGGATAGATGGATGGATGGATGGATACGTGGATGGTGGATAGTAAGATAGATGGATAGACGGACGGATGGATGGATGGATGAATGAATAGATGGATGGATGGATAAATGGATAGGTGGATGGTAGATAGAAAGATAGATGGATAGACGGTCGGATGGATGTATGGATGTATAAGTGGATAGATGGATGGTAGATATCAAGAAATTTGGAGAGACGGATGGATGGAGAGATGGATTGTGATCATCCTCTTTATTTATTTATCACTATCATAATCACATCATAATCCCGATCGTCATCACGTCTATTCCTCCTCCTCTCCAGGTTCGGGGATTCTACGGGGACGGGGTAGCTCATTGGTAATAATAATAATAATAATAATAATAATAATAATAATGTATGGAATTTATATAGCGCTGAATCTTGTAAAGCAACAAATCAAAGCGGTCAGATGATTTTTTTTCGAGGATAATGGAATAAGCACTCATGTGCTTTTTATTACATCCAGTCCCCGTGTGTATGCGGTTTTGTAAATTTTGTCATCTGTTCCCACTGGCACACAATGGCCTACTCTTTCAAAAAAGCGGAACAGGATTTAACGTGTGCGCAAGATGTTCTGCATGCGTTCGCTTTCCCCCAAGCTTAAGGTCAAGCAGTATCGAGCGTGGTTACCAAAGTGGATGGGTGACCGTTTGCGCGCCTTGGCTCCAGTGTAGTCCCCCAGTTCACCCAGCTGTAAATGGGTACCTGGCCTCTTTAGGGTCAGGGAAGGCTAAAGCAGTCAGGGAGAGGAGATGGGCGCCGCCCTCAATATGCTGGCCCCTGGAGATGTGAGGTCTGTGACGCCTCGCTCCCCTACGACCACATAGGTTATGGGGGGACACCTTTACCTTTTGGCTTTTACCTGGATGATGAAAGGGGCGTGTGCTGTGTGTCCAGGATGGAGAAGACGAGGACAGCCACCGTGCAGGTGAGCTACCAGAAAGGTTTCTCCATTGGAGGCTCCGCTAACTTCACCCTGGGCTTGCCCAAAGTGCTGGAGGGGGGAGAGCTCTCGGCAGAAGTCAACACCACCTACGAGGTACGTCACAAGGGAGAAGGGACAGCTCAGTGGTCACAGCACTCGCTTTCCCCCCCTTTCCCAAGCTAAGGTTAAAGCAGCTGTTAAGCGTGGTTACCAAGTGGGTGGGTGACTGTTTGCGCGCCTTGGCTTCAGTACAGTCCCCTTGTTCACCCAGCTGTAAATGGGTACCTGCCCTCTTTAGGGTCAGGGAAAGTAAAGCAGCGAAGGAGAGGAGATGGGCGCCGCCACCCTCAATATGCTGGCCCCCTGGAGAAGTTGAGGTCTCTGACGCCTCGCTCCCCTACGACCACATAGGTCATGGGACACCTTTACCTTTTATGCAAGGTGTTCTGCATGAGAGATAGGGATAAAGCCGAGTCAAGGTAAACTGCTTACTGTTTATCCAAAACCAGGCAACTTTTGGTCCGATTCGGCTTCGCCTCATCAGACCAAAAGTTGCCAGGTTTTGGATAAACAGTAAGCAGTTTACCTTGACTCGGCTTTATCCCTATCTCTCTACTAAAACTGCTCTTCAAACTTACCTAGTTTTTATATAAAACCCCGCAACTTTGGGCCGATTCGTCTGCGCCTCATCGGCCCAAAAAGTTGCCATGTTTTTATAAAAAGTAGGTAAGTCTGAAGAGCACTTTACCTTAAGTCGGCTTTTTCCCTATCTCTTGTAATAAATTAAAAAAGTTACAATCTTGCTTTGATGGGTAAAACTATAAAATTATGGGAATTTATGCTAAAACAATATCTTATCAAGAACTTGTCAAGAACTTTATCAACAACTTATTAATAACTAATAAAATATTTTGTCAAGAACTTATTAATAACTTATCAACAACTTATCAAGAACTTGCCAAGAACTTATTAACAACTAATACAAGATCTTACCAAGAACCTGCCAAGAACTAGTACAAGAACTAAAACAAGAACTATATTAAGAACTTGTCAAGAAATAAACAAGTCCCCATCAACAACATTGTTAACAACTTATCAACAACTTGTCAAGAACAACAATAATTATTTTACACAAAATATATTGATAAAGATAGACAACATGAATTGTGACGAACTTTTGTTGATGACATCTACTGGTTCTAGTCAAGAAGAAATAACAGATGAGAAGAGTCTACTGGATAAGAAGGAGAAGTTGTACTCTCTTGCTGC
>CM054165.1:8109583-8129583 GCA_028751875.1 Rapana venosa
GTTTTTGGGGCGTCAGGGGGTTTAGCCGTTGCCATCGCGATTTGGGGGGAAGGGAAGGGCTCTGTGGATGCATACATCGACCAAACAACTGCCAAGAAACAGCCCCGAACGGTGGGCCTGGATCGGGACGACTGGCAGAAACATCTCCCACGAACTTACCCGCTCACGGGCACGAGCAAAGAAAAGGGGAAAAAAGGCGCGCCGGGCAACAGACCCATTGTCAGATTTCCCTCTTGCCTTTCTCTGCCATAGGCACTGTCGTCATTGCCGTGTGGGAGGCCAGCCACCCCCGACGCTGTCCCAGAAGAAAACACCTAGAGCACAGCAACTTTCTAGTTTTCTGAACAAAGGATGTCTACGGGGGGGCAATCAAGAGGCTAGTGCTAGCTGACAGGGTTGTAAAATTTTTAAAAATTTTGAAAAAAATTAAATGTTGACTGTTACTATCACATAACACTATGGTTTTCCCCAAAGTTCAACCATCCCCACACTATAAAGATCCACCGTCAATCATCCAAAAGGGGGAAACTGACGGAACCCTTTCCCCCAAACCCGGTGTTCGTCGGGGCTGTCTGTTGTCGCCAAACCCATTTCCCTTTTTGGGGGTTGACGGATAACGGCAACCACAGCAGGCAGGAAAACCCGGGCTAATGGCCCTCAGGGAAGCACGGGAAAACCCTGGACTTCGCAGACGACCAGTTTTCTCTCCCCCACAACAAGACGCCAAGAAAGCTTGTCGTTTTGCGAAGAAGCTGAAAAGACGGGGCCCCAAAATCAACTGGGGAAGAGGGAGTATGAGGGTGACAACAAAACACGACCATGGACGCAGCAAAAACATCAAAGAAGTCAGCAAGTTTATTTCCTGGGCAGTGGCACACAAAAAATGAAGGAAAGCTCGCATTGCAACAGCAACACCTCAGCCAGACCGAAGGTCTCAAAAAACAACTCACTTCTGCACCAAAACACCTTTACAAACCCCTTGTGACATCACCTTCTATATGGCTGGAATCATGGACCCCTGCCAGGCTAGAGAGGAAAATCCAACTTTCGAGAACAAGTCCCACAGAAACTCCCAAAATATCATACAAAGAACAAAAGCCCAAAACAACAGGAAAGAAGAAATAAAAAGCTTGGGCCCCCAAGAACCCCTGCCCCACCATAAAAGGAAAAAACGAGTTTTGGTCACACCACAAGACAAAAACCCTTTAGCAAAACCATCCGCGGGGAACATTGAAGGCAAAGAAAAAAGGGGCCCGCCAAAAAAATCAGGTTGACAACATAAAAAAAAAGGACTGCCCCAACCCCTGAAACACCTTCTACACCACACGGATCGTGAAGCATGGAAAAAGATCTCTGGCGCGTCTTCTCTCATGTCCCCCTTACGTCCTTTGAGACATGGGACTGAGTGAGTGACTGAGTGTCATCAGTAAAGATGGGAGAACAGATGAAGACATCAAGTGCCGAATCAACAAAGCCCGTCACGCCTTCAACACCCTTTGGCCAATTTGGAGGTCAACAGCCCTCTCATTTCAAAACAAGATTCAGATCTACAACACCAATGTCAAATCGGTCCTACTTTATGGCTCAGAAACTTGGCGGGTAACAAAAACCAACACCCACAAACTCCAGTCTTTTACCAACAAATGCCTCAGGAACATCCTCAAACATCAGGTGGCCGGAAGTCATATCCAACAAACAACTGTGGGACAGGACCAGACAAACCCCAATCGAGTCCATTATAAAACAAAGGAAGTGGGGATGGATCGGCCATACACTCCGCAAGCCTGCGTCAAATGTCACCAGACAGGCCCTTGACTGGAATCCACAAGGGAAGCGGAAAGTTGGTCGACCAAAACAGACCTGGTGCAGAAGTGTTGACGCAGAAACGAAGGCAGCCGGAATGACATGGGCCGAGCTGAAGAGGATCTCCCAAAACCGAGTTCGTTGGAGGGGTGTTGTTGCAGCCCTATGTTCCCCAAGGAACCAAGAGGCATAAGTCAAGATTACTATCACAAATGCCCAGGTAACAGCTTTTGGTCTGTTTTTAAACATATAATTATATATATATATATATGTATAATACATCTATTTTTTTAGGAACAGAGTGCACATTTACCTTGTAAAAACATGATGAATGAAAAACACAGTTACAACAGATGGTGTATATGCTTGTCTCACTTTAAACAGGATATTTCCACACACAGAACTACCTTTAATCATCGTATACATTCTGACTATCACTACAAGGTTATTTATCTGGTTTTTTTCCTTCTGGCAAATCAAAACTTTCATTAGTGGTTTAGAAAATGGGGGATCAAACAAACATGAATGCAGATTTCTTTTACATAAAACTGTCCATGGATATTACACAAACAGAAACCCAAAGCTCATCCCCTGGCCAGCAGAGGTAACCCTGCACACCAGGCTGTACAGCCAACCACCAGAGCAGCTGGAAAGGACTGGCCACCATTTCTCCCCAGCACATCTGACGGTGTAAAAAGCCAACCAGAGAAGAAGAAACCAGGTGAAAATCAATAGTAATAAGACAATGAAGTTGACCTGTTTTTATCAAAAGTTATGAAGAGGGACAATGCCGTCAGCCAGTGGTGGCCCCTTGATCCGAGCCCCCAGGGTTATGCAATCACACAGACAGCCTTCCCTTTCCTCCCTTCCCCTCCCCTTCCCTCCCCTCCCCCTTCCCTTCCCTCCCCTCCCCTTCCCTCCCCTTCCTTCCCTCCCATCCACTTCCCTCCCCTTCCCTCCTCTACCCTTCCCTCCCCTTCCCTCCCCTTAGCACTGCGATGGCACAACAGCTACACTGAGTTTTGGTGAGATTTAAACAAAATATACTGCATTCTTGCTTCGTTTGTTTCTGTTTTTTTTCCCCTTCAATGTCATAGGCTTAAAAAATAAAAGGGGTGGGGGTAGGGGGGGGGGTGAGTGGGGAGTGGGGGCGCTATTGAGGGTGAGGTTATACTTTATCTCCCTTTGTTGGTTGGTTGGTCAGAACTCCAATGTTCACAAATCATTCCCACTTCAGGGAAGATATCTAGATACAACACCAGTGTGTATGCAGTTAAAAAAAAAAAACCCTTTCTTTTTTTAATCCTTCCTGCAGGCATGAATGGCCAACTCTTCCAAAAGGAAGAGTTGGCCATTGTGTGCCGGTGGGAAAGGATGACAATAATTACAAAAACTGCACACACATAGGGTCTGGATGCAAAAAAAAAAGAGCACATGATGGCTTATTCCATTATCCTCAAAATAAAAGAAATTTAAAAAGGGAGAAAAAACCCTGGTTTTAACATGCGTACAAACTGCTCTGCGTGGGTTCACGCACGGGACCTCGGTTTATAGTCTCATCTTCAGAATTTTTTTATTTTTATTTTTATTTTTTTTTTGGGGGGGGGGGGGGGGGGGGGGGGGCAGGAGGGTAGTCGACACTGATATTAACTCCATGAGAAAATGTCCCCTTGAATGGGGATTCGAGCCCGGGTCAGCAGATCACAAGCGCAATGCACAACGCTCTAACCAACCAGGCCTATCCACTTCCCCTATGGATGTAGTAGGTTAGGGCTAGGTCGGGTAGGGGTCGATGGCAGGTAAAAAAAGGTAAAGGTCAAGGTGTCCCATAACCTATAAGGTCGTAGGGGAGCGAGGCCTCAGAGGCCTCAGCTTCTCTAGGGGCCAGTATATTGAGGGCGGCGCCTATCTCCTCTCTCCCTGGCTGCTTTACCTTCCCTGACCCTAAAGAGGACAGGTACCCATTTACAGCTGGGTGAACTGGGGGAACTGTACTGAAGCCAAGGCGCGCAAACGATCACCCATCCAAGTGGTAACCACACTCAACGCTGCTTAACCTTGGCTGGGGGAAAGCGAGTGCTCCGACCACTGAGCTATCCCGCCCCCGATGACAGGAACATGTATAAAAAAAAGTCAAGTCAAGTCAAAGTCAAAAACACTTCAATCATCCCATGAAGGGCAATTACAATACTGACAGGCAGATTGACACGCATCAAAAATCTCAAAGACACAAAAAGCTATATTTCATATTGGTTAAAACATTCCAAAATGACTTCAAATAAAATTTCACAAATACACACACACAACACAAACAACACACACGCGCGCATGTGCGCGCACACACACACACATACACACACACGCGCGCGCGCCGCACACACACATCAATTGTGAACTAAACCCATTGACTAGAAGACACCAAAACTTATTTTTTACGCACGCATATGCGCAGCACGAACACACCCACACTATATTACCAATATATGAATTCAATGTTTTAAGACCATTGACTAGAAGACAGACTTATTCACACAAACCCCCGCGCAACACAACACACACACACACACACAACACACACACACACACAACACACACACACACACACACACACACACACACACACACCCCACACACACACACACACACACACACACACACACACACACACACACAAAACACACAATTATGTATTGACTACACTCATAACAATGACAATCATGCAAGTAATTCAGAGAAATGTAAAAACTAGGTAGTAAACATCATTGTGAATTCAGAATTCGAATGCTTACTGGCACAAAAGAATTTCTTTTTCTGTTAGTTTTGCTGATGGGACACTGAAAACGGCGTTCCGAAGGCAACAACTGAAATTCTGGAAACAAAGCATGGGAAGGATCAGCCAAAATGGCTGTGGCTTTGCGTACAAGCTGCTGAGAGAAGAAATTAATAGCAACAATAATTATATCCTGTGGTGTTTATGGAGGATATCACCGCATGAGCTGTTGTTTTCCAGCCTCAAAAATAGTGTCCGCCTACCTTTGCGCACTGATTCTGTCTGTCTCTGTTTACCTCTGTACGTCTGTGTAAGTCTGTGCGTGTCTGTGTACGTACGTCTGTGTCTGTCTCTGTATGTCTGTCTCTGTCTGCGTGTCTGCACAATTATGTCGTGTAGTCTCTGTTACTGTGTGTCTCTCTCTGTCTCTGTATGTCTCTGTATCTGTATATCTGTGTCTCTGTGTCTGTCTGTGTCTCTATATGTCTGTGTAGGTCTGTGTTTCTGTGTGTGTCTCTGTCTGTCTCTGTCTCTGTATGTCTGTCTCTGTTTGCGCGTCTGCATAATTATGTCTGTGTATGTCTCTGTTACTGTGTCTCTCTCTCTGTCTCTGTATGTCTCTGTATCTGTATACTGTGTCCTGTCTGTGTCTGTCTGTGTCTCTATATGTCTGTGTATGTCCGTGTTTCTGTGTGTGTCTCTGTCTGTCTCTGCCTCTGTATGTCTTGTCTGCCTTTGTCTGTCTGTGTCTGTCTGTCTGGTATGTCTGTGTCTGTGTCTATCTGTGTCTGTCTCTTTATGTCTGTGTATGTCTCCGTCTGTAATCTATCCCTTTCGTGTCTCTGTATGTCTGTGTCTGTCTCTTTATATGTTTGTATATTTCTGTCTCTGTTTTCTCTGTCTCCATATGTCTCTGTATGTCTGTGTCTGTCTCTTCCTGCCTCTGTGAAATGTCTGCCCTCTGCTCTGAAATGCTCTGCCTGTCTCTGTCTGTCTCTGCATATCTCTGTAATATCTCTGTATGTATCTGTCCTCTGGAATTCTCTGTGTATATCTGTCTCTGTATATCTGTGTTCTGTATATCTCTGTATTCTCTGTATATCTCTGTATGTCTCTGTATATATGTGTCTGTCTCTATATATCTCTGTATATCTGTCTCTGTATACCTGTCTGTCTCTGTATATCTCTGTATATCTGTCTGTATATCTCTGCCCTGTCTAGTAAATATATATATATATAATATATATATATATAGTCTGTCTGTCTCTGTATATCTCTGTCTCTATATATCTTCTGTCTCTGTATATCTCTCTCTGTCTCTCTCTGTATCTCTGTCTCTGTATGTCTATATCTCTGTATGTCTCTGTATACTCGGTTCCTCTATATCTCTGTGTATATCTCTGTATGTTTTCTGTATGTCTCTATATATCTCTGTCTCTGTATATCTCTGTCTGTCTCTCTCTCTCTATCTCTGTATCTCTATACCTCTGTCTCTGCATGTCTCTCTCTGTGTCTGTGGCCTATAATTGAATACATCTTCTTTGTTTGTTTTATGGCTTGGTGTTGTTGTTGGTTTTTAGCTTCAAGTTGGCGTAGACATGGAAAGAGGTAGGTAGGGGCATTTGACAAGTGGCATGTTTATGAGCTATCTCCTTGCATGACGTGTGTTCTTCACACCATCCTCTGCATCAGGGGGCCTGGCCTAGAATGATGAAAGCAGTTTGTGTGCATTGGCATTATCACCGCTGTCTGAGGCTGTGTCGTGTGTGTGGGTGGGTGGGTGGGTGGGTGTGTGTGTGGGTGTGGGTGGGTGTGGTGTGTGTGTGTGGTGTGGGGTGTGGGGTGTGGGTGTGTGTGTGTGGGGGTGTGGGGTGTGGGTGGGTGTGGGTGTGTGTGTAATGATAATAATAATAATATATGGAATGTATATAGCGCTGAATCTGGTAAAAACAAACAAATCGAAGTGTGGTGTAGTGTGTGTGTATGATTGTGTGTGTGTGGGGTGTGTGTGTGTGTGTGTGTGTGTGTGTGTGTGTGCGTATGTGTGTGTATGTGTGTTTGTGGGGGGGTGGGGGGGGTCTTGTGTGGTGTGGTGTAGTGTGTGTGTGGGTGTGGGGGGGTGTGTGTGTGTGTGGGTGTGTAGTGTGGTGTAGTGTGTGTGGTGTGTGGGTGTGTGTGTAGTTGTGGTGTAGTATATGTGTGTGTGTAGTGTGGTGTAGTGTGTGTGTAGTGTAGTGTAGTGTGGTGTAGTGTGTGTGTGTAGTGTAGTGTGGTGTAGTGTGTGTGTGTAGTGTAGTGTGGTGTAGTGTGGTGTAGTGTGTGTGTGGCGGGGGGGGGGGGGAGGTTGTAGTGTGGTGAAGTGTGTGTGTAGGGTTGTGTGGTGTAGTGTAGTGCAGTGTGTGGTGTGTGCAATTGAGTATGTGTTTGTAAGTGTGTGTGTAGTGTGTTTGTAAATATGGGGTGTGTGTGTAGTGTGTGTATGTTTGTGTGTGTGTGTGTCTGTGTGTGGGTGGTGTGTGTGTGGCGGGGTGTGTGTAGTGTAGTGTAGTGTAGTGTAGTGTAGTGTGTGTAGTGTAGTGTGTGTATGTGTGTAAGTGAGTATGTGTGTGTGTGTGCGTGGGGGGGGGACGTAGTGTGTTTGTAAATGTGTGTGAGTGTGTGTGTGAGTGCATGTGTGTGTATGTGTGCACGCACGGGCGCGCCATTGCACTGTATGCGTAAGCACAGGTGTACATGGTTGCTGTTTACACACGTGTGCATATGTGCAGAAGGACAACTGGAACTGAGTTCATCAGCCTTCATTGGAACAAGCATCGTTCTCCACAGCAACCCCCAGTTGCAATATGTTCATCTACACACACACAAACACACATACACACACACACACCCACACACACATACACCCCCCCCCCCCCCCCCCACACACACACACATACACACACAACACAAACACCCACACACACACACACACACACCCACCACACACACACACACACCCACACCCACACACAACACACACACACACCACACCCACACACATACACACACCCACACACACACACATACACACACACCCACACACACCCCACCACACACACACACACATACACACACACACCCACAACACACACATACACCCCCCCTACACACACCCCCCCCCCACAAAACACAAAATACACACACACCCACACACACACATACACACACCCACTCACACACACACACATACACACCCACACACACACATACTCACACCCACACCCACACACACCACACACACACATAGAAAACACCCCACACCACAAACACACACATAAAAACACCCACACACACCCCCCACCCCCACACCCCACACACACACACACATACACACACACACCCACCACACACACAATACACACACCCACTCACACACACACATACACACCCACACACACACATACTCACACCCACACCCACACACACATAGACACAAACCCACACCCACACACACCCACACCCACCCACCCACACACACACACACACACACACATACACACACACACATAGACACACCCACACCCACACACACCCACACCCACACACACCCACACCCACACACACATACACACACACACATAGACACCCACACACCACCCACACACACCCACACCCACACCCACACACACACATACACAACACACACCCACACCCACACACACCCACACCCACACCCCCACACACACATACTCCCCACACCCCCCCCCCCCACACACACACACACATAGACAACACCCAAAACACACCCACACCCACCCACACACACACACACACACACACATACACACACACATACACCCACACACACACATACAACACACACACACATAGACACACCCACACCCCACACACCACCCACACACACCCACACCCACACACACCCACACCCCACACACACACATACACACACACACACACACACCCACACCGACACACACACCCCCACACCCCACACACCCACACACCCACACACACACCCACACCCACACACACCCACACCCACACCCACATACACACACACACACCCACACCCACACACCCCACACACACCCACACCCACATACACACACACACACCCACACCCACATACAAAACACAACACCCACACCCACACACACCCACACCCACACCCACACACACATACAACACACACACACACACACACACACACACACACACACACACACACACACACACACACACACACACACACACACACACACACACAACCCAGGAGAGCTGAACTTGAAGGGTGATGTCTTCAATGCTCTTGTCATGTCTGATCTGTTTGGTGTTGACAATGTGTCTTTTGTTAGTCATGCCAGCTTGGGCTACAGGACACTCAGAGATGGCATACATCCTACATCCAGAGGGGCCAGCATGTTGGCAGGGAACCTCGGCAGGCATGTAAGAGGACTGTTCTGGGAGACACCAAAGAAGCCCAGACGTGTCCTCCCACGCCTACCTGCACCCTACCCCTATGTGCCACAACATCCACACTACGATGCAGGCTACATGAACCATGGGAAGTAGATTTAATCTATTGAATGATTGGTTGTATTAACTATTAAAAAGTTGTAAAAAAGAAAAGAAAAAGTAGGGAGGTGAACTAGAATAACTACATATCATACACAGTACCCTTTGCAGTAACTTAAAATAGTGTATGCTTAATTGGCCTATCTTACTGATAGTTCTACCGTCACTTGTCATTGCATTTTGGTAAATCAGGTCAACTGTAGTTTGTTAGTTGTTTCCTTTTATTGTTTATTCCTGTTAATCTAGTTGTTTGGGTGTTTAATTGTGTTTCGTTTTTCGTTTTTTTCCAGTTAAGATTTTTTGGGAGGTCCATAATGACATTTTTCTTTGTTTCTTCTTTTTTCCATACTCCTTTTCAGGAATTAAAAGCAAACAGGTCTGTTTGCTTTTTGCTATTTGTTGTTGGTTTGTTGTTTTCTTGCTTTTTATTTTTGTTTTGTTTTTCTTTGATGAAGAATCATTCAAGCATTGCGATATTTCAATGGAATTGTAGATCTCTTTTGAGAAATCTACATTTTCTTATTCAACATCTTTCAAAAAATAAATACCATCTGTTGCTTTTACAGTCATTGAATGTAAACAGAAATAAACTCCCCAGACTATCAGGTTATTACTTTCCACCTGTCTTTCAGTCTGAAAATGAAAAAGGAAAAATAAACACAGCTATTTACATACTCGAAAATTTAGATTATACACATATTCTTCCACCTTATCAAACAGCAAGGAATATTAATGGCTGCGCAGCAAAAATTAAATTTGATAAATCACTTACACTAAATGTGATTTCTGTCTACCTGACAAAAGGTCCTGATGATGAAAACATGGAATGGATACGTTCATTACAAGACCAAAATGAAAAATGGCTAGTGGTTGGTGACTTTAATGCCCACTCACCATTCTGGGACAGGGATTGTACAGTAAATATAAATAACCGTGTTGTTGACAACACGTAGATTCATCCTGTGCCTATTGAATGATGGTAGTATAACACGAATCCCTGATTCTGCCCACCACAGAGCATCTGCTATTGACCTGTCTTTAGTTTCTCCTGTAATTGCTCCTAGTTGTGAAGGAAAACTATTAAAGAAACTTTAGGGAGCGATCACTTACCTATTGTTATTACTATAAATGACAAGCTGGCCACTTGCAATTTGTCAAAGGATAAAATTCCTAAATTTAATTATCATAATGCTAATTGGAAGGAGTTTCACAGTAATCTCTCCAGATGTAATATTGATGAATTTTTAGGTAGTAACGTAGATGAAGCATATGCCACAATTTGTTGAAACTGTTTTAAATGCAGCAGATAAATCCATTCAAAATGCCGTTTAGCAAAGTCAAATAAACGTTTTGGCAATGTTTGGTGGAATGAATCATGTGAAATAGCAAGGCTAAACAAAAAGAAAACATTTAATATTTATCTTAAAGATAGGAACAACGTTAGGAAAATGATGGAAATGAAAAAGGCAAAAAATTATTGCAATAAAGTAATAGCACAAGCTAAGCTTCAGCACTGGTCCACTTTCTGTAAAGATGGCATATTGAGCTCAAAAGATCAGCAAAAAGTTTGGAAAAAACTGAAAGAGATGAAACAGGTGTAAATCTACCTAACTATCCTATCAAATTAGACAACCAATTCCCAACTCCACTTGAAAAGGCTGAAGCTTTTGTAGAAATGTTTTCTGAGACGAGTTGTTCAGAAGGGTTATCTGAAGAAGACAGAATTTATAGAGAAAAAGAAGCTTGCCTAGAAAAATATAAAGATCCTCCAGAATATAAAGAACATTACATAAATGCTCCATTACTTTTCAAGAAGTAAAGGATGCCATTTCTACTCTTAGCTCCAAGAAATCTTCAGTGGGTCTTGATGCTATTCTAATGAAATGATAAAACACCTGCCTGACAATTTTTCTTATATTTCTTCATAGATATTTCCAAAAATGTTGGTCAGAGGGAACAATGCCATCCTTATTGAAGCAGTCTGTAATTGTACCTATCTGTAAACAAGGTAAACATAAATCAGATATAAACAGTTATAGGCCTATTTCCCTGACCTCCCATAGTGGGAAAATTGATGGAAAAAATATTATAACAGGCTTATTCATTACTGTGAAAAAAAGGATATCATTCCAGTAGCCCAAGCAGTTTTAGAAAAAATAGATCAACAATAGATCATCTTATTAAACTTACCACTCACGTGAAACATCAATTTGCCAGAAGAAAAAATGTACTTGCTACTTTCTTTGATATCAGGAAAGCCTATGATCAGGTATGGCATGTACGATTGCTTCATAAGCTTAAACAGATTGGTCTGTCTGGATGCATGTACAACTATTTTAAAACATTTTTGAGTAATAGATCTATTCAAACAAAAATTGGAAATGCATATTCCAATCCAAGATTTATAGATATGGGGATCCCCCAAGGATCAGTAGTGGCACCCATACTCTTTAATATCTTAACATATGATCTTCCCAATATAGTGTCCAACAATATTAATTGGTTCAATAGCAGATGATTTATGCATATGTATGAAAGTAACCATGAAAAGACACACTCCAATAAGATCTCTTAACTATATTAGAAAGGTTTATCAAAATGAGTTTAAATAATATATATAAATTTAGAAAGAAAATGGATTAATGCTATCCTGACAAATCCCATATGATGCTTTTCAACACTGGCTACAATCCACAGGCACTGCCCTTCTTTAAAATAGGAGATTCTGTGTTAGAATATAAAGAAAATTAAAAATTTCTAGGTGTATTTCTCACCACAAAACTGTCATGGAACAATCATATTGAATATGTCCTGACCAAAGCTAGAAAAAGTCTTAATTTGCTAAAAATGGTGAGCAAGCAATACTGGGGCCAAGATATGTCATCTCTTATCCATTTAGCAACAGCACTTGTTCGATCTAGATTAACTTATGCACAGGAAATTTTTTTCTCTGCTCCTAAATGTTTGCTAAGAAAAATGCAGAGTGTAGACAGTAAATCATTCAAGTTGGCAATTGGTGTTCCTGTACACGCATCAACTTTAAAAATGTATGCTGAAATAATATCCTACCTTTTGAAGAACAAATTAAACTTGCCTCGGCAAAGTATATTTTAAGAAGTTCGACAATTCAGAATTCTAATATCAAAGAACTTCATTAAAATCGGATGTAGATTTTCCTAAAAGGGCTAAATCCATACAATCACTAACAACAATCAGTTCTTACACCTCTGATCTGTTCACATTTCAGAATGAATGTCAGAAATGTAGCATCATCGCCCAGTTTCTCCACTAATTCCAAGTGGGAATTAAACAGGGCTGAGTTTTGATTATTGATATATTCTAAATCAAAAAAAGAAGAAAGTCCCGCTGTTGCTGCAATAGCTAGAGCTCACATTGATGAAACATATAGTGGTTTATTTAAAAAATTTTACTGATGGTTCGGTAGTTGACTGTGGTAATGCTGATCTGCTTTTGTAGTTCCTGCATTAAAGATGGAAAAATCTTATCATTAGCAAAGATTTTTCGATCTTTACTGCAGAACTTATAGCTATATTAATGGCCTTAAATTTTTTTTATTAAATATTCATATCAATATATTTAAGGTGTCACCTTATACATTTTCTTTCCTTACGAGGTACTACCCTTGCCTTTTGCTGGATTCCGTCACATTGTGGAATCCACGGCAATGAGAAAGCTGACCAGTTAGCCAAAGCGCTGCCATGGACTCTGACTCTGAAGTTTACAGCACCTCTGAACCTTCCACTCTGTCTTCAGGAGGGCATACTTCTGCTGAATAAAGCTTCTTGGAACCGTGTCAACAGCCAACGAAAGTATTCTTTACGTGACATTCATTAAGTGTCAGAGCGTGCCATTGTCATAACAGACTGGTGGGAAGTATAATCTACAGGTTCAGATTGGATGCATTTAGGACTAAATTTTGTAAACAGATATCTTGTATATGTGGTTCTGACTTATCACCTAAGCATGTATTCTTCATTGTGAACTACTTCGACCATACTTTTCTGGTACAGTTGTAGGTAAGATTTCAAATATGTCATTTGAACATTTATTGGCCGATAATGTGGTTATGTTGGAGATAGTTAGTTGTTTAGTTAAAAGCCCTGTTGGAAAACTTTTGTAATTGTTCTTGCTGCAGTTTAAGCTGTTTCAATGCCCCCCTCACCCCGTCCCTCCCATAATTTCTTTGTATTTTTTTTCTTCTTTTATCTCGTGCACAGACACTAATAGTAAACACACACACACACACACACACATACACGCACACACACACACACACACACACGCACGTATGCACACACACACACACACACACACACACACACACACATACTCACACACACACGTTCTGTATATATTGTAACACTATCTTTTGTCTAATATCACCTTGAGTGAACAGACGTTAAATTAAAGAAAGTACCCAGGAGGGCGGGATAGCCTAGTGGTTAGAGCATTGCCATTGTGACCTGACACCACGGGATCGGGGAGGGGATAAGCCTGGGGTTACAGTGATGTTTTCCTGATCTGTTGACCCTGGTTCGATTCCCGTTCAAGAGGATTTTTCCTCTGGAGTTAACATCATGCAGACTCCACTCTCCCCAAAAGTCCTTGGGATGAGACTATAAACCGAGGCCCCGTGTGTGAACGCACGCAGAACATCTTGCGCACACGTTTAAAACCCGTTCCACTTTTCCGGAAGAGTAGGCCATTGTGTGCCAGTGGGAGCGGGGGAAAAAATGGACAAAACTGCATACACACGGGGACTAGATTTTAAAAAAAGGCACATGCGTGCTTATTCCATTATCCTCGATATAAAAGAATAAGTAGATCCAGCCACCATCGAGATACCAGTTTAAAGGAATTTTCTTCCTTGGAGTTAACATCAGTACTGACTCCACTCCCCGAAAAGTCACTTCGGATGAGACTATAAACCGAGGTCCCGTGTGTGAACGCACGCAGAACATCTTGCACACAGACACACACATACATGCACTCCCCGCACGCACACACACACACACACACACACACACACACACACACACACACACACACACACACACCACACACACACACACACACACACACACACACGTTAAAGAAAAACCCGTTCCGTAGGGGAAAGAATGGATGATACAATTAAAAAAAAAAGCAAACAACAACGAAGAAGAAAGCGTATGCACACAGGTGTGGTGTGTAGACATCATTCTCAAAGCTGGAATGTGGATGCCTAATGGTGAATAAAAACGATTGCATAATTATGCAAAATTGAACCGTTGGTGAACCGTAGAGCTCTAGCTGAGGAATGAAAACTGAAAAAAAAGAAAATAATACACACACACATCACAACACATACACACACAACACTACAACACACAACACTACAACACACACACACACACTACAACACACACACACACTACAACACAACACACACGCACACTCACACACTCACACAACACACACTCACAACACACACACACACACACCACAACCCAACCCAACCTAACCTAACACAACACACACAATACAGACACACAACATACAACACACAACATACAACACACAAAAACACACACACAACACACACACACACAATACAGACACACAACATACAACACACACACACACAATACAGACACACAACATACAACACACACAACACACAAAACACACACACAACTACACACACACACACATACACACACAACACAACACACACCAAACACAAACACTACAACACACAAAACACACACAACTACACACAACTACACACAACACACACCACACTCACACGCAAACACATACCACAACACATACTCACACAACACACACACACACAACACACACACAACACACACACAACACAACACACACACAACACACACACACAACACACACACACACACAAACAACCCACACACACACAACCACACACACACACCACCACAACACACAACACCCCCCCCCCCCACACACACACACACACCACACACACACACACACACACACACACACAACACACAACACACACACACACTCACACACACACACACACACTCAGCGGAATGTGTCTGTCTCACACAGCAGGGAGTCATGGGGTCTGAAGGAGGACGACACCCTGAGGACATCCTGCCCCGGTGCATGCCGGGACAATAATCCACTCCCCGTCACGTGACCTCTCGCTTCGCTTCCTCCATCGGAAAAAGATGGTACAGGGAGAGAACTCCTGCTGGGGAACTAGAAAGAGAGAACTGGGTGGGGATGAGGGGGGGGGGGGGGAGAGGGTGCAAGGGTAGGAGAGGGGGAGTAGAGGTTGAAGGTGAGGAGAGAGGGTTGTTTACGTTGTCATCAATGTGGTGTGGTAGGGTTAGGGTGTGTGCAAAATATCAGAAATGGTCATGTCTCTTGTGGATAGCCGACTAATTTTTGTGGTCTATAGAAAGGTTTTGTCAATGGATTAGTAGCGTACTTGTTGTTGTTGTTGTTTTGGTGGTGTTGTTGTTATGTTGCTGTTGTTGTTCTTGTTCTTCTTCTTTTCTTTGCAATTCTTCTTCACAAATCTCCTTCGAAATTCTTTTTTTTCTTCCTCTTCTTTTTCTTTTTCTTCGCAAATTCTTTGCAATTCTTCTTCGCAAATCTCCTTCGCAAATCTCCTCCTCCTCCTGCTCCTCCTTCTTCTTTCTTCTTCTTCTTCTTCTTCTTCTTCTTCTTCTTCTTCTTCTTCTTCTTCTTCTTCTTCTCTTCTTCTTCTTCTTCTTCTTCTTCTTCTTCTTCTTCTTCACATTCTTCTTCACATTCTTTTTGCTATTCTTCTTTTTCACAATTCTTCGTCACAATTCTTTGCATTATTTTTCTTCCCAGTTTTCTTGGCATTCTTCTTCTTTGCATTCTCCCTCCTCCTCTTCATCCTCCTCCTACTCCTCCTCCTTCTCCTCCTCCTCATCTTCTTCTTCTTCTTATAATCTTAACATTATTACTTAATCCATGTCCCCAAAAGTCCTTTGGTGAGAATATAAACCGAGGTCCCGTGTACAAACGTATACAGAACAACTTGCTTGTGTGTTAACCCGTTCAGCTTTTAGAAGAGTAGGCCATTGCGTGGCAATAGGAACGGATGACACCTCCCTCCCCAATAACACCCCCCCCCCCATATAAACACTACTATCGTGTTTAGCCATAATTCCCAAGAAGAAGCATGCTGTGAACTTATTGGTGGGCAAAAACAGTTGCATATACAAAAATCTCACTAATGGTGAATGTCAGAGCTCTGGCTGATAAACAAAACAAACAGACAAACAACAAAAAGAAACAAACAAAAAATCAGCTTCTTAAGGAGATAAGGGAGAAATGCAGTCATCTGTTGACAAGAAAGCAACAACAACAAAAATTGTTACAAACAGGACACACTTCAGTAGTTATACCTGCACAGCTAGTACATTTGCATTGGCCTCTGTAGCAGCTGAGAACCACAAGGTGTGCAGTGGAGGAAGCTGGTTGCCAAATCTTCAGTGGTGCCCCAACCATCGACCAGACTATGGAATAGGTGATGGTAGCTGTACTCCCCAAACTCACCAGCAACAACAGTGTCACCACACTCTGCTGCATTAGAATTTTGAAAAATTGAAACCCCAAAATAAAAACTTGTTCAAGTCTTTACACTAATCTTCAGTAGCTTTTGTAGATTTTCTAGGCCATGAAGATAGTATGGAATAATGTTGGGTTTTTTTTCTTTGAGTCGTGAATCAATCAGCCAGTCTGGTTGTTTTCCGATCCTGGTTGATAATAGGAACAATGAGAACCCAGTTTGAGCATTGGATCTGATTGATTAAAGGAAGGCGAAAAACTCTGTGAAGTTTTTGTGCAACAAGGAAGAACACAGTGTAGGAATGATATGGGCCAAGGTAGAAATTCATTCTACACACACACTACACACACACACACACCACACACATACACTCTCACACACACACACAACACACACACATACACACACACACATACACACTCAGCGGAATGTGTCTGTCTCACACAGCAGGGAGTCATGGGGTCTGAAGGAGGACGACACCCTGAGGACATCCTGCCCTGGTGCATGCCGGGACAATAATCCACTCTCCGTCACGTGACCTCTCGCTTCGCTTCCTCCATCGGAAAAAGATGGTACAGGGAGAGAACTCCTGCTGGGGAACTAGAAAGAGAGAACTGGGTGGGGATGAGGGGGGGGGGGGGGGAGAGGGTGCAAGGGTAGGAGAGGGGGAGTAGAGGTTGAAGGTGAGGAGAGAGGGTTGTTTACGTTGTCATCAATGTGGTGTGGTAGGGTTAGGGTGTGTGCAAAATGTCAGAAATGGTCATGTCTCTTGTGGATAGCCGACTAATTTTTGTGGTCTATAGAAAGGTTTGTCAATGGATTAGTAGCGTACTTGTTGTTGTTGTTGTTTTTTGGTGGTGTTGTTGTTATGTTGCTGTTGTTGTTCTTGTTCTTCTTCTTTTTCTTTGCAATTCTTCTTCACAAATCTCCTTCGAAATTCTTCTTTTCTTCCTCTTCTTCTTCTCTTCTTCGCAATTCTTTGCAATTCTTCTTCGCAAATCTCCTTCGCAAATCTCCTCCTCTCCTGCTCCTCCTTCTTCTTTCTCTTCTCTCTTCTTCTTCTTCTTCTTCTTCTTCTTCTTCTTCTTCTTCTTCTTCTTCTTCTTCTCTTCTTCTTCTTTCTTCTTCCTTCTTCTTCTTCTTCTTCTTTCTTCTCTCACATTCTTCTTTGCTATTCTTCTTCTTCACATTCTTCTTTGCTATTCTTCTTCACAATTCTTCGTCACAATTCTTTGCATTATTTTTTCTTCCCAGTTTTCTTGGCATTCTTCTTCTTTGCATTCTCCCTCCTCCTCTTCATCCTCCTCCTACTCCTCATCTTCTTCTTCTTCTTAGCAATCTTAACATTATTACTTAATCCATGTCCCCGAAAGTCCTTTGGGTGAGAATATAAACCGAGGTCCCGTGTACAACTTGCTTGTGTGTTAACCCGTTCAGCTTTTTAGAAGAGTAGGCCATTGCGTGGCAATAGGAACGGATGACACCTCCCTCCCCAATAACACCCCCCCCCCCCCCGCCATATAAACACTACTATCGTGTTTAGCCATAATTCCCAAGAAGAAGCATGCTGTGAACTTATTGGTGGGCAAAAACAGTTGCATATACAAAAATCTCACTAATGGTGAATTTCAGAGCTCTGGCTGATGAACAAAACAAACAGACAAACAAACAAAAAGAAACAAACAAAAAATCAGCTTCTTAAGGAGATAAGGGAGAAATGCAGTCATCTGTTGACAAGAAAGCAACAACAACAAAATTTTTACAAACAGGACACACTTCAGTAGTTAGTTATACCTGCACAGCTAGTACATTTGCATGGCCTCTGTAGCAGCTGAGAACCACAAGGTGTGCAGTGGAGGAAGCTGGTTGCCAAATCTTCAGTGGTGCCCCAACCATCGACCAGACTATGGAATAGGTGATGGTAGCTGTACTCCCCAAACTCACCAGCAACAACAGTGTCACCACACTCTGCTGCATTAGAATTTTGAAAAATTGAAACCCCAAAATAAAAACTTGTTCAAGTCTTTACACTAATCTGTCAGTAGCTTTTGTAGATTTTCTAGGCCATGAAGATAGTATGGAATAATATTGTGGTTTTTTTCTTTGAGTCGTGAATCAATCAGCCAGTCTGGTTGTTTTCCGATCCTGGTTGATAATAGGACAATGAGAACCCAGTTTGAGCATTGGATCTGATTGATTAAAGGAAGGCGAAAAACTCTGTGAAGTTTTTGTGCAACAAGGAAGAACACAGTGTAGGAATGATATGGGCCAAGGTAGAAATTCGTTCTACATACACACAACACTACACACACACAACACTACACACACACACTCTCTCACACACACACAACACACAACACACACACACACACACACACCACATACACACTCAGCGGAATGTGTCTGTCTCACACAGCAGGGAGTCATGGGGTCTGAAGGAGGACGACACCCTGAGGACATCCTGCCCTGGTGCATGCCGGGACAATAATCCACTCCCCGTCACGTGACCTCTCGCTTCGCTTCCTCCATCAGAAAAAGATGGTACAGGGAGAGAACTCCTGCTGGGATAGAAAAAAAAGGGGGAGGGGTAGAGTAAAGGTAGAATGAGGGGAAGGGGGATAAAAATGATGATGATTATGTTCGTGTTTGCTAGCATGGGACATAAGATTAAAATTCTGCTGCAAATGTCAAAAATGCCCCCCCCCCCTCACCATTTTGAAACCATGGGCAATTTGGCTCCACCTCACCTGAATGACAAAGTCAGTCATTTAATTTAAGGGTAGTTTTCTTTATTTTTGCTCTTTTCGTCTATTTTTAGAATTTTAAAGATTCTATTTCTTGTTTTGTTCCTGTCGTCAGTTACACTTGGGCTTAACAGTTGTTTAAACTTTTATTGTTTGTTCCTGGGCTAGTGATGAAACGATGTTGAGGGTTATTCATTACAAGTTAACAACAATGCAAAAAAACAAAAACAGCAAAAAAAAAGCAACAACCTTAACTATTCTTTCAAAAAGAAGAAGAAAAAAGAAAAGAAGAAAGGATGAAGAGGCAATTAGGGGAGTAGTGGGGGGAGAGGGGGGTGTTAGAGGGGAGCAGAAGAGGGGTTGGTTGGGGAGGGGTAAAGGGATGGGGGGGGGGGGGGGCGGGGAGGGGGGAGGGGAGACTATAGACGTTGAGACTAAGTAAAAAGAGAAGACAAAGAGGGCACAACAAACAATGACTACAACAACAGCAGAAGCAGCAGCAACA
>CM054165.1:8134583-8159681 GCA_028751875.1 Rapana venosa
AAAAAAAAACACAATCTATTTTAAACCATACAAATCAAACCAAAAAAACAATAACATATGCATATGTGAATTAAAATAAAACAAAAAAACCCAAAAAATATAGACCATACAATCAAATAATTCAAAAATCCGAAAAAAAAAATACCCGCAAACACAAACAAACAAGCAACAAAAAAAAAAAACCAACCAAAACAAACAAGAAACAAAACAAATAAAAATAAAAAAAAACCACACCAACGCTTCCTCTCCCCCCCCCCTCACACACACATGTAACACAAACCTTCAACCATACAAACAACTGAATAAAACAACAACAAAGGGATGAATCAACAAGGACAACCACAACAAGGACATAAACAATCAAAACAAACACAAATATAACATACACAACAACAACAGCGACTAAACTAACATAGGACAAGAATAACAGCCAAGACAAATGAAGAACAATATAGAACTAACAAAAGACGAGAAAAAGAGTCCAAAATATCCCCTCCCCCTCCCCAAGAAAATCACCCTAAACCCAAAACAAACTCTGTGTGTGTGTGTGTGTGTGTGTGTGTGTGTGTGTGTGTGTGTGTGTGTGTGTGTTCGTTTGTTTCTGTATATAAGGCCCTGTTCACTATAAGTGATATCAGACGGTGTGTGTGTATGTGTGTGGTGTGTGTGTGTGTGTGGTGTGTGTGTGTGTGTGTGTGTGTGGGGGGTGTGTGTGTTGTGTGTGTGTGGTGTGTGTGTTCGTTTGTTCCGTATTTAAGGTCTGTTCACTAAAAAGTATATCAGACTCTGTGGTGTGTGTGTGTTGCTGTGGTGTGTTTTTTTTGTGTGTGAGTGTGTGTGTGTGCGCGTCCTTTTCCGTTTTAAATTTATTTGGTATTTTTTATATCGAGGATAATGGAATAAACATCTATGTGCATTTTTACATCCAGTCCCCATGTGTATGCGGTTTTGTCAATTCTGTAATCTGTTCCTACCGGCACACAATGGCCTACTCTTACGAAAAGCGGAACAGGATTTAGCGTGTGCGCAAGATGTTCTGCGTGCGTTCGCACACGGGAGCTTGGTTTATAGTCTCATCCGAAGGACTTTTGGGGAGAGTGGAGTCTGCACTGATGTGAACTCGAGGGGAAAATATCCCCTTGAACGGAATCGAACCCGAGTCGTCAGATTGCAAGCGCAATGTTCTGACCACTAGGCTATCCCGTCCTGTGTGTGTGTGTTGGTGTGTGTGTGTGTTTTGTGGGGTGTGTGTGTGTGTGGTGTGTGTGTGTGTGTGTGTGTGTTTGTGTGGGGTGTGTATGTTTTGGTGTGTGTGTGTGTGTGTGTGTGTGTGTGTGTGTGTGTGTGTCCCTTTTCGTTTTTAAATTTTTTTGGTATTTTTTATATCGAGGATAATGGAATAAGCATCTATGTGCGTTTTTACATCCTTTCCCTGCGTGTATGCAGTTTTGTAAATTTTGTCATCCATTCCTACCGGCACACAATGGCCTACTCTTCCGAAAAGCGAAACAGGTTTTAACGTGTGCGCAAGGTGTTCTGCGTGCGTTCGCACACGGGAGCTTGGTTTATAGTCTCATCCGAAGGCCTTTTGGGGAGAGTGGAGTCGGCACTGATGTTAACCCAGGTCAGCAGATCACAAGCATAATACTCGAACCGACCAGACTATCCCTCCCCCTGTGTGTGATTGTGTGTGTGTGTGTGGTGTGTTTTGGGGTGTGTGTGTGTGTGTGTGGTGTGTTGTGTGTGCGCGTGTGTGTGTATGTGTACTTTAGAATATCTTATTTTCTTGTCTAGGAGTTTTTCCTTTTTTTTTTCTGACCTATTTTACATCTAGTTCGGGCATAACAGCTCTGTCCTTAAAAAAAACAACTTTTCAAATAGTTTTGACCCCCCCCCCTCGATTTCTGTACCTTATGTGTGTGTGCATGCGTGCGAGTGTGTGTGTGTGTGTGCTTGCCCGCGCGCATGGCGTGCGGGTGTGGTGTGTGTTTGTGTGCGCGCTGCATGCGAGTGTGTGTGTGCTTAAGTGTGTTTGTTTGTTTGTTTGTGTGTATGTGCGTGCGTGCGCACGCGCGCGTGTGTGCGTGTGTGTGCGTGCGCGCGCATAAGATAATGACAAATAAATCATTTCTAGAGAGGGAAAGGGAGAAGCAGGCATCATGGCTTTTAAAAAAAATCAAGCCCCCTAGTCACTTAAAATTGATAATACACAACAACAACAACAACAATCAAATAAACAAACACCTGAAAGGAAACCAGTCACGCAGTAATATCACTACAGAGAGAGCATGTCAATATAGTAATAGGTAAAAAAACAACAACAACCAAACAAAAAAACCGCCAACAACAAGAATAAGGAAGGAACATAACAGTACCAATATCTTCACAATCTCTTAGAGTACATTATTTTATCAGACCAGAGGAGAGAGAGAGAGAGAGAGAGAGAGAGAGAGAGAGAGAGAGAGAGAGAGAGAGAGAGAGAGAGAGAGAGAGAGAGAGAGAGAGAGAGAAGAGAGAGAGAGAGAGAGAGAGAGAGAGAGAGAGAGAGAGAGTTAAACACGCACTTGTGTAAGAGATCTATATGCGTGCGTGCGTGCGTGCGTGCTGCGTGCGTGCGTGCTTTGCGTGTGTGTGTGTGTGTGTGTGTGGTGTGTGTGTGTGTGTGTGTGTGTGGTTATTTATTTATTCTTTTATATTGAGGATAATGGAATAAACACTTATGTGCTTTTTTACATCCAGTCCCCGTATTTATGCGGTTTTGTAAATTCTGTCATCTGTTCCCAACGGCACACAATGGCCTACTCTTACGAAAAGCGGAACAGGATTTAACGTGTGCGCAAGATGTTCTGCGTGCGTTCTCACACAGGGCTTCGGTTTATAGTCTCATCCGAAGGACTTTTGGGGAGAGTGGAGTCTGCACTGATGTGAACTCCAGGGGAAAATACCCCCTTGAACGGGAATCGAACCCGGGTCGTCAGATTGCGAGCGCAATGTTCTGACCACTAGGCTCTACCGTGCCCCATCGTGATTATCCCGTCGTGTGTGTGTGTGTGTGTGTGCGCGCGCAAGTATGCTTGACGCCAGTTATGTTTGCAAGTTCTTGTCGTAATGAATCTAGTAATCCCCTGGCTTGGTCAGCTTTTTCCTCTGAAAGTGTTTTTTTTTTCTTGTTTTCTTTTTGTTGTTTTTGTTGTTTTGCAGAGTGATACTATACGCTGGTCAGGGGTGATTTTTTTTAACTTGTTTGATTATAAGACTGACCTCTCTCTTCAAAAAAGTTTATTTTGTATGCAAATCTGTTTTAACTCATTGGAGTCGCAGTAAAATTAGATACATTAAAAAAACCCTGAAGTACTTACACAAAATCATTGAAGGATATATATATATATATATATATATATATATATATAATATATATATATATATTCCATATGGCAGGAAACTGTATTGTGTCTACTTTTAAAATGAGAAAAGGGTGTTTCCATGTGTGTGTTTTTGTGATCATTGTTGAAAGTGTTGAGTTTATACAACAAAATACCTGAAAAGAGGAAAATTTTGAAACATCTATATTAATTTTTTAAAACATTAAACGGCATTTAATACCAAAAATCTACTCCACCAGGACAAACAGGAAGATTTCACACTAAAGGAAGGTTCCATGGACCTTGAAAATCAGTTAGAGGTGATATTTTTTTCCTTTTTCTGTGTTGTTCATCAGCTAGAGCTCCAAGGTTCACCAGTGGTGAGATTTTCGTGTATGTAACCATTTTCCCCCATCATCTAAATAGCCACATTCCGACTTCAGAGAGTGAAGTAATGATTATATTAGTTTACACACTGGGTAAAGGAAGAAACATCGTCATAGCACTGGCAGATTAAGTCTGACTTAATATTCTTTGCAAATGCACCTTTGTTCTTATACAATCCACACGGGTTGATGGTCAATTCTAGTTCACAAAACAGTTATGTAATGAGCTTAAATAGCTTCCCTTGGATTAACCCTCGCTCAATGTCTTTATTTAAAAGAATGAAAACTGTTGTCAAAACTGGACGATTTCACAGCTTTGCCTTGCAATCCTAACATACTCAACATTGCGCGTTGATTTACAGGGTGGACTGCGGCGCCAAAGTGGGCTGACTTGCCGTTACCACAGTCCTGAAATCAGATAGCTTCGCTGGGGCTAAAATACAACCATAAACAAGCTAACTAACAAACAGTCAAAACTGGAGATTCAGCACCTAATACTGACGTACCTGACCGTGTGCCGAAGCTGGAACCAATGAGTTAAAGACAAGTCAGGATACAATGCACTGCACGCTGGTGACATCACAGGAGGGATCTCAGTTTACAGTGTCACCAAGTGGAGTCACTGAGGAGTGATGTTGGAACCAGTGTAATTCACTCTGATAGAAACAACGTCTTCTTGAACGGATGAAAAGGTAAAGGTGTCCCATAACCTATGTGGTCGTAGGGGAGCGAGGCGTCAGAGACCTCACTTCTCTAGGGGCTAGCATAGTGAGGGTGGTGCCCATCTCCTCTCTCTCGCTGCTTTAACTTCCCTGACCTTAAAGAGGCAGGTACCCATTTACAGCTGGGGGAACTGGGGAACTGTATTGAAGCGAAGGCGAGCAAACGGTCACCCATCCAACTGGCAATCTCGCTCAACGCTGCTTAACATTCACTAGGGGAAAGCCAACGCTCGGACCACTGAGCCATCCCGTTCCCTCCCCCCTCTGTACCCTTGAATGGATAGCTCAGCAAAAACTCAAACCTGGGGTACCATCCATCAAATCACGAGTCCTATGTTCTGACCGTGAGGCCACACTGCCTGTCGTCCTCCTGTCCCATCCACATCAACTGAGAAATTGCCTGAATTAATCCCAAACCCTGTCTGTTCAGAAACAGCAAAGGCATCAAAGACACTTCCCAAGCTGTTCTTACTTGTTTATCGTTTCTGATGAGGAACTGGACATTCACTATAGACTGTAAAGTAAACTACATCTACTGGGGGCATGTGAGACCTATGCTGGTGTGAGGTATACAAATCTGGATGCCCCGAATCCTGAGGTCACCAGTACAAATCTGAGCCTGGAAGGATTAAAAAAAAAAAAACAAGAAAAGAAAAGTAGCAGCAGAAGGACATCAACACTCCACGATCCTCCCCATCTCCGCTTTTAACAAAACGCGAAGGGTTCAAGCACGTGATAGAAGCGGGCTTCTTTTCCAAAGAATGGGGAACCAGAGAAACAAGAGAGGAAACTGAAAGCAAGAAACAAAGAGGAAACACATAATCATATCATCATAAAATGAGTACAAAATTATGTGACTTATAACTGTAACCATTATTTATTGTTTTTAAATTAGTCTTGCTGAAACGAGAAGGCGAGTCGTGAACGAGAAACATTTTACTTATCTACTCCTAGGAAAAAGAAATAAGACTTATGTCACAGCCTTGTTCAACTCCACTGCACCAAATATAACAATGAACGACTGACACCCAACATCCCAGCATATTATGTCTTTCTAGAAGAACTGTAGGGTTTTGTATTGCCCCAGAAAAGGACAGATGACGTCAAGCAGCCTGTATAACAGATCGAACACATCTTCAATTAATCATATCAAAAGCTTTTGCAAAGTCAATCACTGTCTGCACACTTCAATTATTTCTTTCTTTCTTTCTTTCGGTGTCTCTACTTGTTTGTTGTTGCATAACAGTGAATCCTTGCACACATCAGGAATGAACTGAACCTTGTGAACCCAACATTAACTGAGAGCTCATTTCAACAATACTCAAATCCTGCAGACAGAAAATGAATAATTAAAAGACACACTACAGCTCTACCACTCTGTGTGTGTGTGTGTGTGTGTGTGTGTGTTTAAAGGTATTCTGTTTGCTGAATTGACAAGTCCAGTACCAAGAAGTGAAAAAAAAAGATTAATTTTTCAGTGAGTTTTCCCTGTTCGGTGAAGTATAGGGTGGCGTTAGGGAATCGTGCTGTAATGAAATGCACCTAACGATCCGTTGCTTTGCTCTTGTCTCTCATAGGCTAGTGACAGCCTCTTTAAAGCTCGTCCACCCGGGCTTGACGAACACCAAGCCGACACGGGTGGATGGAAGGTGACTGGTGGGGGTACTCTCTCTCTCTCTCTCTCTCCTCTCTCTCTCTCTCTCTCTCTCTCTCTCTCTCTCTCTCTCTCTCTCTCTCTCCTCTCTCTCCCTCCTGGCTTGATTTATTCCTTTCAGAGGCCAGTCTGACAGTTTTCCTTCGCAGTTCCACGATCTTTGAATTGAAAGAAAGGGTGCTGCCACTGGCCTCGTCAACACACGCCTTAACCACTTCAGTTTTCCTTTTCTCCTCAGGGAGGGGGGGGGGTGTAGGAGGTATAGGAGGTGGGGGTTCAGGTTGGGGAGGGGTGGGGGTGGGGGAAGAGACATACACACACACACACACACACACACACACACACACACACACACACACACACGGTGTAGCACAGAAAAAGAGATCCCCGCGTAAGAGTGAACATGTAGGGAGCAAGTTTTGAGCACAGAGATCTGTAGTGACTGTGATCTAATAATAATAATAATAATGAATAGCATTTATATAGCACATTTCTCAAAGCAATGACTCAATGCGCTTTCATACCATGCGCATCTATACACATGCACACACAGCACATAATAACAACAACAACAACAACAACAACAACAATGATAATGAGCATTTCTAAAGCGCAAATAAATTTACCAGAGATACCTATCGCACTGTAGAGGCACACACTTGCGTCCGGGCACACACTAGCAGGGCAATTAACAGTACACTCAAGAGAAAAGGCACTAGCAATAACATAACTAACAAACAAACAAAACAAAAAAACATAACCAACAGCCAGGCATGCACATGAAGTAGCCTACAGTGTGACAAACGGCAACCGTCAAGACAAGCACAATATATTAACTAGCTAAGAAATACATTAAAGAGATGTGTCTTCAATGAAGACTTAAACTGGGATAAAGTGGGAGCATGTCTGACGGCTGGTGGCAGAGAGTTCCAGATCGTGGGCGCAGCAACACCAAAAGATCTACGACCTGCGGTTTTGAGGTTGTAATGGGGTACAACAAGTAAGTTATCATTCGAAGACCGCAGGGTTCTAGTTGTGGTGCGTGATTTCAAGGCAGCTGACAGAGATGGAGCAAGCGAGCCTTCAGAGTGACGGTATGCCAAGACCGCAACTTTGTACTGACAGCGTGCCCTTACAGGTAACCAATGAAGCTCCCTAAGCATGGGAGTCACATGGTCCCTTTTGCTCTTTCCAAGGATGAGCCTGGCAGCAGAGTTCTGAATTCGCTGCAGGCGTGTAAACTGGTCATCACTTATACCGATAAAACAGGAGTTGCAATAGTCCAGTCGCGACAAGACGGTCGCTGAAACAAGCTTGATCACTGCATCACGAGGCAAGAATTTCTTAATGTGTGCAATACGGCGCAGCTCTAGAAAGCATGCTCTGCAGACGTTACTAATGTGGTCTTTCATGGAGAGAGTAGGATCTAGCTGAACACCCAGATACCGCACAGAACTCTGAAAAGCTATGTCACAGCCACCCAAGACCACAGAACTCTCCGACACCCGCATAAGACTAGATGGTGAACCAACTGCCATAACTTCTGTATTGTCTGCATTTAATTTGTTTGTTGCTGTCCATCCACTGAAGGACACTGTGCGTGCAATCTGCCAGTGTGCGCGTGGCGTCTGAAAAATTTTGAGGTGTTGCATTTGCCGAAATTTCTGTATCATCTGCATATTTATGAAACTGGCAATCATGTAAGGTCATCACATTAGACAGAGGCTGAGAATATAGTGTGAACAATACGGGACCCAAAACAGAACCTTGGGGTACGCCATACAGGAGGGGCAGGTTGTGACTTAACTCACTCTATCAGCACGCTCTGCGACCTATCAGAGACATAAGAGGTAAACCATGCCAAGGCAACACCTCTTATTCCAAAAGAGTACTCTAGTCTTTTGAGCAAAATAGAGTGGTCAAGCGTGTCGAATGCCCCACTGAGGTCCAACAAGCCCATGACTGACACTCTGCGGTCGTCATTCTGCAAAAGCAGGCTGCTGGTGACACTCAGTACGGCAGTCTCCGTGCTGTGACCAGCCCTATACGCTGACTGATGATCTTCCAAAAGGTGGTTACAAGCTAGGTGCTTCTGAAGCTGTTTGAGGACGACTCTCTCCAGAACTTTTGAAATGAAAGGAAGATTGGAAACCGGCCTGTAATTTTTCATAGTATTGCAGTCTAGACCTTTTTTCTTGAGGAGTGGGATAACAATAGCATTTTTGAACTGACAGGGTACAGAGCCCGCCGACAGAGATGCATTGATGATGTCTGTTACCATAGGTGCCAAAATATCAAGGTTTTGCTTTATCAAAACAGTGGGCAGAGGATCTAAACAACAGCTTTTTGTTGGCATGGACAGAATTACTTCATGGATGTCTTTCACAGAAACTGGTTGAAAGGATGACAAAATGGGACCATCATACTGATGGAAACTAGGTGGAACAGATGGTCGCTGATCAAGATCATCGCGTATTTGTCTGATTTTATCCATGAAAAAGTTACAAAAAATTTGTGGTAGATCGTGTAGGGGCACATTTTGTGGGAAGGGGAGTGGTATTATTCTTACCCAGGAGGCTGTTAGCTATAGAGAAAATTTGTTTTGATGAACGACATGATTTCATTTCCTCACAATAAAATTCTTTTATCTTTGACTCTTTCAGATTCCTGTATACCGCATTTTCCTTGACTAAAATTTCTCTGTGCACTGAGAGTTTTGTCTTTCTCCACTTTCTCTCTGCCCTCCGCTTCACCCTTCTAGCCTCTCTCACCCCATCGTCCATCCAAGGCGCTGAAGGCCTGTCGCGCACCCTCCGAGAAACAACGGGAGCGTGTTTGTCAACAATTATCTTAAGCCCCCCATCATAGGTCTCAACCAAGGATGTAACATCTACGCCTCCAGCACCCTCCACCAGAGACACAAGATCAGCGCGGAAATCCTCCCGGCACATCCTCCCGATGCCCCTGGAGGACACCCAACGGGTGACCGGCGGAGGTCGCTGCAAGTCAAGCTGGGAGAAAACACCATAATGATCTGATAGGCCCGGGAACTCTTTAACATCACAAAGCTTTACAACATTATCATCATTTCTTACTACAATCCAGTCCAAAATGTGTCTATCTCTGTGAGTAGATCTGTCAACCAGTTGACACAAATTAAAATCAGATAGAATAGACTTTACTCTAGTGTCAGTCCTCAGCAAATGACACCATGGCTCAGCAGTTATAGAGTTTCTTTTTCGCCATCTGACTGAAGGGGACTAAGGGTGCCGGTGCAGATCTCTGTTATGAGGCTGGATAGCCAAGTGGTCAACGCATTGAACTCGTAATATTACGACCCCGGATTCAGCCACTACAGAGGCGCCCGTTTAATGTGGATTTTACCCTAGAGTTAGCGTCAATATTGATTTGTTCGGACTCCGGCCGGCTCCTACCCAGAGTGAGAGTGCTGTGGGCTCAGTGGGAAGACTGGGACCACACAGTAGTCGAGCTTCATCCACTTTACGGCTGTGATTTTTGAGAGTGTTGCTCAAATGACCTGACCAGCACTGCAGGTGTCTGTATCTCTGGGTCCCGGTTGACGCCGGGCTACATTATGAAAGAAAGCGTAGAGTACAACCCTGTCAAGTAGTCTCAAAACACAAGCACTTCCATAGCGGTCATTACGTCATCCTCATCGTTACTGATCATCATGTAACAGAAAACTTGCCTCTGATTTGGTGGTCGCAGTTGCTCTGGTATCATGATGATCTTGGTTTCGGTTTCCCCATACACTTCTATAATAATAATGATAATAATATATGGAATTTATAAAGCGCTGAATCTTGTAAAAACAAACAAATCGAAGCGCTTGCACTCAAATCATTTACATGCATGCAACTCTCCTTAAACATAATGAACAACATATTTCAAATCCATGCGCGCGCACGGACGTACACACGCACGCACGCACACACACACACACACACACACACACACACACACACACACACACACACACACACACACACACACACACACACACACACACACACAGCTCGCAAACACACTTAGGAGGTGAAGGATGCTGTTGAAAATTTGAGACAGATATGAGAGGAAAGTCTCAGGTAGGAAATAAGTGTGTTTTGAGGCTGGATTTGAAGGTATCAAATGAAGGCTTTTGGCGAAGTGATAGAGGGAGGTCATTCCAGGTGGATGGACCAGAAATAGAGAAAGAGCGACGGCCAACAGTGGTTTGTTTGAATCTGGGTATTCGAAAGCACAAAGTATCTGCGGCTGAACGAAGGGAACGGGATGGAGTATACAGGCGAAGACAGTTACAGAGATAAGAGGGTGCAGATTTGTGGAGACATTTGAAACAAAGGGTATTGATCTTTGAAACAAAAGGGTATAGATCTGTCTTTGTGAGACAGGCAGCCAGTGAGGAGATCGCAGAAGAGGAGTGATGTGTTCAGATTTTTTCTTTCTTAGAACCAGTCGAGCTGCAGAGTTTTGTATGCGTTGAAGAGAGTGGATGGATGATGCTGGTAGGCCAGCCAAAAGAGAATTACAGTAGTCTAAACGTGAAAGAATGAGAGATGTGACAGGCTTGGAAGTTGCATTAGTGGACAGATACTTGCGAATGGCGCTTATGCGCCGTAATTGATAGTAGCAAGACTGGCAGGTCTGGGTGATGATTTTTTTCATAGAGAGTGTGTTGTCAAGAACTTCTCCTAAATACTTCACAGATTTGACCAAAGAAACTGACACATTGCCGAATTCTTCTGTGCCTGTGGTGAGTTTGTGCCAAAGCCTTTGGGGTTGGAGTTTCCCGGAGGAAGGTCGTTGGAGGGACGCTGTGGTGGTCGAAACGTCTAGTGGGCAACTCGCTCAGTCTGGCTCCGCGACTGAGCTAATACTGTCGTCAGTAGGGGGCTTAATAGGTGGTGTCCTGCGTATGTTAGCTCAGAACAGGCACCACTGAACACCACCAACATGACCCAGCAGCAGTGCAGGGCCCCTCTGGCTGGTGGCCTCACTGTCATTGATGGGCCCCCTGTGATACTATAAACCGAGGTCCCGTGTGCGAACGCACGCAGAACATCTTGTAAAGGTAAAGGTAAAGGAGTCCCATAACCTATAAGGTCGTAGGGGAGCGAGGCGTCAGAGACCTCACTTCTCTAGGGCCAGCATATTGAGGGCGGCGCCCATCTCCTCTCCCTCGCTGCTTTACCTTCCCTGACCCTAAAGAGGGCAGGTACCCATTTACAGCTGGGTGAACTGGGGGAACTGTACTGAAGCCAAGGCGCGCAAACGGTCACCCATCCAACTGGTAACCATGCTCGACGCTGCTTAACTTGGCTGGGAGAAAGCGAGTGCTCCGACCACTGAGCTATCCCGTCCCCTGAACATCTTGTGCACACGTTAAAAACCCGTCCCACCCTTTGGAAGAGTAAGCCATGTTCTGCCCGTAGAAACGGACGACAAATTATTTGAAAAACGGACGCACACAGGTGTCGTGTTAAGACACGGTCTACGAAGTCAGAATGTGGCTACCTTACGGGGGTAAAAACAAAAGGTCGCATACGCAAATTGGAGGACGTGCGACAATAGCAGCAGCAGCAACAACAACAACATACTATGAGGCTGTTCCTTCTGCCCCAAATGGACGACATCACTCAGTCCACAACCTCAAAAGAACTCAATCCTGGCTGATATCTAGCCGCTAGCTGTCTGTCTTTCTCTCTTAGATTTTTGTTTTGGTAATGTCCATTCACTACTTAGTGATATAGACACATCCGCAGTCATACAAATACACCTACACACACACTCCATCTCCTCTCTCTCTCGCTCTCTCTCTTCTCTCTCCTCTCTCTCTCTCTCTCTCCTCTCTCTCTCTCTCTCTCTCCCTCTCTCGCTCTCTCTCTCTCTCTCTCTCTCTCTCTCTCTCTCTCTCTCTCTCTCTCCCTCTCTCTCTCTCTTATCTCTCTCTCTCTGTCCGTCAGTTTGTATGTCTGTCTGTCTGTCTGTCTGTCTGATTGCCCAATTCTTTTTGATACGTGTACAAGGACAGGTTTAGATATTCATATGGAATATACCACTGTTCAAAAAGTTTTATATGACTCTCAGCAATTCATAATATCAGTCGCTGAAGTCATATATTGTTCTCTTTCCTGTAAGGCCTTTAATGTAATTGGTTGTGGGATATGTGCATGTATAGCTATGAATGTATATAAACATATAGCAGGAAACATCCTTGGACTCTCCGAGATACGCAATACACATTCTGGAGAAACGTATACCCCAAAAGGCAACAGACTATTTCATGAAGTTGGATTCTCAATCACACCTTTTAACATCACCATCACTCAAGCTTGTCCCCAAACAGCTGACGATGATGACGATGATGTTGAAGACCTCTATGATAAACTGCAAAAGGTCATACACCAGACGCCAAAGAAGAACATCATGGTAGTACAGGAAGACTGGAATGCACAGATTTGAGAAGATGCAAACAAGAACTGGAATGGGACATGCGACCAATACTGCAACCCTCAGACCAACAAATGAGGCTTGAGGCTCCTACAATTTGCCAGTTACAACAATCTGAAGGTGGGGCTTGCGTTTGCGTTTCCAATAATAATTATTCGGATAAATCGACAACAATCTCTATCCCATCAAGTTAGTTGGTGCATAAGAATAGAACTTAAGAAGGTAAGAGTTAACAGAAATAATATAGGTAGAGTCAGTCCGGGCTCACCATAGACAAATAGGCTATCGCGATCATCTTACACACACAATGTCCGTGTCTTCCATCCTAACAACATGGCGTCGGTAACCTTGGCCACCAGTTCTTTTCATCAAGAAAGAGTGCCCCGTTGTCGTCTTTGAGAAAGCTTTCTCAATCTTTCAACAACGTTTGGAGGTGTAAGAGACAAGACTTTTAAACAACACAAGAAGGTAAACCAGACAACAAACTATGGTAAGTCATGATGAAAATATAAAATAACGATGTCTGCTCAAGAGCAGCCAGTGTTTCTAAAAGCCAAAACATTCCAGACTGTACTACCAACCACCCTTCTGTGTTGGAAGTGTGCATGGCAGGCGAAAGAGCGGCTGGACATGGTTTGCTAATCGGTGTACAGTTAATTGGTGGACTATGGCGAATATACCCAGCCACAAGAGAAGCTAGAACAAATCTGTTACTGAAGGGTTTGAGTGTGAGAGGGACTGTTTTACAGCTTTCAGACACCAACCCCTTCATATTAAGAAATGACTCTGGGGAAGAGAAACCAACAACAAAAGTGTGGATAGACAATGTTCCTATCTCTGCAGCAGACACAGACATTGAACAAGCATTACTAAGTCTGGGTGTGAACTGAGATCAAGAATAATTGCAGAAAGGGCAAGAGGCACAGATCAGAAGTTAACTAGGTTCCTGACTGGGAGGAGATTTGTACATATAACAGTCCCTCCACTCCCACTAGAAAAAAACACTTAAAGTTTGTATTTTCACGGCAAAAATTTATCACCGTGAACAAAAACTAGCAGGAAAATCAGTTGTGTGTTCTAGATGTTTGGAGGAAAATCACCATGTCTCTATGTGTGAAACAGAAATTGTGTGTAGAAAGTGCAGGCTGCCTGGACACAAACGTGGTGACCCAGCTTGTCGTCTAGAAGCACAAAAAAGAAACCACAGCAAGTCAAGCAAGGAAGTAAATGAAAATGTGGCTGTGGAGAGTGCCAACAAAGCTGGAAACAGTGGCAGAGCTGGCACTGAAGAACAAGCGAGAAGTCGGCCATGGGAATGGCAGACTACCCTCAGCTCTACCCTGCGACTCCAGAACCCATGCAGGCACAGATCGGAGACCCCTAAACATCAACGATCCATGGAAGATTGCAGCCCGATAGAGAGGTCTGCAAGAGGGAAACAGAGAAAGCAGCGAACGGGCCAGACAGTCAGCCATGATGGTGTAACCTCAGACACTGAGGGAGACAGTGAGTTTGGGTAAAACCACCACACCCAGAACTGACCCCAGATTACGACCCAGCTACGTCCATGGACTGCGATCTTCATCAACGAAATTTTGGCTTTCCGCCATTATGAAAATGTTTAAAATATACAAATTGTATTATTTCTCATGGATAAAATATGGATATGTTCTCTTAATGCTAGAGGTTTAAAGAATAAATTGAAAAGAAATTCTATATTCCATTATGTAAAAAGTCAGAGATATTATACAGTGTGTCTACAAGAAACCCATATAACAGTAAACGACATTGCAGCTTGGGAAAAACAATGGGGTGAGGCAATATTTTATAATGAAGGAACCAACAAAAGTCAAGGTGAAGTAGTACTAGTAGCAAAACATTTTGAAGGAAAAACCAGCTTAGAGCAAGGGCAAAATAGGATTTTAGTGGCATTAGTAGAGCATGAAAATTATACCTTTAGACTGGCAAACATATATGCTCCGAGTAACTCTACAGAAAAATTATCATTCCTTAAAAACCTACAACAAATACTTAGTGATTATAGTGAACATAACCTTGTTCTAATGGGGGACTTTAACTGTGTCCTTAGTAATGAACTTGACATCATCTGGGGTAATCCACACTGTAACCTGAAAGTTCAGGCATTTAATAATACAATAAACAATTTACAACTCACTGATATATGGAGAGTTTTTAACAAAGAAAAAAAGAGACTTCTCTTGGTCACGAGTAAACCCTTTTGTTGCCCCCGACTAGATTATTGTTTTTTATCAAAAGAAATGGTTCAAAACTGTGTTTCATGTGAGTATGACATTGCCACCAATTCTGATAACAAAGCAATGGTAATTGAATTTAATAGAGTGAATTTTTAGGTGGACCTGGATACTGGAAATTTATCAATAGCTATCTAAAAGACACAGTGTTTGTTAAAAAATGAATGAAATAATAGACGCAAGACTTCATGATCTAGATGGGAACGATGCAAAGTAGATATTAGAAACTATAGTATTGAGTATGGTAAAGAAATAGTGAGCAAGAGAAACTCTAAACAAGACATTTTAGAAGTAGAAAGGCTGTTAGGTCAAAATCCAACCAACAGTGACAACCAAAACAAGTATATACAACTTAAACAGACACTAGAACTGCATCAAGCAGCCAAAGTCAAAGGAGCACAAGTCAGAGCCAGAATATAGTGGACAGAAGAAGGGGAACGCAACAGTAAATACTTTTGTAATTTAGAAAAAGCTAGAGGAAACAAGAAAATCATCACAAGAATATGTAAAGACACAGGAGAGGTCATCACAGACCAAAGACAGATTTCAGAAGAACAAGTAGCCCATTTTAAGAAACTGAATAGTCAATCACCAGAAGCACAGGATGTTGAAGCAGCAACAGACGCGTTTCTAAGTTACGAAACTTTTACATGTTTGGATGAAACCGAGGCCACTACATGTGAGGGAAACATTACAGTGGAAGAAAAAACAAACGCTTTAAAAAAGATGAGAAATGGTTCCGCTCCTGGATATGATGGAATAACAATAGGATTTTTAAAGTTCTTTTGGAATAAAATAGCCAAAGCTTTGACAATCTCGTTTATAGAATCCTTTGAGACAGGGGAACTATCATATACCCAGAAGCAAGGAATAATCACATTGATACCCAAAGGAAAAGATATCAAAAATATAAGTTAAACAACTGGAGACCCATAACTCTAGCAAACACTGATTATAAAATATTAGCTATAGCATTAGCCGAAAGACTTAGTGAAGTCATTCAGAAATTAATAAGTAAAGATCAAGTGGACTATCTCAAGGGTAGAAATATTGCTACAGTCTTAAGATCAATAGGTGACACAATCAACTACTTGAATCAAACTAATGAAACTGGATATTTGCTTGCATTTGATTTTTCAAAAGCTTTCGACTGAAAGATTTTTTGCTACACTCTTTCAAAGTTTTGGATTTGGCTCTAATTTTCGGAAATGGATTTAGAGTTAATGAATGGTTCTGTAAGTGCAATAAATCATGGAGGATGGATATCAGAATCCTTAGAAGTATCTTGTGGAATACGACAAGGGTACGCATTCTCTCCATTAGCATTTGTACTGGCAGTAGAAATCTTCGCAATTAAAATCAGAAACAGCTCAATTATTGGTATTGAACTCCGAATGAATACTCAGAGCCAAAAGATCAATTCAAAGTTTAAACAGTTTGCAGATGACAGTACCCTTTTTCTCAAAAATAAAGAAGACATAGTGAAATCACAAGAGATTTTTTTTTCCTTTCAAGATTTTTCCAATCTGAAACTAAATACTCAGAAAACGAAAGTGTTATGTATGGGTAGGCAGGCATTACAACAGGATCTACCATTTACCATAGGGGAAAAGATAAAAATACTAGGTATCTATTTTCAAAACATAAAATGGCACAAAACATTGAGGATAATTGGAAGGACCATATTTCACAAGTATAAAAAACAATCAAAGATTGGAGTAAGAGAGATCTAAGCATACAGGGCAAAGTTGTTGTCATTAAAACATTCTTAATAAGCCAGTTTGCATATATAATACAATCTATTGGCCTTCCAAGCAATGTGTTAATTAAACTAAACACAATACTGTATAAGTTCCTTTGGCAAAAGAAACATAGCAACAGAAAGGCATTTGAAAAAGTCAAAAGAAAAGTAATGAAAAGTAATACAGAAGGGGGACATCTAGGAATGATAAACTTAATTAATCTTCAGAATTGTTTCAACCTTCAGTAGATGGGTAAACTTGTTAGTGCCACAGATAAAGAAATCTGGTTTCTGTTTCTGCGTTGGAACCTGGAAAAAACAAGCAAAAGGAAACCACATATTCGACATAAACTGTAAGACAAAAGACTTGTTAGGTCTTGACACAATCAATAATGAATTCTGGAGGGAAGTATTAACGTCTTATCTAAACAGCAGACAATTAATAGAAACCAAAGATATACAATCCGACAACTTCCACTCACAACTGCTCTTCAATAACTCTTTGATCGAATTTAAAAATAAAACACTGTTCTTTCAGAACTGTAAAAAAAGGAATAAGAAAAATAAAAGACCTGATTCGTGAAAATGAGAACAGATTGTTGTCACTAGAGGAAGTGCAAACTATCATAGTACAAAATAAAGCTAACATAATTTTTCAATATAATGCTCTTGTTAGTGCCTTCCCAGACCAGTGGATATGGTGGATTCGAGAAGGAGAAGTGGAAACAAGCACTCCAATTTGTGAAGAAAGCTTGTTCAACACTTTCCTGAAAGAAATCAGAAAAATCTTAAGCAAACAGGTTGAACCAATTACTCCTACTGCAAGCTTCTTCTGGGAAAGAAAACAGGGAATCAAGATAGATAATTCTGTTTGGTTAAAAGCTAAAGACGCCACTAAAGAGACTAGACTGGGAGTATTACACTGGAAAATATTGCATAACATATACCCAACTAATATCATGCTAAACAAAATGAAAGTTAAAGAAACAAACAAGTGTTCATATTGTAGTGATGAAGTTGATTACATTGAACACTTTTTCTACAGGTGTCCAACAGTATCAGGATTGTGGAAGCTCATAGAAGAAAAAATATACAGAGAACTTAATGTCCAGATGAAACTTTAAAAAAACAGATGGTTTATTTGGAACTAAGGAACTTACTGTTCTTAAGAAAGATTATAATTACATTAATTTCCTCATATTACTTGGCAAAATGTGTATTAGTATATTAAAAAACCCGGAGTCATTTATTCCTCTAAACATGATTTTTTAAAAAGAATTCGAAATTAGAATGCATTCTGTGTTGGAGTGGCCAATGAAATGTATTGTGTGTTGGAGTGCCCAATGAAATGTATTCTGTGTTGGAGTGGCCAGTGAAATGTATTGTGTGTTGGAGTGCCCAATGAAATGTATTGTGTGTTGGAGTGGCCAATGAAATGTATTCTGTGTTGGAGTGTCAATGAAGTGTATTCTGTGTTGGAGTGGCCAATGAAATGTATTCTGTGTTGGAGTGGCCAATGAAATGTATTCTGTGTTGGAGTGACCAATGAAATGTATTGTGTGTTGGAGTGCCCAATGAAATGTATTGTGTGTTGGAGTGGCCAATGAAATGTATTGTGTGTTGGAGTGGCCAATGAAATGTATTCTGTGTTGGAGTGTGCACTAATATTTATTCACTATTGGGGTGGTGTCCAGTAAACATTTGTCTGATGGTTACTCGTCCTTTTGTTTTCAACATTTCTGACGGTCAGTTTCAGTCCAGTCTGACATTCAGGCATTTTAAGTGGACCTGATTTTGACTTCTTCTCTCTTAATTCCTTGAAGAGTCATCAGGGGACTTCATTGATTTTTTTCAGGCAGAGAGTGTCCTGCACAAGTTGCACGTGTTGGAGCCCGTATCCTTCCAGAAAGCAGGATGCATGCTGGGCATGCTTGTATCATCCATACCACAGGGCACATCTGGCCTACTTCTCTTGTCAAAGGTGGACAGAGCAAGATGCTGTCCAGATGTTTGCACACGGAGCCTTGGTTTGTAGTTTTATTCAAAGGACATTGAGGGGCGTGGAGTTACTACCAATGTTGGGTGTTGTGTTTTTTTCCTCGCTCCTAGTCTAGAAGTCTGAGGTTCAGCAATGGTAAGATGTTTGCGTATGCAACATGGTACCCACCATTAAGGTAGCCACATTTCGACTTCTGGGAAGCATCAACGTTAACTCCAGGAGATAAAAAAAAGATTCTCTCAAATGGACACCTCAGGAGATACTGCAACTCATATTTTTGTTGTTTTTTGGGTTGTTGTTGTTTTTTTGTTGTTGGTTTTTTGTTTTGTTTTTTTTGGGGGGGGGGGGTCATATAATATTACGGGTCACACACTCTCTCAAATTTTCTGATCATTGTCCATGATATAATGATGATAGTCCAAACCACCCGGAGCTGAAAGATAGGGTGGGGGAGGCAGTGACAACAAGATACACCACTGTACAGATCCCAGGGAGAGGGCCTAGAGAAGAAGAGAGACCAGGTAGAGAGTTAGAAACAATCCTGAGCAGAATACATCCTATAGGGGTGAGAAGGATAGGGAAAAGAGGGCTTTAACGGATTTTCAATCACTTTCGTCACCCAAGCTAAAAATAAGTTATTTTTTTTAAAATCATATCATAGCACTACTGGTAGATAGAGACCGACAAGTAGTAAAAAAGAAAAAAAACAAGCAACAAAAAAAAAGCATAGCTATTAGAAAAGCAAACAAATATTGTTCGTTCAGTGCTTGGCGAGAGCGGAGGTGTTTTTTTTAAAACACAATAGTCCCTTTAGAATACAACTGGGTGCCGGGTTGGGCGGGTAGTGTAGACTTGTAATGAAAAGCTCATTTGGCTCGGGGGCTGCCGGTAGCTAGCGCGCTAGCAAGAGAAGACCCTGTAGAGCAATGTGAGTTTTCCCTGGGGGCACTTGCGCCTCTTGTGGAGGCTAGGGGAAGTTTCCTAGACTACCAGAGGCATAGGCGGGTGGAATGCTGCTGTGTGGGGGACAGAGTGAATAGAAAATCTTTTGAGACCTGTGACAGGTTGTTAGTGAAGGGGTAGTGGTGGTGAGGGATTGGGGGTGGGGAAAAGGGGTGGGGGTGGGGTGGGTAGGAGGGTGAAGTGGGGGAGGATGAGGCATAGGTGGGAAGGAGTGAGGGGGAGAGAATTGGGGGGGTGGGGGGGGGGTAGAGGTGAGGAATGGGTGGAGGTTGCTATGAGAAGGTGGGTTAGTAGAGGGGAAGGAGAGAGAGAGAGTAGAGAGAGTGAGAGGAGGAGAGAGGAGAGAGAGAGAGAGAGAGAGAGAGAGGTTGGCTGGTGTGTCTGACACAACACTACAACAACACAGGTCAAATCAAATCAATTTCTTTTTATGTTGAAGAAAGGTCGCGGGGGCTGCCACCAACTCTCTCCATTTGTGGCGATGGTGTGCCAATACCTGGGTCACCGCAGCACTTTGGATTCCCCCATTCAGAGATGCCGCTTATATCCATTTCTGTCTCTCCCTCCCCAGACTGTATACCTTGCATCAAGATGTATTGAAAGACTGTCCGGTTGTGTTTCCTGGCCATGTCATTTCAGTTGTCTTTTCTTGACTATTCTTAGACTTTTATTATTTTGCTTGTTATACTTTTATACCACTTTAAGTCACGGTAGATTTCTCTGCGTGAAATTCGGGCTGTTCTCCCCCAGGGAGACCGCGTCGCCATTAGAGCGGCGCCACCCACTATTTTTTCTTCTTTTCCTGTTTGCAACTGTATTTATTTCCCTATCAGAGTGGCTTTTTTTCTTACAGAATTTTGCCAGGGACAGCTCTCTTTTTGCCATGGGTTGTTTCCCGTACGCTAAATAAGTATTACACACGGGACCTCGGTTTATCGTCTCATCCGAAAGACTAGCGCCCAGACCACCACTCATGGTCTAATGGATGGGGGAAAAGTTTCGGGTCCAAACGAGATTCGAACCACCGCACACTTCCGACCCGGACTTTTCGCTTTCTAGGCAGGCGCGTGACCTCTAGACCACCGATCCTCTTGTGTGATGATGCTCTGCACTTTCTTATTCGTCGCATGATTCAGCAAAGGAATGCCAAACTTTTCTCTGATAGCATCCCATTTGTTGTTGTTTTTGTTTTTGCTGTTGCTGTTGTTGCTGTTGTTGTGCGTTCCTCAGCTTAACACCCTGGGCGGGGGTGGGGGGTTCACCCAGAACGTGCACTCTGACTCACTCATCCATCCCACCTGGGAATCACTGTGAGATCGGAAGTACACCGGATGAGAAGTTTGCGTGTATGACTCTTTTCAAGTACCTCACCATATAGTCAAGTCAAGTCAAAATTTTATTTCCAGATGGTACATTGAATAAGCAATGCATTCGCTTTTTTTCATCAAGCCATCTATCTAAGAACAAATTTCTTAATGATTATACTGAAATAATACATTATTGCATCCTTTATCATTGAATTATGCGCTTTGATTTGTCTTTGCAAGATATAGTGCTATATAAGTTCCATTTATTATTATTTTTTATTATTATAATTATTATTATTATTATTATTATTATTATTATTATTATTAATTAAACCAGTAAAAAAAGGAAAATCGATAACGTAATACATTGAAAATACAAATTACCACATATACATATACACGCACACACATACTCATACACACCTGCACGCGTGCGCCTCACGTCCAAACACACATTTAAATAAAGAATGTTTTAAGAATTAACAAAAGAAAATCATAAAACGTTAGGACAAACAAATTACTTCACCTACTGTTTCATCCATTCTTTAACGTTTATACTTTAGATAATAAAAAGGTACAGGAACAAAACGTTAGAAAATACTAGACATTCGTTGCGTCATTACTGACAATATTGCCTTCAATGACCTCCCTCCTCTCCTCCTCCACCCAGCAAACGTGTGCTTTTTATGCGCTCATACTCTTCAAATATCGCTTTTTAAAAATAATGTATATTCACACAATAACTATCAAAGAAGCAAGATAAGTCAAATAAGACAATAATAATGATTATTATAATAGAGATACAATAATAGCAACAATCACCCATCACCATGAGACAACAATATAACAAATGATCCCCATCACCATGAGACAACAACATAAGGATGATAACAGAAAAGCATTGGAAAGGATGGGGGTGGGGGAGGAGTATCAGGGGGAAGGGGAAAAACACATTCAATCAAAAAGAAAAATAATTTTAAAAAAACAATTATTCAAACAAGTAAAACCGCTATACGATACAAAATTCAAAAGCCCATAATCAACTGAACTATCAAACTAAAACACTATCGCTTATAATAGCACTAGTAATTTCATCTTTAACTGCAATAAAAACAACATCCATGATAAAATCTATTGAATTGGACAAGAGAATGGGCATGAGGACAGGAGAAAGAAAGGAGAGGAGAGGGAGAGGAGAGGAAAGGAGAGGAGAGGAGAGGAGAGGAGAGGGGAGAGAGAGAGAGGGGAGAGAGAGAGAGAGAGAGAGAGAAAAGAGGGGAGAGAGAGAGAGAGAGAAGAGAGAGAGAGAGAGAGAGAGCTCCACATATACAGCGTGTGACTGTAGAATTTCTAGTCACAGTAAGACATACTTGAATTTTTTTTTTCTTTTCTTTTTAAAGGAATGCCGTAAGTGCTGATAAATGTAAGTATGGTTAATTTTGCTGTATTAGTCATGGTTCATTTGCCTTATTAGTCAATTCCTAGGCATTCATGCATTAGATGGCTTTTTAGCTGTGTCTTGAACTGAATTTTGTTTTTGATACATTTTAAGCGTTTTGGGAGCTTGTTCCATAAATCACTACCTGAGTACAAGAAGCTTGTTTTGTAAAGATTATTTCTTGGTCTCAAAAATGTTAGCAGATGATTATGTCTGTGTTCATTGATTTTGAAGCTATTGGTGATCTTTGGAGGGGCATTTCCATTGACAACTTTATGGACAAGTAGAGCTTTATTTAGATCAAGTCTGTTTTTGAAGGTTAAGATATTTGTTTGCTTATAATCGTTGATGGTTAGTGAGCTTGATTTTAGTAGAACAAGTTTCAGTGCTCTTTTATATAGTCGATGAATCAATTTTAAATTTGTATCACTGCAGCTGTCCCAAAGAGATGAAGCATAGCCAACTATAGGCAAAATATGGCCGCAAAAAAAGAGTTTGCGAGAGTGGTTATTCAGAAAATGTTTTATTTTTGATAACTGAAGTAGCTTGTAAGCGAGACGTTTTCCTAGTGCCATCACATGGTCAGTCTAAGTAAGATTTTTGTCAATAATTACACCCAGAATTCTGTGGGAGTCAACTTCTTCAATTACTCTTTTACCTATCAACAGAGGCTGGAATTTATCTTTCATTTTTTGTCTCATTTGTCTTGCTAGTACATACATACGCTTAGTTTTTCGTGTATTTAGGGACATATGGTTTAGCTGAGTCCAAGTAACCAATCTGTCAATACTGTTTTGAAGTTTGATTGTAAGTCTGTGGGGGTCAGAATCACTACAATAGAGGGATGTGTCATCAGCAAACATTTCACAGCTACATTCTAGAAATCGGGGTAAGTCATTGACATAGATTGAAAATAGAAGTGGACTCAATATTGACCCTTGTGGTACTCCATGTTTAATAGGTACTAGTTCTGATGTTTGATTATTTGCAGTTACTAGCTGCTGCCTAATCCACAAAAAGCTTTTCAAAAGATTTATCATTTCTGGTGTTAGTTTATACAAGTGAAGTTTACGCAATAATAGGGCATGATTGATTACATCAAATGCTTTTTCAAAGTCAACAAGAAGAAGACCTGTATATTTATTTTCATTGATATTGTGTAGGAGACTGTCCGTAATTTGTGTAAGAGTTGTGTGACAGGAATAGTTTTTATGAAAACCTGACTGATCTTCATTTAATAGATTGTTGTTTACAAAGTAGGAATATACAGATTTTTGGATATGTTTTTCGATGGGTTTAGATAAGACAGACAGAATTGAAATTGGTCTGTAATTTGAAGGACAAGCAGGATCACCTGATTTGTATGATTTTTGCCTTTTTAAATATGACAGGAAAGTTGTTTTTCTCTATGCACAAGTTGTACAAGTATGTCAGTGTTCCAGCTATAACTTGACCACAAAGATTAATTATTCTTCCATCTAGATTGTCTAACCCACGTGTTCTGGAACTTTTTTGAAGAGACAGGCTTTCCAAGACGTCTGTGATTGTCATTGGCAGTAGTTTAAGTGGGAATTTTATTTCTTTTGATTCGATATATTGTTCTAAGTAATGGAGATCATTTTCATTTGACTTGTCATTTGATATTACTTTGGAGGCAATGTTTGAGAAGTGGTTGTTCAATTCATCAGCTGATATATCTTTAACTGTCTGTTGTCTTTTTGATATAGGTTTATTACATAATGTATTGGTGGCTTTCCATACTTGGCGAGAGTCAGTAGTTGTAATTAATAACTTTTGAAAGTAATCACGTTTTGATTTGCGTTTTAGTGAAGTTACTTTGTTTCTTTGTGCTCTGAACTGCTCTTTTGAACCATGTGTTTTCAAATAGTCTCTTAGGTGTATTTCGGATTCTATGTCTTTTGTTATCCAAGGTGGTTTGATTTTTTCTTTAACTCTTTTTTTTTAATGAAAGGGGCATGTTTGTCGTATACTGAAGTAAATGTCTTAATCCAAAATTCAGCAGCTTCATCAGGGTCTCTGATTTGATATATGTTATGTAATGGCGAGTTTGTCAAGTCTGAAAGGAAATCTTGCTCGTTAAAGTTTTTAAATTTCCTGTAAAAAATAGTTTTATGCCCTACTTAAGGTATTTTGATACGATTTTTAAACCAAGTAAAGCACACTGGATTATGATCACTGCATCCACATGAGGGAGCACATACTTCTGCTATGTGTTGTTTTGTAGTAGTGTAGATATGATCTATTAATGTTCTAGAGTTATTTGTTATCCGAGTTGTTTCTATCTATTAGTAAATAGGCAGTAATTAGGCAGCCATACTCCGTCTTCAGAGGATTTTTTCCCTCCTTTAACAAAGGAAAGTGCAGGTTTTGTTAATGTTAAGAGCTGGTCATGGCTGAAGGCAATCTCAACACAACATTTTACAACCTAACAATGTTTTAGTGTAGGCCTTGGAAATTAGCTGACATCACTAACTGACACAGCTTTTGGCCTGGGCTAGGCATCACGTTTTCATCTGCATGAATTTTCTGCATGTCTGTTCTCATCTATTCTATTCTTCTTTTCTTTATAAATCTACTCTTTTATTTCGAGGGATAATGGAATATGCACTCATGTGCCTTTTTTTAAAATTCAGTTCCCGTGTGTATGCAGTTTTGTCAATGTTGTCATCCGTTCCCTTAAGTCCAGAACTCAGCGCGCGTATAGAAAGATGGACGGAAGATGCGGTATTCTCATGATTGTAATCTTTTTTTAATTTTTTTT
>CM054165.1:8160181-8170181 GCA_028751875.1 Rapana venosa
AGTGGACCAATTTTGCCCCCTTGTGGTACTCCAGTTTAATGGTACAGTTCTGTTTTATTATTTGCAGTTACTACTCGCCTAACCCACAAAAAGCTTTTAAAAAAGATTTATTTTTTCTGGTGTTAGTTTATACAAGTGAAGTTTACGCAAATGGGCAGATTGATTACATCAAATCTTTTTCAAAGTCAACAAAAGAAGACCTGTAATTTATTTTCATTAAATTTGTGGGGAGCTGTCCGAAATTTGGAAAGATTTTTGGTGACAGGAAAATTTTTATGAAAACCTGACGATCTTCTTTAAAATAATTGTTGTTTACAAATAGGAATTAACAATTTTTGGATATGTTTTTCGATGGTTTAGAAAAGACAAAAGAATTAAAATTTGGTCTGTAATTGAAGGACAAGCAGGATCCCCTGTTTTGTATGATTTTCCCTTTTTAAATATGAAGGAAAGTTGTTTTTCTCACACGTTGTACAAGTATGTCAGTGTTCCAGCTATAATTGCCCAAAAAAGTTAAATTATTCTTCCATCTAATTGCAAACCCCGTGTTCTGGAACTTTTTTGAAGAGAAGGCTTTCCAAGACGTCTGGATTGTCATTTGGCAGTATTTTTAAAGGGGGAATTTTTATTTCTTTTATTCGATATTTTTGTTCTAAGAAGGGAGATCTTTTTTATTTGACTTGTCATTTATATTACTTTGGGGGAAAATGTTTGAGAAGGGGTTGTTAAATTTCACAGTGAAAAACTTAACGGTTTTTGTCTTTTTGATATGGTTTATACATAAGTATTGGGCTTCCAACTTGGGCGAGAGTCAGTATTGTAATTAATAACTTTTAAAAGTAATCACTTTTGATTTGCTTTTTAGTGAATTTTACTTTGTTTTTTTGTGCTCTTTGAACTGCTCTTTTAACCCATGTGTTTTAAATAGTCTCTTGGTGTATTTCGGATTCTAGTCTTTTGTTATCCAAAGGGGGTTTGTTTTTTTTTTAACCTTTTTTTTTAATGAAAGGGGCATGTTTTGTATACTAAGAAAAAGTCTTAATCCAAAATTCAGCAGCTTCATCGGGTCTCTATTTGATATATGTTATAATGGCTTTTTTAAGTCTGAAAAGGGAAAACTTGCTCGTTAAGTTTTTTAAAATTTCCCGTAAAAAATAGTTTATGCCCTACTTAAGGTATTTTGATACGATTTTTTTAAACCCAATAAAGCCACTGGGTTTTGATCACTGCATCCAATGAGGGACACAAACTTCTGCTATGTGTTGTTTTGTAGTAGTGTAGATATGATCTTTAATGTTCTAGAGTTATTTTTTATCCGGGGTTGGGGTTTTTATTAAAATTAGTAAAAAGGCAGTAATTAGGCAGCCATCTCCGTCTTCGAGGATTTTTTCCCTCCTTTAACAAAGGAAAATGCAGGTTTTTTTTTTTTTGTTTTAAAAGGGTCTGGTGAAAGGGAAATTTAACACAAAATTTTTCAACCCAACAATGTTTTTGTGGGAGGCCTTGGAAAAATTGTGACATCACTAACTGACCAAATTTTGGCCCGGCTAGGCATCACGTTTTATCTGCATGAATTTTCTGCATGTCTGTTCTTTATTTTTTATTCTTTTTTTCTTTAAAATTACTCTTTTATTTCGAGGGATAAGGAATATGCACCCCCGTGCCTTTTTTTAAAATTCAGTTCCCCTGGTTTGGGGATTTTTGTCAATGTTGTCATCCTTCCCTTAATCCAAAACTCAGCGCGCGTAAGAAAGATGGACGGAAGTGCTTATTCCTATTGAAAACTTTTCAGATGTTTTTTTGTTTTGCCATAGGGGGTGGTGCCTATGCAGTATTTTTACCCTTCTCACAGATGAGGAAACCTGCTACAAAAATGTTCTCCCAAAATCAATGCAGATACCTTTTAGTCATAAAAAAAACAAAACAAAAAAAAAAAAACGGTCGCTACGCAAATCTGATCTTTGAGGGGACCTCGAAGTGTTGCCAGGGCAAAGAGGAAAAGAGAAGGGGGGGGGGGAGGAGGGGGGAGAGGGGGGAGGAGAGGGAGAGGGGAAGGGAGGGGAGAGAGAAGAGGGACACACACATCACACCCCACACACAAAAAAACACCACACACGCCACACCACGCACGCACGCACGCACGCACCACCCCACACACACACACACACACAGGGGGACGGGATAGCCTAGGGGTTAAAACTTTTGCACCCCAAATCTGACGCCCCCGGATTTGTTTCCCTTTCAAGAGGATATTTTTCCCTGGAGTTAACATCAGTGCAGACCCACCCCCTCCCCCCCCCCCCCCCCCCCCGTCCTCCCCCCTCCCCCACACACACAAAAGTCCGGATGAGACTATAAACCGAGGCCCCGGGTGCAAACGGACGTAGAGCATCTTGCGCACGCGTTAAAACCTGTTCCACTTTTCGAAAGAGTAAGCCATTTTGTGCCGGTGGGAACGGACGACAACATTTAGAAAATTGCATACAGACGGGGACTGGATGTAAAAAAGCACAGGATTGCTTATTCCATTATCCTTGAAAAAAAAGAATAAAATAACATAAAATAAAATAAACACACGCACGACGCACATACACACACACACACACACACACACACACACACACACACACACACACACACACACACACACAACACACACACAACTCTCTCTCTCTCTCTCTCTCTCTCTCTCTATCTGTCTTTCTGTCTGTCTGTCTATCTGTCTCTCTCTCTCTTTTCCCCTCTCTCTCTCTTTCCTCTCTCCCCTCTCTCTCTCTCTCTCTCTCTCTCTCTCTCTCTCTCTCTCTCTCCCCTCTCTCTCTCTCTTTTCTCTCTCTCTCTCTCTGACAAAACCGGGAAATTTGAACCGAAAGTTTTTAAGAAAGCAAAGAAACAAACAAACAACAAACGATGACAACAAAATCATCATAATAATAATCTTTTCAAACATTTTTCTCCTTAGAAATGCCTCTGGTGGTACCAGCACGTCCTATTCTGTCTAGGTCGTCCCAGAGAAATGATAGGAAATGTGTCATCCTGCCATGATTAAATTAATGATTTATAGCTTCCTATTGACATGTAACGGAACGCCATACCACGCCACGCCACGCCACGCCACGCCAATTCAATCCTTTCTGTGGCCTATGTGCCCTGTGTGCTATAATCGTTTAAGAATTTTTAGAAGTCACCTTTGCTACCGATTGACATCAATATGAAACTGTTATTGTATGTGTGCGTGTGTGTGTGTGTGTGTGTGTGTGCGTGCGTGCGTGCGGTGCGTGTGCGTGTGTTGGTGTGTGTGTTGTGTGGTTGGGGTGGTGTGGGGGTAGGGGGTGGGGATGTTGGGGGTGGGGTGGGTATGTGTGTATGTGTTGTGGGGGGGGGGGGGGGTATAGGTGTGTGGGTGTGTGTGTGTGTTGTGTGTGTGTGTGTGTGTTGGTGGGTAGGTGGGTAGGTGGGTGGATGTGTTGGTGTGTGTGTGTGTGTTGGTGTGTTTGTGTGTGGGAGAGAGAGACAGAGACAGAGAGACAGACAGACAGACAGACACACAGACAGACAGTCATACACACAGGCAGAGAGACAGACGGACAAGGAGAGGGAGGCAGAGGAAGGGAGAGAGAGAGAGACAGTCAGACAGAAGATAGACAGACAGATAGACAGGCAGGCAGACAGACAGACAGAGAGTTTAAAGACGCTGCCACTCTAGCCTCTTTAAATACAAGGCTGAAGTGGTCATGTCAAAAGGGGTCCCAAGCAACTGGTCATTCTCTGCCAATGCAGGCCTCAAACACCTTGTGACATCAAGGGTTTTTCGGTGTGCCTTTTGGGTTTTTTTTCGTTTCTCGGCTAGAGCTCCGAGGTTCATCAATGGTGAGATTTTTGCGTATGCAACCGTTTTTTACACACCATTAAGGTAGCTGCATTCTGACTTCGGGAATGGCGTCATGTTTAACCTGGCTGTTCCAAACAGGTCGTGTTCTATCTCAACTGGATCACTTGCATCCTTCAGCCAATCAACTCTCAGTTTGAAGCTTCAGGTCACATTGTGCATGCGTGCGTGCACGTGCATGCGCACGTGCATGCGTGCGTGCATGTGTGTGTGTCTTTAAGATCAGGGAAGGTAAAACAGCCAGGGAGAGGAGATGGGTGCCGCCCTCAATATGCTGGCCCCTGGAGAAGTTGAGGTCTCTGATGCCTTGCTCCCCTACAATCACATAGGTTATGGGACACCTTTACCTTTACCTTTTTTATGAACCGTAAGATTGAAAAGGATAGTGTGTTAGCTACACAGCAGTCTCCTCCATATGGGTTAAATACACACGGCCATTTGATAACGTGCTCATCATAATTCACACAACAATATCTCAAGATTGTCTGAAGTCTCCACCATCAAACTTTTTTTTTGGGGGGGGACAATAATTTGTTCTGTGCCCTGATGCATCAATCTTCTTTTTCTTCTTTAAATTCTCAAACAGCAACCATGAGTGTCTGTCACGGGAGCTAAAATGTGTCACACTGCCATTAAGTGCCTGACAAGTCAGGCCCAGCGCATCCAAATTCAGCATGGGAGAGAATTGTTATCTTTTAAGTCTTTCTGGGGGGAAAAGGCAGAAGAATGAACCAAGAAGGCAGAAAAAAGACAAGAAGGAGGTGACAGGAAGGAAAGGGAGAAAACAAAAACAAAGAGAGGGACAGGAAAAAGGGAATTCCTTGCACAGAATGTCCAGAAGGTGGGGATGGTATTTATATAAACTGACAGGCCCATGGCATCCATCACACTTGCATCAAACCCATCCACTGTTTTGTTAAATGCAGGTTCTGTTGTCAATGTTTGACTGACCCAAACAATAAACTTGATTCACAGTTAAGCCTGCAAGGAGTTTTTAGAAGCCTGTTTTTGAAACGTGCTTGACAAGTCTGGTTCATTGTTCCACAAAACTTATGGGTGTTGGTGTGGGTGTGTGTGCACTGTGTCAAAGCTATGTGGAGAGTGCAAGTTCTTTCAGGGATGATTGAACATACCTGGGTTTTTCTTGCTGTCATTGGTGATGTGTGCCCTCTTCTGATCTTACAGAAACTGGCAAGGCGGCTTCTTCCTGTAATGTACGTGTGAGGCACGATTTTGACACATGATCTCTCACGTTTGTTGCAGCTAGTGTGGTGGCTGGTGCCCATCTCCTCTCCCTCGCTGCTTTACCTTCCATGACCCTAAAGAGGGCAGGTACCCATTTACAGCTGGATGAACTGAAGGACTGTACTGAAGCCAAGGTGCGCAAATGGTCACCCATCCAAGAGGTGACCATGCTCAATGCTGCTTGACCTTAGCTGGGGGAAAGCGAGTTCTCTGACCACTGAGCTGTTCCGTCCGAAGGTCTCCAGCTCGATACTCCAGAACACGCGTCTTCAGGAATGCTGCCCAGTCTTCAAGGATGTCAGTCCTCAAATCTGAAGATGGGGACTGTGAGAGAAGGTGTGGGTGTTGAAGGAAGTCCTGAGGAACACAGCACACTGTTTTTCTGAACGATTTCTGGTTTGAGTTCACTACGTCTGATTTTATTTTAATTTTTATTTTATTTTATTCTTTTATATCGAGGATAATGGAATAAGCACTCATGTGCTTTTTTTTACATCAAGTCCCCGTGTGTATGCGGTTTTGTAAATTTTGTCATCTGTTTCCACCGGCACACAATGGCCTACTCTTCCGAAAAGCGGAACAGGATTTAACGTGTGCGCAAGATGTTTTGCATGGGGTCGAACACGGGGCCTCGTTTTATAGTCTCATCCAAAGGGGATGTGTGTGTTGTGTGTGTGGTGTGTGTGTGTGTGTGTGTGGTGTGTGTGTGTGTGTGTGTGTGTGTGTGTGTGTGTGTGTGTGTGTGTTGTTGTTGTTGCTTTCGATTTTAGTCTGTTAAACTAAAAAGTGATATTAGACGATGGGAAGGGGAGGGAGGGGACATTGATGTGATGGTTGTGTGCTGTGAAATTGGTATCTGTTGCTAAATATCCTGGGCCCAGTATACAGAAAAAAGGCTAAGCAATGATAAAAAACAAATAAATACCAAAAGAAATGCTAATGCGACTTATAACTATAACAAATGTCCTATAGGACTGTTCATTAAAGATTTTTGTTATACAAAATGCCAAATCAATATTTTTGAATATCTTATCCAAGGACTTTTTCAGAAAAAGAAGGTAATAATGGTTTTAGACTCTTACATTCAAAAATTATATGAATGCTAGTAATTTTCTCACCACACAAACATTTTATATTTTACTATATTTAGTGATAAAAGCATTCAGTTTTATTCTAAAGAATAAACGCTAACCTTCTTCCCATGAACAAACTTGTGTGGGTTTCAGAGTGATCAATATTCCTAAAAAAGGGGATAGTGTTTTAAGATTTGTCTGAAAGGTGCTCATTTTGATGATAAGCTTCTTTAGCCCTGCTCCACGATGCCTCTTCTAGTAAATGATAGCCCTCTTGTAAAGATAATGGAACATGTAGTTCTACAGAATCCTCTCCATGCCTTGGCACCTCTCTTCGCAGCTCTGTCAGCCCACTCATTTGGCAAGAACCCCCCATGCGAAGGTACCCACAGAAGGTGAACAAATACCCCTTAAAGCTAAAACATGTATGGCATGATTGATCTCTATACAACTGTAGACATTTTCTTAGAAACTTGTGGATTTTAATGCATAGAAATACCGATTTCGAATCAACGCATAGTAAAGTTTGGAAATACATTCACCGAAGATCAAGAATATGATTAAGAGCCATAAAATTGCTATTAGCTCAGCTGTGAATATCGAATGGTGTTTACCAGCATAATAACATTTTTCTATTTTAAGCGATGTATTACAAAAGCTGAACCTGTTTCTTGATCATGTAGATGTGAACCATCTGTAAATACCTTTAATGATGAGAATATTTATGATGAATATGAGATCGAACTTTGGAGATCACAATATTTTGATTTTCACTCTTTGCCATTATTAATGTACTCTATGTCAAAATTTGCTTTGTTCATTTCCCATGAAGGATAAGGTAGAACTTTAGTTTGGGGTATCCATGTATGTTGATTGATTCCAGACTTTTCAAAAAGTCTGAAACATACGTACCAATTGGCTTAAAGAAAGATATTTGTTTTGCTCTTTTTGGAAAATTGATTTCTGATTTTATTTTTACTTCGTCTGAAGTAAAAATTTTTGTGGTTTTGCTTCTGAGTACATATTTTGCACATGCCAATTGTCGGTATTCACTGGGGCAATTCTCAATTTCATGATAAGTTTCCAAGAGCCGTGCATGAAAAGGTACTCCGAGGGCAAGCCTGATGCCTTACAGTCCATACTTTGTAACTTTTTGAGTAGGTACTTGGGGCATTGAAAAGAACCTCTTGCCCATAAGACAGTTTGGAACGAAAAGGGATGTTGCCTAACATTTCAGATTTAAAGTGCTTTGTCCCCAAAACTGCTTATTACCATTTTAAGTAAATTCAAACTCTTTCTTGCTTTAGTTAAGGTATATTCGATAAAGTGCATTCCAAGCTAGTTTGACGTAAGAATGACACCCAAGAATTTTTTTATATTTTTATATTGGATGATTTCCCCCGCCAATCCCGAACACTGGTAACCCTCTGGATTTACTAACCATTGTTAAAAAGTAAATAGGGGTGGGCTTTTCTGTAGAAAAAGAAAGTCCATTCCCCAAAATATAATCATTTTTGTTGTCAAGTTGTTTTTGATAAATTTTTCTGATGTAATTTATAGCCCGTTTTGATTGTGTTTCGCTTCATATTAACATTCATCCATAAACATATGTCGTCTGCATATTGCACTAAAACACATCATTTTATAACTTTCTTGGAAGATCGTGTAATAAAATATTGAACAAGACAGGGGCATTACAGAACCTTGGGGTAAACCCCCTTGAAGATGACCTGAAACCTGAATATGCATTATTTACTCGGACTTGTATGCTTCTGTTACACAGAAAGCTTTTAATGTAATGATATATCTTACCGGAAAACCTGAGATTTTTTAGTTTTAAGCAACAATCCCGAGCGTGCCAAACTTGATCATAAGCCTTTTTAATGTCAAAAACAGTCGCTAGAACGTTTTTTTCCGTCGTGCAAAATTGGCTTTTAATGCATGTTTGAAAGTTTAACCAACATTGTCTATGGCACATCGGGTCTTTGTGAAAACCTGCTTGATATGACTTTGGGATTATGTTATTTTTATGACAGTAATATATCAATCGTTAAAATAATTCGCTCCATCAATTGCAAGTAATGTGAGAAGTTCAAGGCAATAGTCTGTAATTACTTATATCTGTTTTTTTTTGGCTTTCCCTGCTTATGTACAGGATCAACTATAGACTGCTTCCACTTCATGGCATGACACCAACAAATCCAACATTTATTACAAAGTTTGTGCGCAGAAATAAAAAGTTTTCCGGTAGATGTTTTAAGCATTTCATTAATACTGCGTCCAATTCCGAACAGATGTTTTCTTGTTGGAAAGTGAAAGTAATGCTTCTCTAACATTCGTTCAACATTGATTGGAGCGTTGACATATTCCATTATAATTCAGAGATTGGTTTAGCCATGCAAACTCTAGATTGTTTTCCTTCCTCTCTGTTCTTTTTTTCTCTGTTCACGACGATAAACCTTCAATTCGCATTGACTTTGAAAATATGTTCTGCAAAGGCTTCAGCCTTTTCTTCATTAGATGGAAATTCTTTATTCCCCAACTTTTAGCTAGGCAACTGGTAGAATTTGAACACCTTTTTTCATTTCATTAAATTTTTTCCAACCACTTTAAAGATCTTTATGACTGTATACTTCACTGCACAAAAACCAAAGACCAATATTGCCTTTTAAGCTGAGCAATACTATGTTGCTGGTGAATTTTTGGCTTGTTTTTGCTTTACATAATGTTCTCTGGTGTTTTTCTTTTTAGATATATCTTAAACATACACGTTTATTTTTGACTGCTTCGTCCAACATGCCGATGTCCACACCATTCAAATTCCATGATGTTTTTATTTGATTTATCCTATTTATTTTAGGGATAGACAAACTAGCAGCTTGAAGGATGGTTTCAGTAAAAGAGAATAAAGTGATCTATTCATTAGTTTCAAAACTCTCAGTATTCGCAGGAATCAAGAAAGCTTTTAAATTCTTTCCCTAATCAGCTTGTTTTAAGTTAAATTTAGTAATTTGTTCTAGCAAGGGTGTCACAAATTAGCAGCGTTAGTTCTATGAAGAGTTTGTAATAACAGGCAGGTGATCGCTACCAAGGGTGTCTTTGTGTTTTGTCCAGTCACATTCTGGAGCAAGTACAGGAGATATAAAATGTTAAATCAAGGATAAGGGCTCTATGAGTTGGCAATATCTGGAATGTCTGGTGACACTGCCATCAATAATAAACAAAGGCAGAATCAATCCAACATCCTCTACAAAACGGTTACTAGATATTTCTCACACTCTTTATCCCAAAAGGGGGCAATGAGCATAAATTCACCTGCAATTACCATTTATCATCATCTTTTAAAATGTGTATCCATTCAGTGTTAGAAATATTAGGCCCCCTTGGGCAGATACACAGACACAACATTCATAGAGATTAAATCCTCTGCACAAGTTTACTCTTGCTGCACATGAATGTACATCAAGAACTTGGTCAGCACTCGGCGAAAACGAGCATTATATCTATCCCTTCTTGATGTAAATTGCTGCACTAATTTTGGTGCAGCATCAACTCGCTGAAGTATAGGTGGATCATAAGTAACTCCAGGTAATTTGGGAAGTTTGCTCCTGTTACACTGAGGGCTAGTCAATACGAAAGCCCTGATAGCGATTCTCAGCAAGATGCTGGACTAAATAGGGCAAGTTGGTGGAGACTGATCGAGCATTCCACTGCATGATTTTAAGTGGATGGGTTGTTTTTAAAGGCCACAAAATCAAAACCCTTTTTTTATAAAAAAATTTAAAACCTTCTT
>CM054165.1:8175181-8177862 GCA_028751875.1 Rapana venosa
TGGGTTTTTGGCTGTTGTTGGGTGTTTCTGGCTCTTGTTTTAAGGGTTGAGCTTCTTTCTTCCAGGGGTGGGGTGGGGGGGGGGGGGGGTTGCTTCTTGGGTTTCTTTTGAGGGCAAGGGAGGGGGTTCCACACATTAAGATAGGTTTGGGTTTTTTCACGTGAAATTCAGTAGTTGAAATTTTATTTACATTTTTCATTGGAATTACTGATTTTGTTAGAAATTGTTAGAATTGCATTTTCCTGTTGTTTATTGTAGTTCAATAGGTTAGTAATGTAACTGTGTTGTTTTTGATTTTTTCTATAATTTTGGTTGTTGTTTTTCTTTTTTTTTTCTTTTTTTAATTTTTAAATTTTGTTTTATCATTCGCATGCATTGATCCCCTGAATTCCTTCTCCTATACAGTACCAACTACACCCTCCTCCCTTGACACTCATCACCCTCCTCCCCCCCTGCTTGCCCACCCCCCCCCCCCCTCACCACCCCACCCTCCCCCACCCCCACCCCCGTCTAATATCACAACTGTGAAAAGACGTTAAATGAATTTGAACACACACAGAGTAAATACAACTGAGCAATAATAATGGAATCTGTATTTAAGGAATATCTGGTGACTAGGCATATGGAACGTTTTACAATACAATACACTTTAATCATAACAACAACAATGGCCCAGATGGCCTCATCATCACATATCTGACAGCCCAGGTTGGAGCCACCACTGAGCTACCGGTTTGACGGGATTTTTCCCCTGGAGTTAACATCAGTGCAGACTCCACTCTCCACAAACGTCTTTCAGATGAGACTATAAACCGAGGTCTCGTGTGCGAACACACGCAGAACATCTTGCTGCACACGTTAAAACCCGTTTCGTTTTTCGAAAAAGTAGACAATTGCATGTCGAAACAGTTGACGAAATTTTAGAATACATTAATTTTTATTTTGATTCATTTATTTTAATTTTGAGGATAATGTAATAAGCAGTCATCTGCTTGTTTTACATCCGGTCCCCGTGTGTATGCAGTTTTATGTCAATTTTGTCATCCGTCCTCACCGGCACACAATGGCCTACTCTTCCGAAAAGCGAAACGGGATTTAACGTGTGCGCAAGATGTTCTGCGTGCGTTCGCACACGGGGCCTCGGTTTATAGTCTCATCCGAAGGACTTTTGGGGAGAGTGGAGTCTGCACTGATGTTAACTCCAGAGGAAAATATATCCCCCTGAACGGGATTTGAACCGCGTTCATGCACACCGGTGTGCTCCTTAGACATGGTCCCCGAAGTCGGAATGCAGCTACCTTAATGGTGCGGGGAAGGGGGGGGGGGGGGGGGGGGGACGGCTGCATACGCAAAATCTCTCCATTGGTGAACCTCAGAGCCCTAGCCGAGGAACAACGACAACAACAACAACAACGACGACGACGACAAGAACAAGAACAACAACAACAACAACAACAACAACAACGACGGCGATGACGACAACGAAAACCACCCTAAAACAAAATGATATTCCTGAAAGGTAAACAATAACTGTCTTTGACATGTTTGGAATCTCCCCTCTCTCTCTCTCTCTCTCTCTCTCCTCTCTCTCTCTCTCTCTCTCTCTCTCTCCTCTCTCTCTCTCCTCTTCCTCCCTCTTCTCTCTCTCTCTCTCAATCAATCTGTCTGTCTGTCTGTCTGTCTATCTATCTGTCTATCTGTCTGTCTGTCTGTCTGTCTGTCTATCTATCTGTCTATCTATCTGTCTGTCTGTCTATCTATCTGTCTATCTATCTATCTATCTATCTATCTATCAGTCTGTCTGTCTGTCCTGTCTGTCTGTCTGTCTGTCTATCTATCTATCTATCTATCTATCTGTCTGTCTGTCTATCTATCTCTCTATATATATCTATCTATCTATCTCTCTGTCTGTCTATCTATCTATCTATCTATCTATCTATCTGTCTGTCTATCTATCTATCTATCTATATATATATATATATCTCTCTCTCCCTCTCTCTCTCTCTCTCTATATATATACACATATATATGCGTGTGTGTATGTATGTGTGTGTGTTGATTTTTATTGATCTCTTTGTCTCTCTGTTCCTTTATTTATCAATCCTTTGCCATAAACGCAGCGGGACCTGATGACACAAACATACAGGTGTTTCATAATCTGTACAGTCGTAGGGAAGCCAGGCATCAGAGACCTCACTTCTCTAGGGGCCAGCATATTGAGGGCGGCGCCCATCTCTTCTCCCTCGCTGCTTTACCTTCCCTGTCCCCAAAGAGGGCAGGTACCCATTTACAGCAGGGTGAACTGGGGGACTGTACTGAAGCCAAGGTGCACGAACGGTCACCCATCCAAGTGGTAACCACGCTCAACGCTGCTTAACCTTAGTTTGGGGAAAGCGAGTGCTGTGACCACTGAGCTATCCCATCCCGTGATAGAAGAAACAGAGGGCGTCAAAGTGTGATAGTTGTTTTCCATATCACCTATACAGGGAAGTAGCAGTTTTATTTCATTTTATGTTGTGTATAACCCGCTGACCACAAACGCCATATCAGGGCTGTCACCTTATTCAAGTTCAGAAACTCCAGTAACATCCACCTCAAGTTCAACATCAACACTGTCTAATCCCTTCAGATATCTAACACTGCCAGTCTCGGGGGGGGGGGGGGAGGGGGGGAGGAGCAAA
>CM054165.1:8178362-8197882 GCA_028751875.1 Rapana venosa
CCTCAAAAAAGCACACAACCCCAAATCCAAACCAAAACAGAACCAAAGCAAAACCTCTAAAAATAAAGGAGAACAAACCACGTAAATAGTTTCATTTTGGCTAACAGAAAGAAACGTCAAAAGTTCTTTGTGCTTTTATGCTTTTATGAGAGAGAGAGAGAGAGAGAGAGAGAGAGAGAGAGAGAGAGAGAGCAACAACAATGATTGGCAAAAGCAATGCCAATAATCTATATCAGTTATCAGAGCTGAGTGTGTGTGTGTGTGTGTGTGTGTGTGTGTGAGCAGTTGTGTGAGTGCGTGTAGACTATGTGTGTGCGTGCATGCGTGCGTGCTTGCGCGAGCCGCGTGTGTGTGTGTGTGTGGTCTGTGTCTGAAAGCTATCCTCTCTCTAAGTGTTCCAAGGGAAGCAATCGACACGAAATTATCAAAAGCGTGATAACTTCCCTTTTTCCATAATAAGCTGAATGTTGCTGAAGAAAAAAGGCCAGGGTTATTTTTTAATTTTATGCCTTCTCCCATGACAGTGGAACTCTTCCTCCAGACCTGTCTATCCAACACACCAAAACCTGAGGGCCGATATCTGGCCTACTGACCTGCCGATGAGGGACAAACTCTCCGGACCCCTGGAGGGCCTTCAGCATAGAACAGCATTTGTCAGGGCCTCAGGAGTTGCTGTCTGAGTGGTCAAAGAAGAAGAAGAAGAAGAAGAAGAAAAAGCAGAAGCAGAAGAATGCATCTCTCTGTTAATTTTTGTTTCCTACAGATACCATAGGGGACGGGATAGCTCAGTGGTCAGAGCATACGCTTTTCTCCCCAGCCAAGTTAGCAGTGTCGAGCGTTTAAGGACCTAGTTGATATTCTTGGGCTGATAACAAAATAAATGGATCACGCAGTAATGCATGAATACATCCATAAACAATCATGTGTGTGAGTGAGTGTGTGTGTACATAATACTACACTGACGTAAATCCACGAGCGCGTGCACGCCCTCACAGACAGATGGGCAGAGAGATAGACAGACAGGCAGACAGACAGACAGGCAGACAGAAACACACACACACACACCTGCATGCCCACCCAAGCCCACACCCACACACACACAGGGGGAAAAATCATGGTATTAAAATGGAGAATACTTGTACATAAAGCTATAAATTTGACCCCCAAAAGAGACAGACAACAATTTATAACCCTCAACCAATTTCAATCGTAATAAACAAATACAAGAAAGAAACAAACCAAACAAACCATTCACAGAAAGGGGAAAGAAGCAAGAGAGAAAGAGGGAGAGGGAGAGAGAGAGAGAGAAAGAGAGAGAGAGAGAGAGAGAGAGAGAGAGAGAGAGAGAGAGAGAGAGAGAGAGAGAGAGAGAGAGAGAGAGAGAGAGAGAGAACAACCACAATGATTGGAAAAAGCAATGCCAATATTGATATCAGTTACCAGAGCTGAGTGTGTATGTGTGTGTGTGTGGTGTGGTGTGAGCGCACGCGGTTGTGTGTGCGTGTAGACTATGTGTGTGCATGCATGCGTGCTTGCGCGAGTGTGTGCGCGTGTGCGTGTGGTCTGTGTCTGAAAGCTATCCTCTCTCTAAGTGTTCCAAGGGAAGCAATGGACACGAAATTATCAAAAGCGTGGATAACTTCCCTTTTTCCATAATGAGCTGAATTTTGCTGAAGAAAAAAGGCCCAGGGTTATTTTTTAATTTTATGCCTTCTCCCATGACAGTGGAACACTTCCTCCAGACCTGTCCCTCCAACACACCAAAACCTGAGGGCCGATATCTGGCCTACTGATGTGCCGATGAGGGACAAACTCTTCGGAACCCCCGGAGGGCCTTCAGTCCATGGCAGCATTTGTCAGGGCCTCAGGAGTTGCTGTCTGAGCGTTCGATGACAACGACGAAGAAGAAGAAGAAGAGGATGAAGAATGCATCTATCTGTTAACTTTTGTTTCTTACAGATACCATAGGGGACGGGATAGCTCAGTGGTCAGAGCACTCGCTTTCCCCCCCCCCCCCCCCCCCCCCCCCCTCTTAGCCCTACCCCTGCAGCCAAGTTAAGCGCAAGGTCGAGCATGGTTACCACTTGGATGGGTGACCGTTTGCTCGCCTTGGCTTCAGTACAGTCCCCAACTTCACCCAGCTGTAAATGGGTACCTGCCCTATTTAGGGTCAGGGAAGGTAAAGCAGCGAGGGAGAGGGGATGGGCGCCGCCCTGAACATGCTGGTCCCTGGAGAAGCTGAGGTCTGTGATGCCTCAGTCCTCTACGACCACATAGGCTATGGGACACCTTTCCCTTTGCTTTACAGACACCATAGTTAAGGTGCGGGAGGGCCCAGTGGGTAGAGCTCTGACCTGGTGATGTGATAGCTAAATGAAGTCACGGGTTCGAGTCCCGGCTGGCGCGTCCGTCCCATTGGACTTTTTATTTTATTTTTATTGATTTTTATTTTAATTTTATACCGCTTTTAAGTCACGGCAGATTTCTCTGCGTGAAATTCGGGCTGCTCTTCCTCGGGAAGAGCGCGTCGCCACAAGAGCAGCGCCACCCATAATTTTTTTCCCCCTTTTCCCTGTCTGCAAACTGTATATTTCCCTATCAAGAATGGGTTTTTCTTTTACAGAATTTTGCCAGGGACAATTCTCTTGTTGCCGTGGGTTCTTTGACGTGCGCTACGAGGTTCGTTGTTGTTGTTGTTGTTGTTGTTGTTGTTGTTCGGCTAGAGTTCTCAGGTTTATCAATGGTGAGATTTTTTATTTCGTATGAGACCGTTTTTGCCCACCATTAAAAGTAGCTGTATTCCTATTCCGTGTTTCCAAACACACACTGTGTGTTTGCACATAGAATATATTGCACATAGAATATGTTTGCACATAGAATATGTTGCACATAGAATATGTTGCACATAGAATAGTTATTGCACATAGAACATATTACATATAGAACTTGTTGCACATAGATGTTTGCACATAGAATAGAATATATTACACATAGAACATGTTAAACATAGAACATGTTGAACATAGAACTTCAATGTTGCACATAGAATATGTTACACAAAAAATGTTACACACATAGAACATGTTAAACATAGAACATTTGCACAACATCTTAACACACAGAATACATCTACACACAGACACATGTAAAACACATAGAAACACACACACACAACACAAGCACACACACCACCTCATATACACACACACACACAACACACACACAACACACACACAACACACCACACAACAACACAGACACACACACACACAGACACACACAACAGACACACACACACACACACACACACACACACACACCACACACCCCACACACACACAGACACACACACACACACACACACAACACACAACATCTTGACACACACCACCTTGCATATACATCTAGCACACACACACAACACACACACCAACACACACACACACACTCACACACACCACAGACACACACACACGACACACACAGACACACACACACACACACACACATCAATCTTGACACACACCACCTTGCATATACATCTAGCACACACACACACACACACACACACACACACACACACACACACAACAGAACACACACAACACACACACAAAACACACACATACACACACACACACCAGACACACACACACACAAACACACACACACACATCACACAACACACACACAGAAAACACCACACACCACTCAGACACACACACACACACACACACACACACACACAACACACACACACACACACACACACACAACACACACACACCACCAAAACACAGCACACACACACACACACACACACAGACACACCACACACACACACACACACACACACAAACACACACACACACACCAACACACACACACACACACAACATCTTGATACACACCACCTTGCATATACATCTAGCACACACCCCACACACACACACACACAACCACACACACACACACACACACACACACACACACACACACACACCACATCTTGTACACACACCACCTTGCATATACATCTAGCGCGCGCGCGCACCTCACACACACACACACACACACACACACACACTTCACCACACACAATCTTGTTCTATTTCTGGCAGGGAGACATGACATAAAATAATTCTCTCTCCCCCCCCCTTCCCCTCCCCTCTCCCCCCCACCACCCCCCCTCCCCAACACACGCATACAAAAAGTCACCAGGACAAAGTGCATATTCACTATTGCGACTTTCCGACAGACGGGAGGTAACTTTGGTTAGACCAAGAGAAATATATAGTTGCTTCCCTTGATTTTTGTTGTACACATCCTTATGTGCATTTGAACGCGTGCGCGCGCGCGTGCGCACGCACACAACACACACACACACTATAAAATGAAGTTCCGTTTGCGAACGCACGCAGAACACCTTGCACACACGTTACAAACTGTTCCGTTTTTCGGAAGAGTAGGCCACTGGGTGCCAGTGGGAACGGATGACAAAATCTTCAAAACTGCATACACACGGGGAATGGATGTACAGAAAAGAAAAGACAACCCCACATGAGTGCTTATTTCATTATCCCGGAAATAAAAGATAGACAAAAATAACACTAACACACACAGAGCACACATGCTGATTCGGAAAGAAAAACACACTACAAAAATATCTAGTTTTGCTATCTTGTTTAATAGAACGTGATCATCACAGCAAGGGCAAGAAAGACCAAATTTCAAACAAACAAAAAACCCTTAAAAACCCAAAACAACCCCCCCCCCCACCTGAAGCATAAAGAAGAATATAAAAGAAAAGGTTTTTAAAAAAAAAAACACAGTAAAAGGAAAGTGTTGTTGAGAAAACCGGTTTTGACGATGATGATAAGAATTATGACGACGACAACAACAGCAATAAAATAATAATGACGATGATGATTAGTGCATTTAGTCTTAAAAACATGCACATATTTCAGCAGGCACACAGAGAGAGAGAGAGAGAGAGAGAGAGAGAGAGAGAGAGAGAGAGAGAGAGAGAGAGAGAGAGAGAGAGAGAGAAAGAGGCGAAATCAATGTGCACGGCCATTATTCTTTTTTTTTTTTTTTAGATGATGAAAGTGTGGGTGGTATTGTTTCCTTGTGTTGTTTCATCACAGGAGACAGGATCTCTTTCCCTGAGTATTCACACTCAGGAATAAGTCTTGGATGGTTAGGTTGTTGTTTTTCAATAGTTCTTTTTAAAAAAAAAATTCATCTGGGAATAAAAACCGCAAGCAATGATGATGATAAACCGAGGTCCCGTGTGCGAACGCACGCAAAACATCTTTCACACACGTTAAATCCTGTTCCGGTTTTCGTAAGAGTAGGCCATTGTGTGCCGGTGGGAACAGAAGACAGAATTTACAAAACCGCATGCACACGGGTACTGGGTGTAAAAAAAAGCACATAAGTGCTTATTCCATTATCCTCGATATAAAATGATAATAAAAATTCAAAACATAATAACGACAATAGCAATAATGATGATTAAAAGGAGGAGAAGGAGACAAAGAAGAAAAAGATGATCGTAATGATGGTAAAGAAACACTAGGCTAGTTAGTTTGTTTTTATGCTGCATGAAGAAATTGATCAGAGGGAAATGTCATGCTCCCCATGATCATTGGGATAGGCCTATGAGAAACCAGCCGTCATCCCTAGAGAGAGAGAGAGAGAGAGAGAGAGAGAGAGAGAGAGGTTTCTGTTATGAACAATTTAAATAATGATGAGGAAAATAATAATTTCATCCACCAATCTAATCTATTTCCAATAATTAAAAACTTTGGACAGTTTCGTTCCATTCTTCATGTTTCAGCAAAGAAAATAATGTCTTGAAGTATTCGTCTTTAAATAATGTCTTGAAGTATTCGTCTTTTCTTGAATGATGTATATTTTTTCGGAGTAAAAAAACCACAAACCTGTATCATGTCCAAAAGCGTACAGGTTAAGGGCGACAAGCCAACTGCAACTGGTAATTGCTTCCCTTCTTTTGGTATAGCCTGATCTATGATGCTGATGTCTTATCCAGTTACTGGCCAATTTCTCCTATCATTCATTTATGAAACTTTTGTCGTCGTTCTCTCTTCTTTTATCGCTTCAGATATCTGTACACTTCCTGAAAGTGCATGAGTAATTTTTGCCATCCATTCAGGGTGCATCAACCCTAACAGTGCATAACCACGTCCAGTTCATTTTCGATTACTGTCTTATGTGTACAGGCGTGAGCTCTTCCTCTTGATACCTGTCATTCATTTATTGATATGTCTGCTTCTTGTTTTCTCTAGAGCTCAGAAGAAACCGAGTTGGTTGGAGGGGTGTTGTTGCAGCCCTATGTTCCCCAAGGAACCAAGAGGCATAAGTCAAGTAAGTCAATGGGAGTGAACTATTGTGAATTGAATTGCTTTTGTTGACCAAAATCTCCCACATATCTGAGAGTTTCTTCCCTTGAGGCGACAGCAGGGGGCGCTTCAGAAGAGCAGCAGAGCAGAAGCAGAAGAGAGCCATGGCTACTCCAGTTGAAAGAAATCTGTGCAGTCCTTATTCGTTTGACAATGCTTTTAAATTGAAATGATTATAGATTTTTCAAACTTAATGTGTGTGTGTGCGCATGTGTGTGGTGTGTGTGTGTGTGTGTGCATGCGTGTGTGTGTGCATGCGTGTGTGTGTGTATGTGTGTGTGTGCGTGCGTGCGTGCGTGCGTGTGTGGGTGTGTGTGTGTGCGTGCGTGTGTGTGTGTGTGTGTCAAGTCAAGTCAAGTCAAAACTGTGCGTGTGTATGTGTATGTATGTGTGTGTTGTGTGTGTGGTGGTGTGGTGTGTGTGTTGTGTGCTTTGTGTGTTGATTACTGCTTTTACAATAGTGTGTACCCACATTCAATATTTTAGTGTGTGTGTGTGTGTGTGTGTGTGTGTGTGTGTGTGTGTGTGTGTGTGTGTGTTGTGTTTCAATATTGTATACCAACAAACAATATTTTAGTGTGTGTGTATGTGTGTGTGTTTTACTACTTTTCAATATTGTATACCAACAAACAATATTTTAGTGTGTGTGTGTGTGTGTGTGCGTGCGTGCGTGCGTGCGTGCGTGCGTGCGTGCGTGGTGCGTGCGTGCTGTGCGTGCGTGCGTGCGTGCGTGCGTGCGTGTGTGTGTGTGTGTTGTATTGCTTTTACAATAGTGTGTACCCACATTCAATATTTTAGTGTGTGTGGTGTGGTGTGTGTGTGTGTGTGTTGGTTGTTGTACTGCTTTTCAATATTGTATACCAACAAACAATATTTTAGTGTGTGTGTGTGTGGTTGGTGTGTGGTGTGTGGTGTGTGTGTGTGTGTGGTGTGTGGTTGTGTGTGTTGCGCGCGCGCGAGCTCTGGTGAGTGTATGTATGTATGTATTGTGTGTTTTACTGCTTTTACAATAGTGTGTAACCACAAACAATATTTTCGTGTGTGTGAGTGAGTGAGTGAGTGAGTGAGTGTGTGTGTGTGTGTGTGTGTGTGTTGTGTGTGTGTGTGTGTGTGTGTGTGTGTGTGTGTGTGTGTGTGTGTGTGTTGTTTACTGCGTTTACAATATTGTGTACCCACAAACAATATTTTACTGTGTGTGTTTGCACGCGCGCGCGTGCGTGTGTGTACGCTTATTGGCGGTTGTATGGAGCGCTTGCATAACTATGTTGCATACACATGTGTAGGAGTATGCCAGATGATATTATTTGTTGCTGGCACAGATAGCATAATGTGTTAGCTTTATATCACGCTGTAAGCTCTGCGATGACATGAATGTGAGTCGGTCTTTTCACCTCAGAGGGTTAATCCTTTGCTTCTGAACGTAAATTACATTCTCTGCTTTAAAATAATACACTAAAGTATTTGAATTGATTCGGGTCCCCCACCCCCCACCCCTACCCCCAGTCCCTCTACTTTGGACTTGAAGTGCTAAGTGGGGACGGGATAGCCTGGTGGTTAGAGTGATGTATTTGTGATCTGCTGACCCAGGTTTAAATCTCGTTCAAGGGGATTCTTCCTCTGGAGTTAACGTCAGTGCCGACTCCACTCTCCCCAAAAGTCCTTCGGATGAGACTATAAACCGAGGCCCGTGTGCGAAACATGCAGAGCATCTTGCGCTCACGTTAAAACCCGTTTCATTTTTGGAAGAGTAGGCCATTGTGTGCCGGTGAGAACGGATGACAAAATTAACAAAACTGCACACACACGGGGACTGGATGGAAAAAAAGCACATGAATGCTTATTCCATTATCATCGAAATAAAAGAATAAATTAAAAAAAATAAGTAAATAAAAAATGTACGATATATATTTCATATCCATGGTTTCTTTTATCATCCCCCCCCCCCACTTCCCAAATCCCACCACCACCACCACCATCACCACCACCACCCCACCTCACCCCCCAAAAAAGAAAAGACAAAACGAAACAGCAAGAACCATTAACAAAAGAAGAAAAAGAAAAGAAAAGAAAAGAAAAGAAGTCTAGTTCAAGACAGAATCTTCTAACTCAAGCTGTGTGATTTCTCAACAAACAACAACAACAACACAACTACAACAAACAACCAAAAACAATGTCTTGGTCTCTTCTGTTGTCGCTTGGTGCCTGGGCACGGTGACGTCACCCTGACGTCACTTTTCCTGAGGCTTGGCCTGTGACGTCAGTGATGCACAAATTCCTGAAGAGACACTCCCGGGGCGCGTGACATTGTCACCATGAGGCGGTTACCCGTCTTCGCGAGGGAAGGCTGCGACCAAAAAAAAAGGTCATGAAAAGGTCAGTTTAGACCCCCCCCCCCCCCCACACCACACACACACACACAAAAGCTGTGTCAGTTACTGATGTCAACTAATTGTCAAGGCCCTACTCTAAAAATGTTGTTATGTTGTAAAATATTGTGTTGAGATTGCCCTCTTTAGCTATGACCAGCTCTTAACAGTCATAACAACCGGCACTCTCCTTTGTTAAAGGAGGGACAAAAAAAATATCCTCTGAAGTCGGAGTATGGCTGCTGCCTATATGGCGAGGTACTTTGAAAAAGAGTCATACACGCAAACTTTTCATCCGGTGGTGTACTTCCTATCTCACAGTGATTATTCCCAGGTGGGATGGATGAGTGAGGCAGAGTGTGGCATGTTCTGGGTGACCCCCAGGGTGTAAAACTGGACAACGCACAAACAACAACAACAACAATAGCAACAACAGCAACAACAACAACAACAACAACAGCCCTTCCCCGTGGGGATGCCCAGAGGTAGGGGATGGGGGAGGGGGAAGCTGACAGTATTTTTTTTCCATTTTATTCTTTTATATCGAGGATAATGGAATAAGCGCTTATGTGCTTTTTTTTACATCAAGTCCCCGTGTGTATGCGGTTTTGTAAATTGTCATCTGTTCCCACCGGCACACAATGGCCTACTCTTACGAAAAGCGGAACAGGATTTTAACGTGTGCGCAAGATGTTCTGCGTGCGTTCGCACACGGGACCTCGGTTTATAGTCTCATCCGAAGGACTTTTTGGGGAGAGTGGAGTCTGCACTGATGTTAACTCCAGGGGAAAGTATTAAACAGCATGCCCACCTCTGGAAATTCTGTGCTAGGAATTTCCTCTCTTCTATCCCTCTCTTTTTGTTTCTGCCTTGCTGTTCCTTTTTCTTCCTGTCACCACCTCCTCCTTGTCTATTTTCTGCCTTCTTGGTCCATTCTCCTGCCTTTTTGTTTCTCCCCAGAAAGACTTAAAGATAACAATTCTCCTTGGTTCCCAAGTCGTATGCGCTGGGCCTGACTTGTTAGGCGCTTGACGGCAGCGTGACGCATTTTCGCTCATATCACACACAACAGGATTTTCTGTCTGAGCGTTTGACGAGAAGAAGAAGAAGTTTACTCCTCCTTATATCTGAGGTGAATTTTCTGCTGGGTTGAAAAATCAACGAATAATCTTTTTTGTGTGTGACTATTTTGTTTTGGTGTGTGTGTGTGTGTGTGTGTGTGTGTGTGTGTGTGTGTGTGTGTGTGTGTGTGTGTTGTGTGTGTGTGTGGAGAGAGAGAGAGAGAGAGAGAGAGAGAGAGAGAGAGAGAGAGTGTGTGTGTGTGTGTGTATGTGTGTGTATGTGAGTTTGTGAGTGTGTGTGTGTGTGTGTGTGTGTGTGTGTGTGTGTGTGTGTGTGTGTGTGTGTGTGTGTGTGTGTGTGTGTGTGTGAATTTTCTGCTGGGTTGAAAAGTCAACGAATAATCTTTTTTGTTTGTGACTATTTTGTTTTGGTGTGTGTGTGTGCGTGTGTGTGTGTGTGTGTGTGCGTGTGTGTGAGAGAGAGAGAGAGAGTGTGTGTGTGGTATGTGTGTGAAAGAGAGAGAGAGAGTGTGTGTGTGTGTATGTGTGTGTGTGAGTGTGTGTGTATGTGAGTGTGTGAGTGTGTGAGTGTGTGTGTGTGTGTGTGTGTGTGTGTGTGAGTGTGTGTGTAGTGTGAGTGTGAGTGAGTGTGAGTGAGTGTGTGTGAGTGTGGTGTGTGTGTGTTGTGAGTGTGTGTGTAGTGTGAGTGTGAGTGAGTGTGAGTGAGTGTGTGTGAGTGTGTGTGTGTGTGTGTGTGTGTGTGTGTGTGTGTGGTGTGGTGTGTGTGTGCCTGTTATGCTCTCGTTCTTTCTTGATTCCTGTCGTTCTTTTCTGTCTGTCTTTCTTTTCTTTGTTTTCCTTTTCTTGATTTCTGTCTGTCTGTCTGTCTGTCTGCTTCTTTCTTTCTTTTCTTTCTTTCTTTCTTATGTCATCATCATCATCGTCGTTGTCTTTATCATCATCATCATCATCTTTATCATCATCACCACCGCCATAATGACCACCACCATCATCATCGTCGTCGTCATCATCATCAGCATCATCAGCAGCAGCAGCAGCATCAACATCGTCATCATCATCATCATCATCATCATCATCATCATCATCATCATCATCGCCATCGTCGCCATCGCCATTGTCATGCACCGTACGTCGTTATCATCATCGTCGTCGTCAATCATCACATAACCCTCATCATCCTCTCATCATCATCACCATCACCACCTCTCACCACCACTCATCACACCCTCCATCACCACCATATCACACCTTCATCATCACCACCACCTACCACCACCCCTCACATCACACCTACCACCACCACCATCACCACCACCACCATCATACCTCCATCTCATCACCACCTCCACATCCTCCTCACCACCACCACCATCACACACCACACATCATCACCACCACACCATCATCCCACACACTCATCCACCACCCCACCACATCACCACCTACTCATCACACACCCACCACCTCCACCACCCCTCCACCACCCCCACCACCACCATCTCATCACCACCACCATCATCACCTCCACCTCACCACCATCTCATCATTCATCCACCACCACCACCTCATCACTCATCATCATCACCATCCACCACACCACCATCATCACCACCACCACCACCACCACCATCACCACCACCATCACCACACCACCATCTCACCACCACCACCACACCCATCAACCACCACCACCACCACCATCACCACCACCACCACCCACCATCATCACCACCATCACACCATCACCATCACACACACACACCATCACCACCACCACCACCACCATCATCACCACCACCATCATCACACATCCACCACACACCATCACCACCACCACCACCACCACCACCACCATCACCACCATCACCACCACCACACCCACCACCACCATCCACCACCACCACCTCACCACACCACCATCACCACCTCACCACCACCATCACCACCACCACCACACCACCATCACACACCACCATCACCATCATCACCATCACCACCATCACCACACCACCACCACCACCATCACCACACACCATCCCATCATCACCACATCACCACCACCACCACCATCACCGCCATCACACCACCACCACCACCACACCACCACCACCACCACCACCATCACCACCACCACCACCATCACCACCACCACCACACCACCACCATCACCACCACCACCACCACCATCACCCACCACCACCACCATCACCACCACCACCACCACCACCACCATCACCACCACCACCACCACCATCACCACCACCACCACCAACCACATCATCACCACCACCACCACCATCACACCACCACACACCACCACCATCACCACCACCACCACCACCATCCATCATCACCACCACCACCACCATCATCACACACCACCATCACCATCATCACCACACCACCACCACACCATCACCACCACACCACCACCACCACCACCCCCACACCACCACCACCACCACCATCATCATCACCACACCACCACCACCATCATCATCCCCACCACCATCATCATCACCATCACCACCACCACCATCACCATCATCATCATCATCACCCACCACCACCACCACCATCATCATCATCACCACCATCACCACCACACCACCACACCATCACCATCATCATTCACACCACCACCACCACCACACATCATCATCACCACCACCACCACCACCACCATCACCACCACCACCACCACCACCACCATCACCACCACCACAACCACCACCACCATCATCACCACCACCACCATCACCCCCACCACCACCACCATCATCACCATCACCACCACCATCACCACCACCATCATCAACACCACCACCACGTCCACTATCACCACCACCACCACACCACCACCACCCACCACATCACCACCATCATCAAACACCACCACCAACGTCGACTATCACCATCACCACCACCACCACCATCATCATCATCGCTGTCCACACCATGCTGATGCAGAAGAACTACGCACCGAGCCCAGCTGACTAATGACGCCTGCAGGCACCCCACCAAAGTTGTGCACCCACCGGGTGTTCCCATCCTCTGCTTGCATGGCGGCCGTGTACGTGTAAAAACTTAACAACAACAACAACATCAATAACTACATCATCATCAGCAGCATCAACAATGACATCATCATCAACATCAACAATAACATCATCAACATCGACAAAACATCATCATCAACAAACAACATCAACAATAACATCATCATCAAACAACATCATGAACAACAATATCAACAACTACATCAACAACAACATGAACAACATCATCATCAACAACAACAAATCAACAAAAACAACAACATCAGCAACAACATCAGCAACAACAACATCAACAATAAACATCATCATCAACATCAACAATAACATCATCATCAACAATCATCAACAAGATCATCAACATCGACAATAACATCATCATCAACAACAACATCAACAATAACATCATCATCAACAACATCATGAACAACAACATCAACAACTACATCAACAAACAACATGAACAACATCCATCATCAACAACAACAATCAACAAAAACAACAACATCAGCAACAACATCAGCAAAACAACAACATCAACATTAGCAACAACAACAACTATCAACAACAACAACATCAACAACAAAACACATCATCAACAACAACATCAAACAACAACATCAACAACTACTACATTAACAACTACATTAACAACAAATATCAACAACAACATCAACAACAACATCATCAACAACAACATCAACAACTACATTAACAACATATCAACAACAACACGAACAACAACATCAGCAGCAACAACAGCCCGAATTTCACGCAGAGAAATCTCGTTACTTAAAGTGGTATAAATAATAAATAAATATAACAACAACAATATCAACAACATCAACAACAACTTCAACAACAACATCATCATCGGCAACACATCAATATAATCAACAACAACATCAACAACAACATCAACAACAACATTCAACACAAATGTTGTTTTTTATTTTGACTGAACATAAACATTCTTTTTTGGCCGGATGAAAATAATTTGGGGTGGTCGGAGGGGGGGGGGGGGGGGGGGGGTGTCGGAGGGGGCTGAAAAAATATTGTTTGCATTACATCATTAAACCATTCTCTTTTTTGTTTTCTCGTTTATTAAAGAATCTCAATGAACAACTGTGGCCATACTAAACTAAGCTACGTTACGCTGCCGAACACTGCACTTCACTTCACTGCACTGAGCTGTACAGGAACAAAGGTAGTAAAGCAGACTGCGGAAACTACAGGGGCATCTCTCTTCTCTCCATAGCAGGGAATATGTTTGCAAGGGTTATCCTCAACAGACTGATAACCATCTCAGAGCAGATCCTACCAGAGGCTCAGTGTGGCTTTAGGTCAGGGAGAAGCACTGTGGACATGATCTTTGCTATGAGACAAATTCAAGAAAAGTGCACAGAACAGAATAGGCCTCTTTACTCAGACATTATTGACCTTACCAAGGCTTTCGACACAGTCAACAGAGAAGCCCTGTGGACTGTCCTAGAACGGATTGGCTGCCCTCCCAAATTCCTGAAGATCATCCAGCTCTTCCACACAGGCATGGGTGGGCAAGTTTTTGCAAGTGGCAATATGACTGACGAATTCGAAATTACAAATGGCGTCAAACGAGGCTGTGTCCTGGCACCAGTCCTCTTCAATATCTTCTTCACCGCCATGCTTTCCCACGCCTGCAAGGATCTTGACAAGGGAATATACCTAAAGTACTGCCTGGATGGCTCCCTTTTTGATCTACGTTGCCTGCAAGCCAAGACAAAAACCAGCACAGAACTCATCCAGGAGGCGCTCTTCGCAGATGACTGCTTCTTGAATGCTCACTCTGAAGCAGACCTGCAACCAATGCTCAATCACTTCGCAGAAGCCTCAAAGCTGTTTGGACTTACAATAAGCATCAGGAAAACTGAAGTTCTTCACCAGCCTGTCTCACAAACTAACCCACTGTCTCCAAACATCACCATTGATGGCAACAGCCTGAAGAACACCAAGAACTTTAAATACCTTGGAAGTATCATCTCTACAGACGGCTCCATCGATCAGGAAATTGATTCACGAATCAGCAAAGCCAGCCAAGCTCTCGGCAGACTGAAAAACAAGGTACTAAACCAGCACAATGTCCGGCTGTCAACAAAAATCAAAGTGTACAATGTCGTTGTGCTCTCCTCCCTCCTCTACGGTTCGGAGACTTGGACACTCTACAGGAAGCACATCAACAAATTAGAGCAGTTCCACCAAAGGGCTCTCCGCAGCATACTTGGCATCGGTGGTAAGACCGCATCACCAACATTGAGGTCCTCAATCGATCAAGCTCACAAAGCATAGAAAGCCTGCTTGTCAAAGCCCAACTGAGATGGGTCGGCCTGTCATCCGCATGGAAGACCACCGAATGCCCAAACAACTGCTGTACGGCGAACTTGCAAGTGGCAAAAGAATCTCGGGAGGCCAAAAAAGCGTTTCAAGGACACGATAAAGGCGAACCTCCAGTTTGCACAGGTTACCCCCAAAGAACTCGAAAGAACTGCCACCGAAAGGAACGCCTGGCGCAGGGCCGTCCATCTTGCCAGCAGAAACAGTGATATCAACTACAGGGAGAGGCTGACTATCAGAAGAGAGAGGAGACATAATCCAACCACCCCAACATTCCAGTGTCCCCACTGCAACAGACATTGTACATCCAAGATGGATTGCACAGCCACATGCGCGTCCACAGATGAGCTGCAGGATTTCATCGTCATCTTCGGCAACGAAGGATCACCTTACTGACTACACTGCATTACACTACACTACACTGCACTACACTACTCTACACTGCACTGCACTGCACTGCCTGCACTACACTACACTACACTACACTGCACTCCACTCCACTACACTGCACTCCACTACACTACAAAACACACCACAACACACTACACCACACTTCACTGCACCACACCAAACCACACCACACTACATTACACTACACCACACTACACCACACCACACTACACCACACCATACCACACTACACCACACCACACTACACTACACTACACCACACTACACCACCGACACAACACAACACACACACAACACACCACACCATACCGCACCACACCACACCATACTACACCACACTACATTACACTACACTACACTACACTACACTACACTACACTACACTACACTACACTACACTACACTACACTACACTCACTGCACTGCACTACATACACTACACTACACCACACTACATTACGCTACACTAACTACACTACACTGCACTGCACTACACTACACTACACTACACTACACTACGCTACGCTACACTACACTACACTACACTACGCTACACTACACTACATACACTACGCCACGCCACACTACACTACACTACGCTACGCTACACTACTACACTACACTACACTACACTACGCTACACTACGCTACGCTACACTACACTCTCACTCGTTTGTTGTCAAGGACTATTGGCGGACAAACAAATAACAGCTCTCTTCATTCATAGCGGTGGTGCGCCAAAGCATGAGTCTTTGCAAAGCTTCCACTTCGAGTCTATGCAGGGATTTTACCCACCCATCACTCTGAGGCGATAAAAGATGGTAAAGGTAAAGGTGTCCCATAACCTATAAGGTCGTAGGGAAGCGAGGCGTCAGAGACCTCACTTTTCCAGGAGCCAGCATATTGAGGGTGGCGCCCATCTCCTCTCCCTCGCTGCTTTACCTTCCATGGCCCTAAAGAGGGCAGGTACCCATTGACAGCTGGGTGAACTGGGGGACTGTACTGAAGCCAAGGGGCGCAAACGGTCACCCATCCAAGTGATAACCACGCTCGATGCTGCTTAACCTTGGCTGGGGGAAAGCGAGTGCTCCGACCACTGAGCTATCCCGTGCCCTGATGGACTAAGTGCTGGAAAAAAGATGGAGATCAGCCGCCATGGCGCAGTGGTTAGCGCCTTGGGTTACGGACTGGAGGGTCGTGGTTTCGAACCCCATAAGAGTCACAGGGATTTTTTTGACTATGAGTGTGCTGTGGGCTCAGTGGGAAGACTGGGACCACACAGCCGAGGTTCATCCACTTAACGGATGTGAGTTTGAAAGTGTTGCTCAAATTACCTGACCAACACTGCAGGTGTCTGTATCTCTCGGGCCCGGTTGACGCCAGGATACATTATGATAGTAAGCGTAGAGTACAACCCTGTCAAGTTGGCTCAAAGCATATGCACTTCCACAGCAGCATCATTACATCATCCTCATTATCTCTGATCATCATGTAATAAAAGAATTGCCTCTGATTCGGTGGTCCCAGTTGCTCTGGTCTTATGGTGACCTCAGATTCGGTTTGCCCATACACTTCTGTGCTTGTGGTGAGTTTGTGCCAGTCCACTTACTAATGTTGTCTTCCCATCGTTTTCTCTGTCTGAGTCAATTGATACCGTAGTGATGGGAGGGTAGCCTAGTGGTTAGAGCGTTGTGTTCACGCTTTGTCAGCCCAAGATCGAGCCTGGGTTCAAGCCATCACTAAGAAGCCCATTCAAGAGGATTTTCCCCCTGGAGTTAACTTCAGTACCGACTCTACTCCCCCAAAAGTCCTTCGGATGAGACTACTATTGGAGGTCTCCTGTACAAAGCTATGCGCATCATCATTGAGCAGTCCCTGGAGTGGCAGACCCCCCTATATTCAGTCTTTGTCGACTTCCAGAAGGCATTTGACAGCGTCGACAGAGATGTCATTTGGAAACTGATGCATCACTATGGGTTTCCACCAAAGTTCATCACCATCATCCAGCAGCTATACGAAGATGCCACCTGTCAAGTCATCCATGAAGGGAAACTGACGGAAGCCTTCTCCGTACAGACCGGTGTTCGTCAGGGCTGTCTGTTGTCGCCAACCATCTTCCTGTTGGTGGTTGACTGGATAATGCGGCAAGCCACAGCAGGCAGGAGAACCGTGGACCCTCATGAAGCAGCTGGAAGACCTGGACTTCGCAGATGACATCAGCCTTCTCTCCCACAGGCAACAAGACGCACAAGAGAAGCTTTGTCGTGTTGCTGACGAAGCTGAAAAGACTGGCCTCCAAATCAACATCGGGAAGACGGAGATCATGAGGGTGAACAACAAAACACATGACCCAGTGCGACTGCAGCAAGAAACCATCAAAGAAGTCAGCAAGTTTATTTACCTGGGCAGTGTCGTCAGTAAAGATGGAACAGATGAAGACATCAAGTGCCGAATCAACAAAGCCCGTCACGCCTTCAACACCCTTCGGCCAATTTGGAGGTCAACAGCCCTCTCATTTCAAAATAAGCTTCGGATCTACAATACCAATGTCAAATCGGTCCTACTTTATGGCTCAGAAACCTGGCGGGTAACAAAAACCAACACCCACAAACTCCAGTCTTTTACCAACAAATGCCTCAGGTACACCTCAACATCAGGTGGCCGGAAGTCATATCCAACAAACAACTGTGGGACAGGACCAGACAAACCCCAATCAAGTCCATTATTAAACAAAGGAAGTGGGGATGGATCGGCCATACACTCCGCAAGCCTGCGTCAAATGTCACCAGACAGGCCTTGACTGGAATCCACAAGGGAAGCGGAAAGTTGGTCGACAAAGCAGACTGGCGCAGAAGTGTTGAGAAGAAACAAAGGCAGCCGGAATGACATTGGGCTGAGCTGAAGAGGATCTCCCAAAACGAGTTCGTTGGAGGGGTGTTGTTGCAGCCCTATGTTCCCCAAGGAACACAAGAGGCATAAGTCAAGAAGTCAAAGTGTACAAAGCTACTAGACCATCTTGCACTCACGTTAAAAACCCCTTCCCCTTTTGGAAGAGTAAGCCATTGGTGCTGGAAGGAACAGATAACCCCAACCCCCTAATTATATACATGTATCAACCTCTTCCTCGAAAACATCATGACAGAGACACTGCAAAGTGACAGTGCATCACCCGTTCGAAACCTCAAGGCCATAGACATTAATACGTTCTCTTCAAAAGCTGCTGAACGCCTGTCACAAATCCTGACCTTACTGATCCCTCAAAACACTTATAACACTGTTTCTCAGCCAACTCTTGATAAGCACGCACCTCCCACTAACCATTTTCTTCCCGATAGGCCCTTTGCCCCATGGTACAACCATGATATATTGGTGGCAAAGCGCAAACGCCGACAACTAGAACGGCAATGGCGAAAAACTAAAACTGAAATAAAAAACAGCTCTTCGAAAACAAACCAACAAAGTCAAAACCTTAATCCACTCAGCAAAGACAAACTACTACTCTGCTCAAGTTCTTGATGCCACGTCCATGAAATCTCTTTTTTTTTTCCTCACCTCAACTCTTCTTGGATCTACAAAGACAAGTCCTCTGCCTACTATCCACAGTCACTCTGAACTTCATGATATATTTTCCTCGTTCTTCTCTGACAAAGTCCGTAACATTCGCTCCAAACTGGATCAGGCTTCTTTCCAACTTACTCCCGATCCCCAATTCACTGGCACTCCTCTCCTTTTCCCTTTTAGCCAACAAGCGACGAAGAAATCCGGAATATTTTTAATGAAAGACCTAAAATCATGTGATCTGATTTTCCC
>CM054165.1:8203382-8213382 GCA_028751875.1 Rapana venosa
CTTCAACAGTCCCCCAGTCAAACCCGCGAAATGAGCACCTTCCCTCCGGATGGGGAAGGTAAAACAGTGAGGGAAGGGGAAAGGGGCCGCCCTCAAGATGCTGGTTCCCAGGAAGCGAGGTCTCTGACGATTGTTCCTGCACAGCTGTACAGGTTGGAATCATTTTTCCTTTGCCGTTTGCAGATTTCGGCTTCATAAAACGGGGTTTTTCCTCGCCCAAAATTGTGGAGCAGCAAGTTGCGTAGTAATTTTGGTGCAATGAACTTCTGGCATGGGATTTGAGTTCGAATTCATTAGAAACCGTGCGTGTTTTTTTTTTGTTTGTTGTGTTTTTTTCGGCTGCGTGGTGTGGTGGTGGTGTGTTTGGTGTTTTGGGGGTGGTGTGGGTTTTTGAAGGGGTTTTTGTTGTGGTGTTTTTGTTGTGTGTGTGTTGTGTGGGGTGTGTGTGTGTGGGTGTGTGTGTGGTTGTGTGTGTTTTTTTGTGGTGGTGGGTTTTGGGGGAGGGCCTCTTTCTTTGTGTCAGCTCCATGGGATGCTTCCCCCATCTTTTTTGGAAAGTGATGGTGTGCTATTTACATGTTATCTCACTGAAAACATCATTTCTTCTTCTTCTTCTTCTTCTTTCTTCTTCTTCTTCTTCTTCTTCTTCTTTTCTTCTTCTTCTTTTTCCCTTCGCATTCTTCTTCTTCTTCTTCTTCTTCGCATTTTCTTCTTCTTCTTTTTCTCTTCTTTCTTCTTCTTCTTTCTTCTTCGCATTCTCTTCTTCTTCTTCTTCCATTTCTTCGCATTCTTCTTCTTCTTCTTCTTCTTCTTCTTCGCATTCTTCTTCGCATTCTTCTTCGCATTCTTCGCATTCTCTTCGCATTTTTCTTCGCATTCTTCCTCTTCTTCTTCTTCTTCGCATTCTTCGCATTCTTCTTCTTCTTCGCATTCTTCTTCTTCGCATTCTTCTTCGCATTCTTCTTCATCGCATTCGTCGCATTCTTCTTCTTCATCGCATTCTTCGCATTCTTCTTCTTCATCGCATTCTTCTTCTTCTTCGCATCCTTTGCATTCTTGTTCCTCTCTTGTTGAAGACACTTTTCTAAACCTTGTACGAATGCAAACATTTTATTTTTCCCAAAACACGAAGCATTTATGTCAATGATGCTACGTTTTTCTACATCTAAAAGGAGGCGATTATCATTTTAAAACAGAAGTTATCTTACAATAACCTCGGCATTTTTATCAATATCACAGTTTGGTTACAAAATAGTTACAGTTAGTAGAAATAAAGTCTGTGAAATCGACCAAGTTGTTTTCAAACCAACTGTAAAATTAGTTAACAAAAACGGATCACTGCACACTGTCTATCCCTTAGAGAAAACTGAGTTATACTGTGAGGCAGATAACCAACAGGCCTGACCCCTGCAGAGGTGTGTCAGCAGCAAGGACAGTGAACACTGAACTGAACAGGACAAACATACACGGGTAGATCAACAGAAGTGGAGAACAGACAGGCTTGGAGGGGACAGCCGGACACCAGAAGCTCTCCCTCCCCAGGACAAGCTGCCTTGTACAAAACTGTCGGCCCTTACTCTCCACGAGAGCTGCTTTGAAACTCAGACGACTTAACCACCAAACTACACGGGGGGGGGGGGGCGGCGGTTGCTGCCTCATCTTCTGTGACGTCCCCGTCCTGCTGTTCCCACGCCGCTCACCCCAATCTCCCCGCCACAGCTATACCCAGATTCGTTATGTCTCATCCCCAGGGTCGGAAGTCCACAGGGAGTCCATCAATATCAGGCCGGGGTGGGGTGGGGATGGGGGGAGGGCAGCTTTATTAGCAGAGAAACGATGTCCAGCGGACTTTGCTTTCATTGCTCCAGGACCAGACTGGCTTTGAATTTGTTTGTACCAAGTGATCTGCACACTTCATCAAGAAATGGCGGATCTGTATTGAACGCTTTCTCCTTGCCATGAAGTCTTCGCCATGCTGTGGATTTCAGCAGTGCTTTCCTCTGTGGCTTACACAAGGTGGGGTTTTTCCCCTTGAGAGCTGTTCAAAAGCATCTTTGTCTCGTTCAAGTTCCAAGATCTGTGCTGCTTACCTAGCTTTCTGACAGACGGGAGGAGGCTTCAGCTGTCCCCTTGCACTCCCACACAGAGGAAGAGGCTGAACTGGGATGTGTAGGTCCATGTGCCTACCATTGACCCCGTGAGAAGCTTTCAGGTTTGAGAGTGACGATCAACAGAACCATAACAGGAAGGACAGAGCACGTTATAAGTCATCCTGGTCACATGTTGTTGAGAAGAGCAAAGGTTACTTGTTACACTTGTTACCTAGTCAGTCTTTTCTCTGTCCATTCCCTTCTAGTTCCACTACATTTTCCACATCCCTCGTCTAATATCACTGGGTGTGAACAGACGTTAAATTGAAGACAACAACAACAACAAGAGCAAAGGTGGACTGTATACAGACTACTTGTGACGGTCCACATCAAAATGAGTCGCTTTGCACCTGACCCACTTTTCTGCTAGGAGCTATTTTAGGCAGGTGGGGGGGGGGAGGTCAGGTTGTTAATGTTGAGATTTTGAGTGGTTATTAAACTAGAGACATACGTCTACCTTGTACTGAAGTATCAAGGCGTAATTTAGTTTCCTTTTGCTTTAAAACTGTTTAGAAATACCCACGCCTTCATTCTGACCATGTGTTAGGATGCGAAAATTTGCCAATTTCTCATTTTGTCACTTCCCGCAGTCTATCATTTCAGTATGTAATAACTTTTTATAGAATTGTCCGATTTTCAATCTGATTTCTGTATCAAATAGCCTTTTAATTGCAGGTTAAAAACTAAACACTGACCTCTGGTGCACTGCGACTCGTTGTGTGGTGGAACGTCACATTTCCTGTTGACCCCAGGTGTCCCTGTGGCTGACCACTTGAAGGTCAGTCGCAACCACAGAGGAAGCACAAAGGTGGACTGTGTACAGACTATTTCCTTTTGACCAAAGGTGTGCCCAGGTCTAACCTGTTGAGGTTACAGTCACAAAAGGTTGAGTGAGAACAAAGGTGGACTGTGTACTGACTATTATTGGCCACAGGTTGACTATGTCTGAGTAGTGGAGGTGACAGTCCCAAAGGTTGAGGGAGAACAAAGGTGGACTGTGTACTGACTATTATTGGCCACAGGTTGACTATGTCTGAGTAGTGGAGGTGACAGTCCCAAAGGTTGAGGGAGAACAAAGGTGGACTGTGTACAGACCATTATTGGCCACAGGTTGACTATGTCTGAGTAGTTGAGGTGACAGTCACAACGACTGAAGAAGAACAAAGATGGACTATATATACAGACTGTTTCCTATAGACCCCAGGTGTGCCTATCTATGTCTGAAAAGTCGAGACATCAACCACTGAGGAAGCACAAAGGTGGACTGACCTGGGTTCGATTCTCGTTCAAGAGGATTTTTCCTCTGTAGTTAACATCAGTGCCAAACCCAACCTCCCAAAAAAAGCCCCTTTGGGTTTAGACAAAAACCCGGGGCCCTTGTGCGAACGCACGCAAAACATTTTTGCGCCAACTTTAAAACCCCCTTTTCCGCTTTTCGGAAAGAAAGGCCTTTGGTGCCGGGGGGAAAAAGGATAAAAAAAATTAAACAAAACCGCATACACACGGGACTGGATGAAAAAAGAAACACGGTGTTTTTTTTCCTTTATCCATTATTCCTTTTATCCATCCCACCCCTTTTCTCTTTCCCCTTTCCGCTCTGCTGCAGATCCCTTTTGTGCTTACAAAATACCTAGATTAAACCAGCCCAAACCCGTTGGTCTTTCGTTTTTTTCCCTCTTTTTCCTGGTCCACCAAACTGGAAAAACCCTTCCTCCTCTCTTCGACAGAGGCCCCCAAAATGACACATTTAAATCCAGCCCCCAAGACATTTTTTGTTTAAAACCCTAATTTTTTCCCTTTTTTAAACTCAAAACGGGCCCCGCCTTAAACAGCCAAATCCCATTACCCTCCCAAAGCCAAAAAACCCTCTGTGTGTTTTGTTTTGTGGTGTGTGTGTGGTGTGTGGGGTGTGTGTGTTGGGGTTGGGGTGTGGTGTGTGTGTGTGTGTGTATGGGTTTGGGGAAACATTTAAATTTTTTTTTAAGCTTTTAAATAGTTATTGGCTGCATACTCTGTAAGAAAATTTGAATGCAAGCGCTCTGATTTTTTCTTTGCAAAATATAGCGCTATAAAAAATTTTCATTTATTTTAAAATTTTTAAAATAAAAAAAAATAAAAAAGAATTTTTTAAATTTTATAAAGGGTGCCCTGGAGGCCTCCAGACTAAATCTGCAGTGGGGCCAAGCGGGGCGGGGTCGACATCACAACACACTTGTGTTTTCACTTAGCTACACCACTGCCCGTCACGGCAGATTTCTCTGTGGGGAAATTTCCCAGGCTGCTCTCCCCAGGCAGAGCGCTCGCCACAAGAGCAGCCCCACATTTTTTTTTCTTTTTCTGTCTGCAACTGTACCCTTTTTCCCCCTATCAGAGGGGGTTTTTTCTACAAAATTTTTGCCGGGGACAATTCTCTTTTTTGCCGGGGGTTTTTTTTAAGGGTGCGGTAAAAAATTTTGTGTAACCCCAAAGACCTGGGGTTTTAAACGCCATCCGAAAGACTAAACCCAGACCACCTCTCAGGGTTTTATTTGGATGGGGGAAAAGGGTTTTGGGGGCCCAAAAGGGGGATCAAACCACCGCACATTTCCGCCCCAGATTTTTTTCGTTTCTGGGGCATCGCTTACCCCAAATTAGAATGAAAGAAAAACAAAGTAATCGAATAAAGTTTATTATCAACATTATTGGTTACAGTATTTTACCTTTTCCTTTTTTTTAATCGATTTATCTACTTTTGCTTCTTTTGAAGAAATAAATTTGTATCGGTTCAAAAAAAAGGGTTTTCCCAAAAAACCTAAAAGGGTTTCGTAGGGGAGCGAGGGGGCCAGACACCTCATTTTCCACTAGGGGCCAGAAATATATGGGGCCCCCAAACTCCTCTCCCCTCGCTGTTTTAAACCTTCCCTGACCATAAAGAGGTGGGTATTCTTTTACAGCGGGGTGAACGGGGGAGACTGTACTGAACCCAAGGCCCCGAAAAAGGGTTTCACCCCCCCTTAACTGGAAACCCTGGGCTCAACGCTCTTAACTTTGCAGGGGGAAGCGAGTGCTCCGCCCACTAACCCTATCCCGCCCCCAAACTTGCGAAAAAATTCATTTGGGGTTTTTTTTTTTTCTTTTTCAAAATTTTTAAATACTTTCTTGTGTGTCCCTTACCCCTGAAACGCTTTGTTTTTGGTTTACATCTTGCATGCTTTAAAGAGTATATGGGGGGGAAAGGAAAATTCGATCTTTTGATTTGAATGAATGAGAGAGTGCTGGAATAAAAGGGACGATAAATGGGAAGATGCCCACCCAGTTTAAAGACTATAAAAAGGGAAATTTTAAAAGGCAAGGTGTTTTTTACGTTGGTGGGCAGTCGAGAGATTTTTTTAAATATGTAAGTGGACAATAAAAGTTGTATCGGCATCTTCCTGAGACAAAAAAAACCTTTTCCCTGGGGTTTAACTAGATGACTTTTTTCCAACATTTATCCCTTTAGATAAGAAAAGAAAAACATGGGATTACCAAAATAATATCTACCATTCTTTACAGAACGATCATAAAAACCCTAACACACTTAAGTGATGAAAAGGGTACAAACCGTATGAAAAATAGACACACACACACACACAACACACACCCCCACACACACACACACACACACACACCCCACACACACACACCCCCACACACACACACACCACCCACACACACCCCACACTTTTTCTAAATCACTAATTGAAAAAGGGTTTAAATCCAAAAAAAACGAAAACACACCCCCACACAAACCACACACACACACACACACACACACACACCACACACCACAACAAAACCACCCACACCCCAAAAACCCCACACACACACACACTTTATCTAGTATCACTAAATTTAAAAGGTTTTTAAATCCAAAAAAAGAAACGAAAACACACACACAAAACCCCACACCACACACACCACACACAAAAAACCCCCACACACACACACACACCCCCACACACACACACACACACACACAACCCGCCCGCAAGAAAGTGCAAATTTGTGAATCAAACAACTCCCCCCAAACGAATGCAGGAGCCAAAAAAACACTATATACTCGTTTGCCACACGTGCACGTTTTGGGTTTTTACATGTGTGCATGTTCATGTAAGCTTTCATGATTATTTTCAATGCATCCGCGAAATTTGAATGCAAAATGGTTGTGGGAAAGTGCATGCCCCCTTCACTCTGCCCCACACTGGGATGCGCACATATTGCTCTCATATGCCCCACCCCTCCCCCCCCCCCCCCCCCCCCCCAACAAAAAAAAAAAATGTTAAAAAAGTGCAAAAACTGTCCTGACCCAGCACTCTATCCTAGCACTCTGTAGCAGACCCGCCCTGACTAACACTCTATCCTAGCACTCTATGCAAATGTCCCCGACTAGCACTCCCATCCTAGCCCCTCTATACAGACTGTCCCGGACTAGCCCCCAAAACTAGCACTCTATACTACACTCCCATAGCCAAAACTGTCCTGACAAACACTCTATACTAGCACTCAAAACTACACCCCAAAAGCAGACTGTCCTGACTAGCACTCAAAATCAACCTATACTACACTCTATAGCAGACCGTCCTGCTACCCTCTATAAATAGCACCTAAAACTAGCACCTATAGCAGACGTCCTGACTAGCACTCTATACTAGCACTCTAAGCAGACTGTCCCCGACTAAACACTCTAACTACCCCTCAAAACTAACACTCCTAAAACTACACTCAAAAACAGACCCGCCTGCCAGCACTTTTATAAATAGCAATCTATAGCAAACTGTCCCTAACTAAAAAAACCTAACTTTAAACCCATATAGCACTCTATTTGAAGACTGCGATTAGTATCTATACTAAACCCCCTAAAGCAAATGCCCCGACTAAACACTCTAAAATAGCACTCTATAAAAGCACTCAAAAAGCAGACCCGTCCCCCGACTAACATCTACCTAGCACTCTATAGAAGACTGTCCCGAATAGCACTCCCATCCTAACTCAAACAAATTTTCCTGGGTAGCACTCTATAGCAACTGTCCCCGATGACGCTCTATCCTACACTCTTAGCGACTGTCCTGAAAGCATCTATCCTACAAACCCAACCCCCGAACCCGCCTGGGTGAGCCTCTATCCTAGCACTCTATAGCAACTTTTTCCCCGACTAGCATCTATCCTAACAAATCTGTAGCAGAAAGTCCTGACTAGCCAAAATCTATACAACACTCTGTAGCAGACGTCCTGACTACACTCTATACTTTTGCACTCTGTAAAAAAACGCCTGGCCCAGCATTTTATACTAGCCCAAAAGCTAGCACTCTATCATCATCATCAATTCCCGTGACCTTGGGGGTCGTGGGGGGACACGGAAGACGAAGCCTGTAAGCCTCCTCCAACCATCCGTCCCCGGGTCGCGCAGTAGGGCCATCATTCATCCAATCCCTTTTCTGATTTGCCCCTCCATGACTTGTTCTGGGCTTCCCCTCTTTCTGCCACCTTTGATGTTTTCCCCGCAGAACCCGTTTTTGGGAGATTTTTGGCGGGGGAAGTGGCCGAACCTTTTCAGCTTTTTTTTCTTTAAAGAAAAGGGGGAGAAGGGGTTTTCCGCAGACCTCCACGGGGTTTTTGGCTCTTGACAAATTCATTGGGCTTTCGGGTTTTCTTTCCCGGAAAATTTCCCCGCAGTTTTCCCATTGGGATTTTTTTTTTCAATTGACTGGGTTGGCTTTGCTGTTTTAGCAGTCAATGTCCAGGTTTTACTTTCCCCTACAAACAGGATAGTCTGAATTAAAGGGGTTTGTAGAGCTTTAGTTGATTGAGAAAATGATCTCTTTTCTTTTTTATAGGTGGGAGTTTTTTTTTCCCTGGGAAAAGTTTCCATGGCTAGCTACTTTGAAATTTTGTCGCGATCGCCCGTCCCCTTTTTGATGTAGCGCCAAGGTTTTAAAAACGTCTACCTCCTCCGTTGCTGGCCGTTCCTGTAAAATTTTTTGCAGTGGCGTTGCTCGTGCGTTTACAAGTACTTTACTTTTTTTCCGAGCTCACCTCCATCCCATATGCTCCCTCTGTTCTAAATTTTGGTTGTAAGATCTTGCAGCTCTGTGTTCCCTTTCCCCCCATGAGGTTTAATGTCACGGCAAAACCCCCAATTGTTGAGGGGGCTGCCGCCAATTTGGGGTGGTAGAGGGAATAATGGGGGGTTCCCCTCTCATAATATTTTTTTTTCCAAGAACAGATTAAACAGGATTTGGTTTTAACGGGATCCCCCTTTTGGGACCCCAACTGTGGTTTTTTAAGTAGTCTCCGGGCCTGATTGTTTTAGAAAGGGGTGACTGCTTTCGGTTTGTAAAATGCTTGAATGGTTTGCATAGTCCCTTTTTCAATGGGCCCAAAAATTTTTGAGGACCTTTTCCAACCAAAAGCCATTTGTGCCCAAAAATCTGTCGAAAAAATTCTTGAAGGGCGATGAAGTTGTGGAAAAAGGTCCTCTGATGTTGAAGATGTTTTTCCCTCAGGGGATTTTGGCCCTTTAAAAAATCTGTTCGATTGTGGGTCCTTTCCTGCCCTGAAAACCCCGCTTGTTCTTTTTGCAAGGTGTTCCTTTTGGCCCCCTTCTTGAGTCGATTCAAAATAACTTTTAGGGATGATCTTGGGTGGCCCTGCCCCGAGGGGGCTGATTGTTCTATAGTTTTGGCATTGGGGTAAATTCCCCTTCTTGGCAAGGGATGATTAGGATTGTTCCATCTGTTGCCACTGTTTTGTCTCCCAAATCTTCTTTCAGAAACTGTAACCTGTTTGATAACTGTTTTTGCCACCATGCTTGAGCAGATCTGGTATTTTCTGCCCTGGGACTTTTCAACTGGTAAACTGCGGATGGCTTTTTCCTCCCTTTTTCCCCCAGTACAGGAAAGGGGAGGGTATTCCCTTTATGTTTTCTGGGTTTCCCCTTCTATTATGCTCTTTCAGGTTTGGGTTTGGGGAATTTTATAGTTTTTTGACAATACTCAAACCACCTGTTCAATTTCACTGAGCTTTCGTGAGGAGGTTTCCCAGCTGCTTCAATGACTGATGAATTTGGGGTTTTAAGTTTGGGTTTTTGGAGTTTTTTCAGGGGGTCGTATGCCTTTTTTTTCTGTTTCCCACTTTCCCTGCTTTTTTCGACTCATCACATTGGGTCACTGAATCCCCTTTCTCCCGGGCCTTTTAAAAATTTACTTCTTCACAAGATTGTTGGGCCCCCCCGGATTCTTTAGGGGTTTGGAGGACCTGGTTGGTTTCAGTGCTCTTCTTGTATCGCAGAGGTCCAATATGTCATTGGTAGTCCATGGCTGGTGTTTATTCCTCTGACGACCGAGTACCTCCTCTGCTGTTTCTCGGACTGCCTCATTAAAGTTGTTGGTGAGGTCATTGATGTCATTGTCCAGGAGGGTTAATGCCGCAAAACGTCCGCCAAGCTTAGCTTGGAAGATCTCCTCGACATCTGGATCTTTCAGCACTCTATACTAGCACTCTATAGAAGGCTGTCCTGACCAGCACTCTATACTAGCACTCTATAGAAGACTGTCCTGACCAGCACTCTATACTAGCACTCTATAGCAGACTGTCCTGACCAGCACTCTATACTAGCACTCTATAGCAGACTGTCCTGACTAGCACTCTATAGCAGACTGTCCTGACCAGCACTCTATCCTAGCACTCTATAGCAGACAGTCCCGACTAGCTCTCTATACTAGCACTCTATAGCAGATTGCCCTGACTAGCACTCTATACTAGCTCTCTATACTAGCACTCTATAGCAGATTGTCCTGACTAGCACTCTATACTAGCTCTCTATACTAGCACTC
>CM054165.1:8220882-8263382 GCA_028751875.1 Rapana venosa
GCCTACTGCACACAAGACCACAGTCTACGGATGGAATGTCTACTGCACACAAGACCATAGAATGTCTATGGTTGAAATGTCTACTGCACACAAGACCATAGTCTCTCCATGGTTGAAATGTCTACTGCACACAAGACCATAGTCTTTCCATGGTTGAAATGTCTACTGCACACAAGACCATAGTCTGTCTATGGTTGAAATGCCTACTGCACACAAGACCACAATCTATGGCTGAAATGTCTACAGCACACAAGACCACAATCTATGGCTGAAATGTCTACTGCACACAAGACCATAGTCTATGGCTGAAATGTCTACAGCACACAAGACCACAATCTATGGCTGAAATGTCTACTGCACACAAGACCACAATCTATGGCTGAAATGCCTACTGCACACAAGACCACAATCTATGGCTGAAATGCCTACTGCACACAAGACCACAATCTATGGCTGAAATGTCTACTGCACACAAGACCACAATCTGTGACTGAAATGTCTACTGCACACAAGACCACAATCTATGGCTGAAATGTCTACTGCACACAAGACCACAATCTATGGCTGAAATGTCTACTGCACACAAGACCACAATCTATGGCTGAAATGTCTACTGCACACAAGACCACAATCTATGGCTGAAATGTCTACTGCACACAAGACCACAATCTATGGCTGAAATGTCTACTGCACACAAGACCACAATCTATGGCTGAAATGTCTACTGCACACAAGACCACAATCTATGACTGAAATGTCTACTGCACACAAGACCACAATCTATGGCTGAAATGTCTACTGCACACAAGACCACAATCTATGGCTGAAATGTCTACTGCACACAAGACCACAATCTATGGCTGAAATGTCTACTGCACACAAGACCACAGTCTATGACTGAAATGTCTACTGCACACAAGACCAAAGTCTGTCGTCTCATGGAAAAAGACAAGCTCCCAATGCAATCCCATCCTGTCAATCTGTTCAAAGCCCCAAAGACTACAGAGGCCACACACACCAGGTCTGCCACCTTCTGTAATTGAAGTCTCAGGTGAAAACTGTGCAACTATAATACACACATGAAGAGAGGACTAAACCTCAGGTGAAAACTGTGCAACTATGATACACACTTGAAGGGAAGGAAGGTGGCAGGATGGTTAAGACGTTTGCCTGTCAACAAGTCAACCGTGAGGTTCTGGGTTCGATTCCCAGCCTCGCTCTTTCTTCCCAGTTTGACCAAAAAATCGAACTGAATGTCAAAGTCCATCGGATGAGACAATAAACCGAGGCCCCGTGTGCGAACGCATGCAAAACATCTTGCGCACGCGTTAAATCCTGTTCCGCTTTTCGAAAGAGTAGGCCATTATGTGCTGGTGGGAACAGATGACAAAATTTACAAAACCGCATACACACGGGGACTAGGTGTAAAAAAAACACATGAGTGCTTATTCCATTATCCTCGATATAAAAGAATAAAATGAAAACAAAACAAAGAAGACTAAACCTCAGGTGAAAACTGTGCAACTATAATACACACATGAAGAGAGGACTATACCTCAGGTGAAAACTGTGCAACTATGATACACACATGAAGAGAGGACTATACCTCAGGTGAAAACTGTGCAACTATGATACACACATGAAGAGAGGACTATACCTCAGGTGAAAACTGTGCAACTATAATACACACATGAAGAGAGGACTATACCTCAGGTGAAAACTGTGCAACTATAATATACACATGAAGAGAATACTATACCTCAGGTGAAAACTGTGCAACTATAATATACACATGAAGAGAGGACTATACCTCAGGTGAAAACTGTGCAACTATAATATACACATGAAGAGAGGACTATACCTCAGGTGAAAACTGTGCAACTATGATACACACGAAGAGAAGACTATACCTGGCACGTCTGTCGTCCCTTGTATAATTGAAGTTGCCAACCAAAGGGATGAACTAAGGATTTCACCCCCTTGTAGAAGGAACACATAAGTCACCCATAAAATGGCATCAAAACTGATACCCCAGCCCTCAACAAACAAGCTTGTTTGTAGCAAAGAACTACGACATGTTAACTCGTATCAGACATCAACAGCAAGATTGTTTGTAGCCAAAAACTATGACATGTTAACTCATATCAGACCTTGTTTGTAGCCCAGAACTATGACATGTTAAACTCGTATCAGACCTTGTTTGTAGTCAAGAACTATGACATGTTAACTCATATCAGACCTTGTTTGCAGCCAAGAACTATGACATGTTAACTCATATCAGATCTTGTTTGTAGTCCACAACTATGACATATTTACTCAAATCAGACCTTGTTTGTAGTTAAGAACTATGACATGTTAACTCATATCAAGCAGCAGCATTCTGGTTCTCTCAGGACCTCAAGACTATTGTTCTGTGAAACATTGTGAAACAGGATCTTCAGGGAGTCTGCAACAAAATATCCATGTGTCTACTATCACGGGACATTGAGACAAAGGAAAAGCAAATAAATGGGAGTTTAAGTGAATTGCCCCTTTGTCATTCCTAGTCGAGAAAGATTACGTAACAGAATTCGGTATGCTTGTAATTGGTAATGAGTTTTATGGAATGCTCACACTGATATATTTACTTGCGAAATAGGTATTTGTCAAAACAGTTTCTTACTCAAAAGTTAATTTATGATTTCATTTGACTGATGTTTTGTGTAAATTTGGAAAATAACGCTTCAGTTGCCAAAGTATGTTAGACTGTCTCAAGTTGCGTCATTTCTTGATGCATATTCTGCAGGAATTTCTGGTTTGTTACAGTTTGGCTTCTTCGTGTCATTACCTCTTGTTCATCCTTCATGCAAACTCCTAAGTGGGCATAAAACAATGAATATGGTTCACTTGTTTGGGAGTGTTCTGGCAGCCCCCACCCCACCCCACCCCTCAGATCACCTGTCACAGAGGGAGGGGGGGGGGGATGAATGAATACGTTCTCTTTTGGAACTGGATGTACACCTGCAACCTATCCCTTTTGAAACTGGTGGGTTATCTTTTGATAGATAGCCATAAATTCCAGTCAGTCAGCCACAAGACAGTTGATTTGCCCACAAGATCGTTTTTTGCCCATCATTAAGGTAGCCATATTTCAACTTCAGGGACGAAGTCTATACACCGCACCAATGTGCATGCACATTTTTATTTTGGCACAAATGGCCTACTCTTCCAAAAGGCTGAACTGGTCTTCAAAATGTGTACAAGATGTTTGGCATGCGTTGTTCGCACATGGGGCCTTGGTTTATAGTCTGGTTTATAGCGGTGGAATAGTTATGGGCATACGCACGCACGCACGCACGCACGCACGCGCGCTTTCCTATCTGATATCATTATTTAGTAGAAGGTTGTTAAGCTGAAGAACTAGTTTAACGTCTTGTCTAAAGGACTTTGGGGAGAGAGTAGTCAGTACTGATGATGGGGAAACCTGCCCATTCAACAGGCATCTCAGGGGTGGCTCAAACCTGGGCCATTGAATCGTGTGTGCAATGCTCAGACCACTACGCCATCCCGCAACCCCACCTTCATTCAGGGATATATGAACATCATATGGATGTATGCATACATCTATGCAAGTATATATGCATGGATGTATGGATGCATACATATACATCTATGTAAGTATATATGCATGGATGTATGGATGCATGCATATACATCTATGTAAGTATATATGCATGGATGTATACATACATCTATGTAAGTATATATGCATGGATGTATGAATGCATACATACATCTATGTAAGTACATATGCATGGATGTATGAATGCATACATACATCTATGTAAGTATATATGCACGGATGTATGAATGCATACATACATCTATGTAAGTATATATGCATGGATGTATGGATGCATACATACATCTATGTAAGTATATATGCATGGATGTATGGATGCATGCATACATATATGTAAGTATATATGCACGGATGTATGAGTGCATACATACATCTATGTAAGTATATATGCACAGATGTATGGATGCATGCATACATCTATCTAAGTATATATGCACAGATGTATGAATGCATACATACATCTATGTAAGTACATATGCATGGATGTATGGATGCATGCATACATCTATGTAAGTATATATGCATAGATGTATGAATGCATACATACATCTACGTAAGTATATATGCATGGATGCATGCATACATCTATGTAAGTATCTATGCATGGATGTATGCATACATCTATGAAAGTATATATGCAAGGATGTATGAATGCATACATACATCTATGTAAGAATATATGCACAGATGTATGAATGCATACATACATCTAAGTAAGTATATATGCATGGATGTATGAATGTATGCATACATCTATGTAAGTATATATGCATGGATGTATGCATACATCTATGAAAGTATATATGCAAGGATGTATGAATGCATACATACATCTAAGTAAGTATATATGCACAGATGTATGAATTTATACATACATCTATGTAAGTATATATGCACGGATGTATGGATGCATACATACATCTATGTAAGTATATATGCATGGATGTATGGATGCATACATACATCTATGTAAGTATATATGCATGGATGTATGCATGGATCTAAGTATATATGCATGGATGTATGCATACATCTATGTAAGTATACATGCATGGATGTATGCATACATCTATGTAAGTATATATGCAAGGATGTATGAATGCATACATACATCTATGTAAGTATATATGCATGGATGTATGAATGCATACATACATCTATGTAAGTATATATGCATGGATGTATGAATTCATACATACATCTATGTAAGTATATATGCATGGATGCATTCATACATCTATGTAAGTATATAAGCACGGATGTATGAATTCATACATACATCTATGTAAGTATATATGCATGGATGCATACATACATCTATGTAAGTATATATGCACGGATGTATGGATGCATACATACATATATGTAAGTATATATGCATGGATGTATGGATGCATGTATACATCTAAGTATATATGCATGGATGTATCCATACATCTATGTAAGTATATATGCATGGATGTATGAATGCATGCATACATCTATGTAAGTATATATGTATGGATGTATGAATGCATGCATACATCTATGTAAGTATATATGCACAAATCTATGAATTCCTACATACATCTATGTAAGTATATATGTATGGATGCATGCATACATCTAAGTAAGTATATATGCACGGATGTATGAATGCATGCATATAATGTAAGTATATATGCATGAACATGCGTATTGTATGCAAGGATGGGTATATGAATGCTTAGTAACACTTGTTTATATTTCTGTGTTGTGTTTGTTGGCAAGTTTGCATGCATAATATTTTTTACCATCATATGTGTACATACGCGCATTATGGAACTTTTGTATTATCTCTGTCTTGCATATGTTGCATTTACATTAAAAAGGGGAAACACAGAAAGAAAGAAAGAACACGAGTGCATTCCTTTGCTTTTATTACCTCAAGACTACATATCCTTGGTCATTATACACAAACACGCGTCAGTTTGTTACATACATCCATACACACACAAACATGATACATCCATTACATGGTACACATTCAGTGATTCATTACAGAGTATGCATCAATTACACACACACACACACACACACACACACATATCAATGCATCACACAATACACAAACATCAATTCATTACAAAATAAGCATCAATTACACACACATATATAATACATTTATTACACACACATATATACACGATACAACTACACACACACACACATCAATGTATCCCACTGTACACATACACCACATCAATTACAGAACAAGACTATCGATAATCAAAGATGGATTCAGATTGAATCATAATACCTACACACTTCAAAGAGGTTAGAGCTATACCACAAAGCTGCACAAAAATACAGCTCTATTTCACATACTAGGTGTGTGTGTGCATGCATGCACAACACACACACACACACACACAAATACAAACCCCAGATAAAAACAACTTCACTTTTTTCTCACTACAAGTTTCATCAAATACAGAATAAATGAAACGTCAATTCCAAAACACGTTTATATAAAAAATAGACCAATATTTTATTTTTCATGACATCATGATACAATTTTCAATGAAAAAACAACAAACAAACCAACCAACCTACCAACTGCACAACCACCAAGCAGCACACGGCATCGTTCACTGTTTTTCATCATAAAATAAAATTCAGTAACTTCAGTTCTGCACAAAATTCACATTCTATTATCAAAATCGGATTTTCAATATCGGGAAAAAGTCATACACCCACACTGTCATTCCAACCAGTCAAAAACTCCATCACTGATCTTTTTAAGCCAGAGGGGGGGAATGGGATAGCCTAGTGGTTAGAACATTGCACTCGCAATCTGATGACCCCGGTTCAAATCATGGTCAAGGGGATTTTTCCCCTGGAGTTAACATCAGTGCAGGCTCCACTCTCCCCAAAAGTCCTTCGGATGAGTCTATAAACCCAGGCCCCGGGTGCAAATGCTCACAGAACATCTTGTGCACACGTTAAATCCTATTCGGCTTTTCGAAAGAGTAGGCCAACGTGTGCTGTGGGAACAGATGACAAAATTTACAAAACCACATACACACAGGGACTGGACGTAAAAAAGCACATGAGTGTTTATTCCACTGTCCTTGATATAAAAGAATAGATGAATAAATAAATAAATGAACTGGCATGACAAGAGTGTAAAAAAAGAGATTTTTAAAAAATGAAAAATTCAAACTTCTCAAATTGTATATTTTTAGGTTTCTGTGATGTATACATGTGCATTCTGGTTGTATGTCAAGTCAAATTTGTATTTCCAGATGGTACATTGAATAAGCAATGCATTTGCTTTTTTTCATCAAGCCATCTATCTAAGAACAAATGTGCATGTGCATGCCACGTATTTCACACAAGCTTTGACTGGTGCTCACTATCACCGTAGCTCCTCCACAAGGGCAGAGCAGGGGTGGGTAGAGACACATCTCATGAACACCAACACTGCAAAAATCAGGCCTCTAGTGTTAGCTGTCTGACACAGAACCCACGCACGAAGACATTCTCACTCCTCTTCTTTCCAAAAATCAGAGAGAAAAAAAAAAATTCCTGTTCTATACACCGAGATGTTTTCTTCACCTAAAGTAAACGTTTCAATTTCAGGCAATACAGTGGTAACGGACCAGAGGATTAAATCCCATGTGGCCCTTCAAATGAGGCTCTGAGATGAGATGAGATCTCATGTGTCCCTTCAAATCAAGTGGGAGTCAGGTTTTCCATTTTGATAGATTGACCGATTATAAAACTATAGCCACTATTCTACCTGATGAAATATCAAGGCGTAATTCTGTTTCCTTTCGCTTTAAAAAACGCATTTAAAAACATCCAAGCCCTCCTTCTGACCACCTATTAGAATGCAAAACTTAGTTTCTTTTTTGTTACTTTCTGCTGGTATCATTTCAACTTATCATAACTTTTCACAGAATTGTCCAATTTTCAAACTTTCTTTTTTTAATATGGAGTAGCCTTATTACTACAGATTGATAACATGTGAACAACTGAAAACTGACCTACAGTGCAATGTGACTGACTCATTATGTGATGGAGCATCTCATATATACATATGAATACATGTTTACACATGTATTCAAGTTTTACTAGCCACAGTGAAGGCAAAGTGTAAGTTGGAAGAAAAGTCAAAACCACCACCCAAGGAAATGAAGAGTCTCGCAAAACTCGCTGGTGTGTCCCATTTTAGAAAACACCTTTCCGCAAGGGAGGCAATTCGAACCACTCCAACATAATTATATCGTTCAATTGTTGCGTATCGTTACTGGGGGGGTTTTCTGCACGAAAATTCAGGCTGCCCTCCTTGAGAACGTGTTCGCCATGGAAAGAGCGCATTCCCACCGGCCCAATATCAATCTATTTTCTTCTTTCTTAATTTTTTTTCCCCCCACACTGCATATGGATTTGTCTCCCTTTGAGGGTTTTTTTCTTTTCTCTTAGACACAACGGTCTTGCTGCCGTGAGTTCTTTTACGCGCGCTAAATTATGTTGCATGCGGGACCTCGGTTCGTCGTTTCATCTAAAAGAGTAACACTCAGACCACGATCCTGGTCAAGTGGATAGGAATGGGGGGAAGGGGGGTTGGTTGAAGATGTAGCTGCAGATGGGAATCAAACTGTATTCTAGGAAAGTGTGTTGCTGGCAAAATCATCCATGACATTTCTGACCCTCTCCCACATTTTTTTTCTTCCTTCCAGACCTGACCCACCAGTGAGGGAGCAGGGAGGTACTTCCTGACTTGCCTGGCAAAACTGGACGTTGACATTCCCAAACTGTATGCCCGAAGACTGAACCTGGCTACCTTCATGGTGGTGGTGGTGTTGGTGGGGGGCTGGTCCCATACACAAAAATTTTAAGATCAGAGCACTAGCTAAAGAACGAAAATAATGGGGGGGGGGTGTTTCAAAAATTATTCCCGTTTATTCACGGCACGGCAAAATAAAAACAAACAAAAAGAAAATGAATGAAGGCATGGGAAAGGGTGCACCGAGGTTTAGATGTCTTTATGGCACTTTTTTGTTGGTTGTTTTTTTTTTTTTAATGCGAGTTCTCTTTACTAGCTTTTCTTTAAGTTCATTTTGGTAACAACTAAACACACACACACACAAAACAAAACGATAAGAAAGAACCACCAAAAAGCCATAACCACCCCCCCAACAAAAACAAAATCAATGTCCTCTCCAGCCTCATGAAAAAAAATCACTCAGGTAATTTTAAATAACTTGAATAATTTCTTTTTTTAAACAGCTTTACCATCAACAGCAGAAGGAGATTAAAAAAAACCCAAGCATACACACACACACACATACTTCACCACGTGGAGATATACGTCACCATACACTAGTTCTTATCTCTAAATGAGCATGACCATTTCAATAAGCAGCAGCTCCGCACATTCCAACACACGTGAGCATACACACTATGGCAGAGAAGAATGAGGAAAGAAAGAGGAAGGGGAGGAGAAAGAGGAGGAGGAGAAAGAGGGAGAGGAAAAGACGAAAGAGGAGAAAGAGAAGAAAAAGACAGAAGAAGAAGGAGAAGAAAGAGAAGAGGGGGAAGAGAAGAAGGAGAAGAGAAGGAGAACAAAGAGGAAAAAGAGAAGGAGAAAAAGAGAAGAAGGAGAAGACGAAAAAGGATGACGATGACAACAACAACAAGAAGAAACAGGAAGGAAGAAAAAAGAAGAGGAGAAAGAAGAAGATGAGGAGAAGAAAGAGGAGAGGAGGAAAAGACGAAAGAGAAGAAGAAAAGAGAAGAAAAATCGACGAGAGATAGGAGGAGAAGGACGACAAGAAAGAGGGAAGGAGAACGGAGGAAGAAGAGGAGGAGGAAGGAGGAGGCTGGTGTTGTTGCCATCACACAGGAAAGGGAGACCACCCTCAAACGCAGAGGAGGAGGAGGAGAAGGAGGGGGAGGAAGCCTAACAAGCCGGTGGTCATCAAGGCACGGTCGTCTGCAGCGTCTGGGCCAGTGTCTGTCCCTGCGGTTGGGAATTCCCGGGATTGGCTCCCTCCTGTCCGTTGGGGCCTTCCGAGGGAGGCCTGAAAAGGGGAACTTGCAGGGTTAGTTCTGATGGGTAGATAGGAACTTGCAGGGTTAGTTTTGTAGGGTAGATGGGAACTTGCTATATAAATTCCATACATTATTATTATTATTATTACTTGCAGGGTTAGTTTTGTAGGGGAGATGGGAACTTGCTATATAAATTCCATACATTATTATTATTATTATTACTTGCAGGGTTAGTTTTGTAGGGGAGATGGGAACTTTCAGGGTTAGTTCTGATGGGTAGGTAGATTGTGTGTGTGTGTGTGTGTGTGTGTGTGTGTGTGTGTGTGTGTGTGTGTGTGTGTGTGTGTGTGTGTGTGTGTGCTGCTTTGACAAGACTACGGTGATGGGTGTAACTGTTAGTTTGATGAATGATGACGATGTTGTTGATGACGGTGCCAGTTGTGGAAAATAGTAATGGTGATTATTATGGTGATGATGATGGTGGTGATGATGGTATTAATGGGTGATGATTATCAGGATGCTGGTGGCGATGACAACAATAATAGTAATAATAATAATAATAATAATAATAATGATGATGATGATGATTCTAATTCTGATGATGATGATGATGATAATGATAATAATAATGATAACGATGATGATGAAAACAGAAATGATAATAATAGCAATGATAATGACAATGGTAATGATGGTTATTATGATGATTAACATGATGCTGCTGGCTATACCAACAACCATCATAAAAAAACTTTAAATTTTTAATCATCATTTTAAGATATTCATGGCTACAAAAATGATACAACTGATAATATAACAAATCATCATACATAATAATTGTCATCTCAACAAATGCTCACAATCATGTTCACCCTGATTTATCACAAGCGTGATGAGAATGACAGACTCTGCTTTAGTCAGCCACAAGAATCAAAACCAGGAGATTGATACAACAACCTTTGATCCATCGGATGAGACTGTAAACCGAGGCCCCGTGTGCGAACGAACACAGAACATCTTGCGCACACGTTAAATCCTGTTCCGCTTTTCATAAGAGTAGGCCATTGTGTGCCAGTTGGAACAGATGACAGAATTGACAAAACCGCATACACATGGGGACTGGATGTAAAAAAGCACATAAGTGCTTATTCCATTATCCTCGATATAAAAGAAAAAACATTTTAAAAATAAAAAACATGTTTGCTATGAATACACACACACACACATACACACAGCACACACAGACACATACACACAGCACATAGACACTCACACAGCACATACACACACACATAAACACACACACACACATATATATACTTATTATATGTATATATACTTATAATATGTCTATTTTACCGGTTTTATTACGCTCACTGATTTTTTTAAAAACCATGGGCTAAAAGAGAAACATTACAAAATAGCAACGATATAAACTTGAGTCCAACTCCAATGAAACAAAGATATTTCATCTATTCAGAGCCACAACCACACATCTCCATACATGGAGATATATGCAGGTGTATGGTTGTGGCTCTCAACAGACAATCTGTGAATTTGCAGAGGAATACTGTGGCCCAACATGTTCATTTTTCTGGAGCACATACCTGGAGGGACTTAGCTTTGGTTTGGGCATTTTGGCCAGTATGGCAGCAATCTCCGTCTTCTCGTCGTACGTCTTCCACATGTCGTACAGCGCTATGATCACCCTGGCTATATCCAGAATCTGTTTGATACACACACAGCATTCGTCATACGACACAATCAATACATAGCATTCATCATATGACACATGACATAGCGTTCATCATATGACACATTACGTAGCGTTTTTCATGACACAATCAATACATAGCATTCATCATGACACATTGCATAGCGTTCATCATATGACACATCCAATACATAGCATTCCTCATACGGAACAATCAATACATAGCATTCATCATATGACACAATCAATACATAGCATTCATCATACGGAACAATCAGTACATAGCATTCATCATATGACACAATCTATGATTGCCGTAGCTATATCCAGAATCTGTTCAATATATAGCATTCATCATATGACACAATACATAACATTCATCGTATGACACAATTATGATTGCCCTTGCTATATCCAGAATCTGTTCAATACATAGCAGTCATTGTATGACACAATTACAATTGCCTTTGCTACATAGCGTTCATCACATGACAAAATGTATGATTGCCATAGCTGTATAACCAGAATCTGTTCAATGCATAGCATTCATCAAATTACACAATCCATGACTTAAAAGAGGGGTACAGCTTACTAGAACAAAAATCATGGTGAAAGATCACTGAAACTAATCAGCAAAATGAGAGATTTTTAACTAGAACTGCAATTAATACCGATAATTTAACAGTCGTGAACCATTCAAAAGCTTGTGTAAATGTTTTTACGTCAAGAAGACTTACTGCTTTATTTTATAGAATGAAACTAAATGCATTGATAACCAAATTCAGCAAAAATGGTAAATGTCTATATGGTGAGAATACCACCAATACTCATATACTCTTTGATTGCCAGAGTGTAAAACCTTTCATGCCCCATTTTACTGAAAATTCCCTTACGAGCATATTCAATAATTTAAAACTGGCATTTGAAATTGTGAAAGGTCTTTACCGCAGTCCCTTAGGACATTTGTTATAGTTGCATTAACGTTAATGACTTGTTTTTATGTTTTTATAATTCCTGTTGCATTGCCAAGTTTCTTTATATAATTTTTTTTTGTAAAAGCTGGTTTGGTGTTGTTTTTTTTGTTTGGTTTTGTTTTTGTTTTTTTAAATAAGACATCCACCCCTTTCCTTGTACCCCCTCGTCTAATATCACTAGAAATGAACAGACGTAAAATTGAAGTCAACAACAACAATCCATGACTGTCCTTGTTACATAGCCTTTGTCATATGACGCAACCTGTGATAGCCCTTGCTCTATCCAGAACCTGTCAAATAGACAGCATTCATCGTATGACACAATCTGTTCAACATACATCCCTCCACATATCGTACAGCACGTTTTCTTTGAATTTCTTTCTCTCTTTCTCTTTTTTGTTTGTTTTTGTTTTTCGTTCCTCGGCTAGAGCTCCGAGGTTCACCAACAGTGAAACTTTAGCATACGCGACAGTTTTTACCCACCGCTATTACAACCACATTCCCACTTTGGGGATAAATTTGGCAACTGAACATTCCAATTTTACCAGGACAGGTGGGAGGTACCGCCCTGCTCTTTCCAATTTTCAACTGCTGTGGGTTCTTTTGACATGCACACGCCTGTAAGGACTCGCGTCCGACTGATTAAGAGTCTCCACTGAAAGAGTTCCGGACCGAGCCACCACTAAGATGCCCGCCTATACAAAGGGATTTTCCCCCTGGAATTAACATCAGTACTGACTCCACTTCCCCCTCAAAAAATAAAATAAAATACATTTTTGAAAAAAGACTCCACTTCCATGAAAGTCCTTAGGATGAGACTATAAACTGAAGCCTTGTGTGGAAACACGCGTAGAATATATTGTGCATTTGGTAAAACCTGTTCTGCCTTTCAACAGAGTAGCCCATACATGCTGGCAAGAACAGATTACCAAAAAATAAAAACTCATGCACACCTGGGAATGTGTATAGACTGGTAATGTGTATAGACTGGTAATGTGTATAGACTGGTAATGTGTACAGACTGGTATTGTGTATAGACTGGTAATGTGTATAGACTGGTAATGTGTACAGACTGGTCATGTGTATAGACTGGTAATGTGTATAGACTGGTAATGTGTATAGACTGGTAATGTGTATAGACTGGTAATGTGTACAGACTGGTAATGTGTATAGACTGGTAATGTGTACAGACTGGTAATGTGTATAGACTGGTAATGTGTATAGACTGGTAATGTGTACAGACTGGTCATGTGTATAGACTGGTCATGTGTTCAGACTGGTCATGTGTTCAGACTGGTAATGTGTATAGACTGGTATTGTGTACAGACTGGTAATGTGTATAGACTGGTAATGTGTATAGACTGGTCATGTGTACAGACTGGTAATGTGTACAGACTGGTCATGTGTACAGACTGGTCATGTGTACAGACTGGTAATGTGTTCAGACTGGTCATGTGTTCAGACTGGTAATGTGTATAGACTGGTAATGTGTATAGACTGGTAATGTGTATAGACTGGTAATGTGTATAGACTGGTAATGTGTACAGACTGGTCATGTGTACAGACTGGTAATGTGTATAGACTGGTCATGTGTATAGACTGGTCATGTGTATAGACTAGTCATGTGTATAGACTGGTAATGTGTATAGACTGGTAATGTGTATAGACTAGTCATGTGTTCAGACTGGTAATGTGTATAGACTGGTAATGTGTATAGACTGGTAATGTGTATAGACTGGTAATGTGTATAGACTGGTAATGTGTACAGACTGGTAATGTGTACAGACTGGTCATGTGTATAGACTGGTCATGTGTACAGACTGGTAATGTGTACAGACTGGTAATGTGTATAGACTGGTAATTGTGTAAGACTGGTATGGTGATGATGTGTAAGACTGGTAATGTGTACAGACTGGTAATGTGTACAGACTGGTAATGTGTACAGACTGGTAATGTGTATAGACTGGTAATGTGTATAGACTGGTAATGTGTATAGACTGGTGGTAATGTGTATAGACTGGTAATGTGTACAGACTGGTAATGTGTACAGACTGGTAATGTGTACAGACTGGTAATGTGTATAGACTGGTAATGTGTATAGACTGGTCATGTGTACAGACTGGTAATGTGTACAGACTGGTAATGTGTATAGACTGGTAATGTGTATAGACTGGTAATGTGTACAGACTGGTAATGTGTACAGACTGGTAATGTGTATAGACTGGTAATGTGTATAGACTGGTCATGTGTACAGACTGGTAATGTGTACAGACTGGTCATGTGTATAGACTGGTAATGTGTACAGACTGGTAATGTGTACTAGACTGGTTGTAATGTGTACAGACTGGTAATGTGTATAGACTGGTAATGTGTATAGACTGGTGTAATGTGTATAGACTGGTAATGTGTAAGACTGGTATTGTGTATAGACTGGTAATGTGTATAGACTGGTATGTGTATAGACTGGTATTGTGTATAGACTGGTAATGTGTTCAGACTGGTAATGTGTTCAGACTGGTAATGTGTATAGACTGGTAATGTGTTCAGACTGGTAATGTGTATAGACTGGTAATGTGTTCAGACTGGTAATGTGTTCAGACTGGTAATGTGTTCAGACTGGTAATGTGTACAGACTGGTAATGTGTATAGACATGGTAATGTGTACAGACTGGTAATGTGTACAGACTGGTAATGTGTATAGACTGGTAATGTGTATAGACTGGTAATGTGTATGACTGGTGAAATGTGTATAGACTGGTAATGTGTTTCAACTGGTAATGATGTACAGACTGGTAAATGTGTACAGACATGGTAATGTGTATAGACTGGTATGTGTATAGACTGGTAATGTGTACAGACTGGTAATGTGTATAGACTGGTTGGTGTTAAATGTATGTGTATAGACTGGTTAATGTGTATAGACTGAATGGTTATGATGTTGTATAGACTGGTAATGTGTATAGACTGGTATGTGTATAGACTGGTATTGTGTATAGACTGGTATGTGTACAGACTGATGTTATACGTGTTATCTGAGACTGGTTCACTGTGTACAACTGGTAATGTGTTCAGACTGGTATTTGTTCAGACTGGTATGTGTATAGACTGGTAATGTGTACAGACTGGTCATGTGTATAGATGGTCATGTGTTCAGATGGTCATGTGTACAGACTGGTAATGTGATAAGACTGGTATTGTGTATAGACTGGTAATGTGTATAGACTGGTAATGTGTATAGACTGGTAATTGTGTATAGACTGTATTGTGTATAGACTGGTATTGTGTACAGACTGGTAATGTGTATCTGAACTGGTATTAGATGTATGTTAGACTGGTAATGTGTATCAGACTGGTATTGATGATACGACTGGTAAAGTGTATAGACTGGTATTGTGATACAGACTGGTAATGTGTCAGACTGGTAATGTGTATAGACTGGTATGTGTATAGACTGGTATTGTCGTTAAGACTGGTCAATGTGTATAGACTAGGTCTGTGTATAGCGGAGTACAGATGGTATGTGTATAGACTGGTAATGTGTAAGACTGGTAATGTGTACAGACTGGTATTGTGTATAGACTGGTATTGTGTCAAGACTGGTCATGTGTATAGACTGGCTGGTAGAATGGTATGTACAGACTGGATTTAGACTGTGGTATAGACTGGTCATGTGTATAGACTGGTAATGTGTTCAGACTGGTAATGTGTTCAGACTGGGAAAGGTAATGTGTTCAACAGTACTGGTAATGTGTATAGACTGGTCAGTGTATAGACGGTCCCTGTGTATAGACTGGTAATGTGTTCAGACTGGTAATGTGTTCAGACTGGTAATGTGTATAGACTGGTCATGTGTATAGACTGGTAATGTGTACAGACTGGTAATGTGTACAGACTGGTAATGTGTATAGACTGGTCATGTGTATAGACTGGTAATGTGTACAGACTGGTAATGTGTACAGACTGGTAATGTGTATAGACTGGTAATGTGTATAGACTGGTAATGTGTATAGACTGGTCATGTGTATAGACTGGTAATGTGTACAGACTGGTAATGTGTATAGACTGGTCATGTGTATAGACTGGTCATGTGTATAGACTGGTAATGTGTATAGACTGGTAATGTGTACAGACTGGTATTGTGTATAGACTGGTATTGTGTATAGACTGGTCATGTGTATAGACTGGTGGTAATGTGTACAGACTGGTAATGTGTATAGACTGGTCATGTGTATAGACTGGTAATGTGTTCAGACTGGTAATGTGTTCAGACTGGTAATGTGTTCAGACTGGTAATGTGTATAGACTGGTCATGTGTATAGACTGGTCATGTGTATAGACTGGTAATGTGTTCAGACTGGTAATGTGTTCAGACTGGTAATGTGTATAGACTGGTCATGTGTATAGACTGGTAATGTGTACAGACTGGTAATGTGTACAGACTGGTAATGTGTATAGACTGGTCATGTGTATAGACTGGTAATGTGTACAGACTGGTAATGTGTACAGACTGGTAATGTGTATAGACTGGTAATGTGTATAGACTGGTAATGTGTTATAGACTGGTAATGTGTAACAGACATGGTAATGTGTACAGACTGGTAATGTGTACAGACTGGTCATGTGTATAAGGTATGGTCAATGTGTACAGACTGGTAATGTGTACAGACTGGTAATGTGTATAGACTGGTAATGGTGAATAGACATGGTGGTAATGTGTATAGACTGGTAATGTGTAAGACTGGTAATGTGTACAGACTGGTAATGTGTACAGACTGGTAATGTGTATAGACTGGTAATGTGTATAGACTGGTAATGTGTATAGACTGGTGGTAATGTGTATAGACTGGTAATGTGTACAGACTGGTAATGTGTACAGACTGGTAATGTGTACAGACTGGTAATGTGTATAGACTGGTAATGTGTATAGACTGGTCATGTGTACAGACTGGTAATGTGTACAGACTGGTAATGTGTATAGACTGGTAATGTGTATAGACTGGTAATGTGTACAGACTGGTAATGTGTACAGACTGGTAATGTGTATAGACTGGTAATGTGTATAGACTGGTCATGTGTACAGACTGGTAATGTGTACAGACTGGTCATGTGTATAGACTGGTAATGTGTACAGACTGGTAATGTGTATAGACTGGTGGTAATGTGTACAGACTGGTAATGTGTATAGACTGGTAATGTGTATAGACTGGTGGTAATGTGTATAGACTGGTAATGTGTATAGACTGGTATTGTGTATAGACTGGTAATGTGTATAGACTGGTATTGTGTATAGACTGGTATTGTGTATAGACTGGTAATGTGTTCAGACTGGTAATGTGTTCAGACTGGTAATGTGTATAGACTGGTAATGTGTTCAGACTGGTAATGTGTATAGACTGGTAATGTGTTCAGACTGGTAATGTGTTCAGACTGGTAATGTGTTCAGACTGGTAATGTGTACAGACTGGTAATGTGTATAGACTGGTAATGTGTACAGACTGGTAATGTGTACAGACTGGTAATGTGTATAGACTGGTAATGTGTATAGACTGGTAATGTGTATAGACTGGTGGTAATGTGTATAGACTGGTAATGTGTTCAGACTGGTAATGTGTACAGACTGGTAATGTGTACAGACTGGTAATGTGTATAGACTGGTAATGTGTATAGACTGGTAATGTGTATAGACTGGTGGTAATGTGTATAGACTGGTAATGTGTACAGACTGGTAATGTGTATAGACTGGTGGTAATGTGTATAGACTGGTAATGTGTATAGACTGGTATTGTGTATAGACTGGTAATGTGTATAGACTGGTATTGTGTATAGACTGGTATTGTGTATAGACTGGTAATGTGTACAGACTGGTCATGTGTTCAGACTGGTCATGTGTACAGACTGGTCATGTGTTCAGACTGGTAATGTGTTCAGACTGGTAATGTGTATAGACTGGTAATGTGTACAGACTGGTCATGTGTATAGACTGGTCATGTGTTCAGACTGGTCATGTGTACAGACTGGTAATGTGTATAGACTGGTAATGTGTATAGACTGGTAATGTGTATAGACTGGTAATGTGTATAGACTGGTATTGTGTATAGACTGGTATTGTGTATAGACTGGTATTGTGTACAGACTGGTAATGTGTTCAGACTGGTATTGTGTATAGACTGGTAATGTGTATAGACTGGTATTGTGTACAGACTGGTAATGTGTATAGACTGGTATTGTGTACAGACTGGTAATGTGTTCAGACTGGTAATGTGTATAGACTGGTAATGTGTATAGACTGGTATTGTGTATAGACTGGTCATGTGTATAGACTGGTCATGTGTATAGACTGGTAATGTGTATAGACTGGTAATGTGTATAGACTGGTAATGTGTACAGACTGGTATTGTGTATAGACTGGTATTGTGTATAGACTGGTCATGTGTATAGACTGGTGGTAATGTGTACAGACTGGTAATGTGTATAGACTGGTCATGTGTATAGACTGGTAATGTGTTCAGACTGGTAATGTGTTCAGACTGGTAATGTGTATAGACTGGTCATGTGTATAGACTGGTCATGTGTATAGACTGGTAATGTGTTCAGACTGGTAATGTGTTCAGACTGGTAATGTGTATAGACTGGTCATGTGTATAGACTGGTAATGTGTACAGACTGGTAATGTGTACAGACTGGTAATGTGTATAGACTGGTCATGTGTATAGACTGGTAATGTGTACAGACTGGTAATGTGTACAGACTGGTAATGTGTATAGACTGGTAATGTGTATAGATGGTAAAGTGTATTAAGACTGGTCATGTGTATAGACTGGTAATGTGTACAGACTGGTAATGTGTATAGACTGGTCATGTGTATAGACTGGTCATGTGTATAGACTGGTAATGTGTATAGACTGGTAATGTGTACAGACTGGTATTGTGTATAGACTGGTAATGTGTATAGACTGGTCATGTGTATAGACTGGTGGTAATGGTACAGACTGGAATGTGTAGACTGGTCATGTGTAAAGACTAGTAATGTGTTCAGACTGAATGTGTTCAAACTGGTAAGTGTTCAGACTGGTCATGTGTATAGAACTGGTCAAGTGTATAGATGGTAATGTTTCAACTGGTAAGTGTTCAGACTGAGTAATGGATATAGACTGGTCATGTGTATAACTGTAATGTGTACAGACTGGTAATGGTAAGACGGTAATGTGTATAGACATTGCATGTGATATGACTGGTCAATAATGTAACAGACTGGTAATGTTAACAGACTGGTAATGTGTATAGACTGGTAATGTGTATAACTGTAATGTGTATAGACTGGTAATGTGTACAGATGGTAATGTGAATAGAACTGGTCATGTTATAGCTGGTAATATATAACTGAATGTGTATAACTGGATCATCCTGAAGTCGGAATCGCTAACATTAATGGCGGGCAGAACTGGCTGCGTATGGTGAAAATGCCACCACTGGTGACGCTTGGAGCTCTAGCCTAACAACAAAGAAGACAAACACTAGCACGAAGTGTCAACACGTGTCATATAAAGCTGCGACTGTCCTTGGTACATTCTGAATCACTCCACATAATTACACAGCCCTGTGATTGTTCTTGCTATACAGAGCATCCGTCTAATTAATACTGTACACCATACAGAACCATGATTTCCTTGCTATGTTCAAAACTTCTCAAAATTCAATGAGCAAAATCCACATTGCTCTGACTGTTCTGACTACGCATTTTGGATTTTATTTTCTCCAATAAAATCATAACTCCCAGATACCACATGAAGCAAAATCAAGAGAAAATGGTTTATGACAATGTTAATACTAATGGTGATGATGATTACAATTAAAATGATGGTAATGATGATGATAATAATGATGCTGTTGTTATATATATTACTATATTATCATATTATTATTATTGATGTGTAACAATAGTGAAGGAGGAAAATTATTTCCACATACATGCAAATGGCTACCTCTCTTCTCAACTCTCACATTCTTGTACTATCTACCCTTCATACTCCCAATCACCCCCCCCTCCTCCCTGTCCCCTCCCTTCACCCCCACCCCCCTCCCCCCACCCCCCCACCTCTTCCCCCCGCACAGCGTGACTCACCTTGTCCGTGTCGACGGAGAGTTCAGCGCACCACTGCTTGATGTCTTTCTGTTTGATCACACAGGCCATGTGCAGACACGCTGAAACACGGCACGCCAGACAACACCTGTGTCATTCACTTTCCCTCCTACACTTTCTTTCACTGCGTCGTCACTATCCATCCATCCATCCATCCATTCTTTAGTGAAAAGAACAAACACTTGTGCCGCGTTTTCTCAAACAGAGAGAGACCTTTTCCAGTAAAACTGGTTTCACCGCTGAACATCACATCATCTTTTACATGTATAAAACATACCATCACTCTCACCAGCGAAGCAAGCAGGGTTCTTACAAAACTGACCAAACAGAATTCCGAACATTTTTGCAGACCCTTTCAAACGATTCATCTTCTGAGTCGCAGGACGGGATATCTCAGTGGTCAGAGAACTTGCTTTCCCCCAGCTAAGGTTAAGCATCATTGAGCGTGGTTACCTCTTGGATGGGTGACCGTTTGCGCGCCTTGGCTTCAGTACAGTCCCCCAGTTCACCCAGCTGTAAATGGGTACCTGCCCTCTTTAGGGTCAGGGAAGGTAAAGCAACGAGGGAAAGGAGATGGGAGCCACCCTCAACATGCTGGCCTTTAGAGAAGTGAGGTGTCTGACGCCTCGCTCCCCTACGACCACATAGGTTACGGGACACCTTGACCTTTTTACCTCAAATGATTTTTCCAGATCCATGTGTGGAAGAAACTTCTCCCCATCACTGAAATCAAAAGAGCACTGAGGGCCTCCATTTCCCACGAGACAGTCAGGGGCAGGAGGACGGCCTAGTGGTTAGAGCGCTGCGCTCGCGACTTGGCGGCGCAAGATCAAGCGTGAGGTTCTGAGTTCGATTCCCTGCCTCGCCCTTTCTTCCCAGTTTGACAAAAAAAATCGAACTGAATGTCAAAGTCCTTCAGATGAGACTTTAAACCGAGGCCCTGAGTGCGAACGCATGCAGAAATCTTGCGCACAGGTTAAATCCTGTTCCGCATTCGAAAGAGTAGGCCATTGTGTGCCGGTGGGAACAGATGACAAAATTTACAAAACCGCATACACACGGGGACTGGATGTAAAAAAGCACATGAGTGCTTATTCCTTTATCCTCGATATATTTTTTTTTAATATCATCTGAGCGCTTTGATTTGTTGCTTTACAAGATTCAGCGCTATATAAATTCCATACATTATTATTATTATTATTATTATTATTGTTATTATATATCAAGCCCAGGTTCGAGCCACCACCGAAACCCCTGTTCAAGAGGATTTTTTTCCCTGGGGCTAACATCAGTGCCGACTCCACTCCCCTAAAGTCTTCTGGATGAGACTATAAACCGAGGCCCGGTGCGTGAACGAATGCAGACAATCTTGCATACATATTAAAAGTCATTCCCCAAAAGTCTTCTGGATGAGACTATAAACCGAGGCCCGGTGTGTGAACGAATGCAGACCATCTTGCCTACACATTAAAATTCATTCAGCCTTTCAAAACAGACAAATGAGATGTTTGTGCTGGTAAGAACGGATGACACAGAAACCTATCAAAAGCATCACTGGTGCAGTGTTTGGACATTACCCCCGTAGACGGAATGCAGCTACTTTAATGGTGGACAAAGTGGCGTACGCAAAAAGTCTCACTACTGGTGACCCTCAGAGCCCTAGCAGGGGAACCAAAAAACAAACAAAAAACATAAACATAAGCCAGTACACTTACAAGCTGATCTCAAGCAAGAAAGTGTTTCTAAACTTCAGGTTTCATAACAGATCATGAATTAACGTATTCCAGTACACTTACAAGCTGATATCATGCAAAAAAGTGTTTCTAAACTTCAGGTTTCATAACAGATCATGAATTAACGTATTCCAGTACACTTACAAGCTGATCTCATGCAAGAAAGTGTTTCTAAACTTCAGGTTTCATAACAGATCATGAATTAACGTATTCCAGTAAACTTACAAGCTGATCTCATGCAAGAAAGTGTTTCTAAACTTCAGGTTTCATAACAGATCATGAATTAACGTATTCCATATTTGATGTCCTGATGCTCAAGACTTGCATGCCTAACTACTACTTCTTATTATTATTCTTCTCTCAGATCCAAAACGGGCCGTAGCTGGACACACACGACACGTCACCTTGTGGCACCCAAGACTGCTGCACCTACAGCCCAGCTCCCAGGAGTTAAGCTGGGGAACGGCCAACACCTACTCAGTCAAGGCTCGGGGCTGTGGGTTGACCAGAGCCAGAACCCACAACAATAACTGTGTTTACCAGCATACAGGGTCACTACACCGTCAGAGCTCACTCACCCAGACCAATGAGGTAGGGCGGAAACAGTAATGGAATGTCTGTTCGAAGACTGTCGTTGATGATTCTCCTGAAAACACACAAAAGCAAATCGTTGGGGGTTGGCTAGTATGCATACCTACTGTTGACGTGTCGACAGCACTCCCTGTCAAGAACGCTGTTCTAACATAACAGTCACACAACACAACAGTGAAAAAGGAGGATTTCGTTTCTTGTAAATGGGGGGGGGGGGACGGGACAGCCTAGTGGTTAGAACCCAGGTATGAGCCACTATCAAGGCACAGCACGTTCGAGGAGACTTTACCCCTGGAGTTAACATCAGTACCAACTTCACTCCCCCCTGAAAGTCCTTTGGATGAGATGATCAACCCAGGTCCTGAGAGCGCACACGCACTGAACGCCTTGACCACACACTTAGACAGGTTCTGCCTTTCGGAAGAGTGAGCCACTGTGTGCTGGTTGGAAAGGATGAGACAACTTTAGAACTGCATGCACACCGGTGTTGTGTTTGGACATCATGCCCAATGTGGGGAGAATGCAGCTACCTTAATGGTGGACATAAACAGTCTTAGACACAAAACCTTCCCCTTGATGAACCTCCAGAATTCTAGCTGAAGAACCAAAAAGAAATAAATGAATAAAATAAATAACAAATTTCATGTAAACAGCACCACCAAACACAACAGCCATAACCAGGGCTGTCCCCTCTTAGGTCATAAAAATGCGTGCGCATGCGTGCGAATGATTCCAATGTGTGTAAGTGTGTTTTTATATTTTGTTTACATGTTTATCGTTTTTATGTATGGCTCGTGACCCACCGGAATTTCTCTGAGATAATAAAGTTTTTTAATTTGAATTTGAACTCAGTTTCAGTAACTCCACTAACAAAGTTCAAAATCAACTCTGGCAAAAGTCGAGACATGAAAATTTAGACGCACTATAAGCATTTCGATAAAGATGTAGATGCACTAACACGCAGGTGACAACAAGCTTGCACATTACAGACTCCCAAAAAAAGCTCTGCAACACTCTCACTTGCCAACAATTCTGCTGTGTATGGTTGGTCGAGTCACTGTGCTTGGTGCAGGGTAACATCACCACACTATATAAGAATGATCATCTTCTGATAGGTTTTGTGGAAGATTGCAGGTGATTAGAGGGGGTGGGTTGTTCGTTTTGTTTCTACAGTTTGGTTTGATGGTTTGGTTTGGGGGGATTTTATTTGCTTGTTTGTTTGTTGTTGCTGTAGCTCTTGTTTGTGCTTAATTTTGTTGTTGTTGTTATCTGCTACTGCCTTGTCTGTTTCGTCCACACACACACACACACACACACACATTTGAACCGTTATCTATTTATTTTCTCCACACAAAAATGTATCTTACACTTATCATCATCCATAGAGCGAGCACTTTTGAGACACATGCCTTGATTTTCAAAGGTTTTTTCAAGCTGTCTGTCACAAGTTGTCATTAGTTTTTGGTCATTTCCATGGGGATTCAAGGCCTTGAAAAGGGCAACTGAACATTCAAGGAGTTTCAAAGAACATGCAAACAATGTTCTACTCCCCTTAACCTTTTCCCTATGGATAACCCGCTACAGGGTAACCAACCATCTGCTAACCCTTCCCTCCGTATCGCCAACTACTGGGTTATGGTAACATACAAACGTGCACAGTGCATGTGTACTGGGAAAGAGGGGTTCTCTCCCTTAACTCAATGAGGTTGTGCCAAAGCTTAAGCTTCGGCAGAATTACGAATTTTCTTAAAATACACTAAGAGATGTTAAACTCAAGGGAAAGTACTCTGACCTGTAGAGCAATCATTTTTCTAAACACAGTCACTTTGCTTGACCATAAGCTTGCCTAGTTTGTGTCTGTTGGCTAATTTTGTTTGACATGTCAACAAGTGATATCTTTGGGATTTCAGGCTCTCCAGTATTATGATTCTTTAAAAAATCTGTTGTACAAAAGTGACACCAGATGGATTCAGCCAACTTCAGGGAACTTTACTTTGGTGAAAAATCATCACATTGTTTGAAGGGGACTAGTTGATGAACAGTTCAAGCCATGTAAGATACGCAGCCCTAATTTTCAAATCTTTTTATTTTTCAGCATTCAGTGACATATTTTGAAAATTTATTGTAAAAAATAAATGCAGTCATCTATTGAAAAACTGTGAAACAATCTCAAAAGTAGACATTATAAACTTTTCAATGATGTATAATGTGTATGTCATTATTATGTTGGGTAAGTCTGCTGAATTTTTAAAATATAGCCAAAATCACGCGTCACCACAAAATGGTGGGATCCATTTCACTGCGACTCCATTGAGTTAATATAGGGATAGTGTTCAGTCCAATGAATCAACAGGAACAGGATACTAATACTACCTCTGTGAATCTCTTCACTTGTACACTCCTTCTCGTTCCCTCCGCTCTGCTGCAGTTACCTTGTGCTTACGAATACCAAGATTCAACCAATGCACCATCAGCCATCACTTTTTATTTCTGGTCCATCGATCTGCAATGACCTCCCTCTCTCTCTTCGCCAAAGAAAGTCACTTTTAAATCCAGTCTCAAGACATATTTATTTCAAACCTAAGATTTTCCTCTCCTGTTTCATCTCACAGCTTTACCCTGCCTTTAACAGCTGAAATTCTATCACCCTGCCAAAGTGTATAACCTTTATGTGTGTGTGTGCGTGCACGCGTGCATGTGTGCACATTTGGACTTGTTGGAACTATTAATTGTTACTGGTTGCATGACTGTAAGAATGAGCTGAGTGCAAGCGCTTTTATTTGTCTCTGCAACATATAGCGCAATATAAATTCCATTTATTATTATTATTGTTGGCTGTTGTTGTTGTTGCTGACAGAAAATGACTTGCTCACCATGCAAGAGGCAGCAGCTCACTCTCAAAGCCTATATCAGCGCAGTAACGGGCAAGGGGACGGTAAGCGTGATACAATATCATACAGCAGTCCTGTAACAATATAACAAACAAAAAACCAACATGGTTTTGTTATGCATACTCCGTGATATCATACAGCAGAGCTGAAACAATAAAACAAACAAAAAACCAACAAGCAGCAGCAGCAGCAGCAGCAGGTGGTGGTAGTGGTGGTGGTGGTGGTGGTGGTTCTTCTTCTTCTTCGTCTTCTTCTTCTACTCCTCCTCCTCCTCCTCCTCCTCCTCCTCCTCCTCTCCTCCTCCTCCTCCTCCTCCTCCTCCTCCTCCTCCTCCTCCCTCTCTTCTTCTTCTTCTTCTTCTTCTTCTTCTTCTTCTTTCCCCAGCTTCACACCATGGGGGTCACCCTGTGACTCACTCATCCCACCTGGGAATCACTGTGAGATAGGAAGTACACACTGGATGAGAAGTTTGCGTGTATGACTATTTTCAAGTACCTCGCCATATAGGCAGCCATACTCCGACTTCAGGGGATTTTTGTCCTCCTTAAAAGAAGAGTGCAAGTTGTTATGTTAAGAGCTTGTCATGGCTGAAGGCAATCTCAACACACCATTTTACAACATAACAACATTTTAGTGTAGACCTTGACAATTAGCTGACATCAATAACTGACACAGCTTTTGGCTTGGGCCAACTCTGTGATATATCATACAGCAGTCCTGAAGCCATATAAAAAAACATGGTTTGTTATGCATACACAACAGGACGTGTGTATGATGTGTCACACAATATAAACTGTCATATTGTCAATTACATTCAAGAGGGTGGTAGAAGCGATAAAATGTCAAGAACAACAACAAAAAACAAAAACAAAAAAGGACAAAGCAAGCAACACAATCATACTGTTTGAATATGAGGAAGATGCCTTGAGATATACACCACAAACCATTATATTGCTACATATATAACACGAGAAAATATTCATAATGTATCATCATACTTCACAAACCTTCATACTGTCATATATATATATATATGTATATATATGTATATATATTTCTTCTTTTTTTTAAGATAATAAAATTAAACAATTTTGTGACTCAAAATACTTATGAAAGTAGCAAAATGTGCAAAAAATAAGCAAAAAACCATTTTCTTTAAAAAACGCAAAACCAACCAAAATTCACATCAATTCTCACTCACCATCATTTCCAAGAGGTAGAATTCGCATTCCAAAACGTTTTGTATTCTGTAGGGATACTCTTGAGGGAATGCATACCCGAACTTATTTTTCACTGAAACAAACGACACCACACAGCGAATTAACCCCCAACACACACTACATCCAGTTTAAAAACAAACCTGACACAGCGAATTAACCCCCAACACACACTACATCCAGTTTAACACAAACCTGACACAGAGAATTAACCCCCCAACACACACTACATCCAGTTTAAAACAAACCTGACACAGAGAATTACCCCCCCCAACACACACTACATCCAGTTTAAAACAAACCTGACACAGAGAATTACCCCCCCCCAACACACACTACATCCAGTTTAAAACAACCTGACACAGAGAATTACCCAACACAACTACAACCAGTTTAAAACAAACCTAACACAGAGAATTACCTAACACACACTACAACCAGTTTAAAACAAACCTAACACAGAGAATTACCTAACACACACTACAACCAGTTTAAAACAAACCTAACACAGAGAATTACCTAACACACACTACAACCAGTTTAAAACAAACCTAACACAGAGAATTACCTAACACACACTACAACCAGTTTAAAACAAACCTAACACAGAGAATTACCCAACACACATTACAACCAGTTTAACACAACCCTGACATAGAGAATTACCCAACACACATTACAACCAGTTAAAAAACAAACCTGACACAGAGAATTACCCGACACACACTACAACCAGTTTAAAACAAACCTCAAACAAAATTCAACCTGACTGGTTTCTTCAGGTCTGGGGGGAGGAGGGGAAGGGGGGGGGGGAGCTTTCCTAAAGCATAATTATTCCCTCTTCACTTCTTTTCCCATAACTCCTTCAGGAGGCCTTGGGGGCACTGCACTGAAGTTTTCAGACAGGAGGTGTTGTAAGTAAGCTGAACCTGGCGGAGTCCGTACCTCTCCAGGTAGCAGGGGGCATGCCGAGTTTAATATCATCCATGCCACTGGCCATAACTGACCTGCTTGTCTATGAAAGATAGATAGGGCACAGCTGTCAGTTTCCCCCACTTTCGGCTACTCTCAGCTGCTATAATTCCCTCCCTGGGGTTTATCACAGTTCTTGATTAAACCATTAACGCTGGGGGCAACAGCAAAGTGAGAGGCTGTATGACCAGTGGCTTTTCCACTCATGGAATTCCACTTTACAGCTTAGTCTTTAGTGATCGACTATGACTCTCTGACTAGGAGGCTTGACTTGCACAGTCCTTATGTGCTGCAGCCCTGGGGGCTGGTTGGCCTTTGGAGAACATCTCCAACGCTGACTGTCCTTATGCCCACTTGGCCGAGAGAGTGGGGATGTACTGTGGGCAAGGCATCTCCACTATAATAAAATTTCTGCCCAATTTCCGAAACAGCAGCTGCCTCCTCTGCTGTTTTGGAGGTCATTGTCGAAAACAACGGACTAACATAATTCCCTCCCAGCTGGAACTAATTAATTACAGCAGAAACTGACCGCACTTGGACTTGGTAAAAGGAAGGGGCTGATTTCAGCACTGGGCCCTGGACCCTTGACTGAGTTATGCTGGGTTTGTGCACTGTGAGGGTTATGACGTGTGCACGGAATGTTCTACATGCGTTCACACCACAGAACATTAGAGCCTCATCCCTCTGACTTTCAAGAAAGTGGAAACGGCAACAAAATTCACGACAGTGCAGGGTGGGGGACATGACCTTGAAGAAATCTTACCACAAGCTCAAACCTGAAGAAGGAAGGTGGCAGGACAATTAAGACCTTCAACTGCCTAAAGAGTTAACTGTGAGGTTCTGGGTTCGATTCCCAGCCCTCGCCCTTTCTTCCCAGTTTGGCCACCAAAAAAAACCAAACAAACCAAAATGAATGTCTTTCAGATGAGACTATAAACCGAGACCCCCGTGTGCAAACGCATGCAGAACATCTTGCGCACACATTAAGAAGCCATGTGGTATTTCAGAAGAGTAGGCCATTGTATGCCAAACGAAACAGATGACAAATAAAAACCAGGCACCAGCATGCACACAAGTGTCATGTTTAGACACCGTCCCTGTAGTCAGAATACGGCTACCTAGTAGAGGGGGAAGAAACAGTTACATACACAAAAATCAAACTGTTGGCGAACCTCAGAGATCTACCCGAGGAATGGGGGGATCGAGAAATGACTCTGGCTACCTGACCCACGTCCTGCTTTTGAAGCATTCCTTCAGCTGATTCTGAGAATTTCACTTCAATGTCACACGCTTTCTTTCAGTCATTAAAAATAGCACAAGTAAAACATGTTCAATACAGTACACTACATTCTGGACATATTTGGCCTTCCAAGAACTGAACTGCAACTCTTATCTATTTATCAAAAGTGAAATGCATTTCAATAAGGTAAAATGTCGCATCTCAAAATTAACATTTCTAAAGCAAAACATTTTAATAATAGTCAAAAGCGCCAACAGAGAAGAAAAAAACCCTAACTCACCAACATTTTGACATGTAGTAATCAGTCGACTGTTGGATATTACCCCAAACTCCTGTAACAACAAACATACCAGGGGCGTTTATATATATACATATATGTATATAGTACACAACCTTCTCAATTACTTTATTGACCTCTAAACATCAACATGATCGAAAACCAATGTCAAACGCCGTCAAAACATTCAGACCCAGCAAAACATGCGACATCCACAGAGGTAAGACCCAGTCCAGCCTAACCCATCCCAAAAGCAGTGCCAGTTATTGATATAAACCAAGAGTTTAACTGTTGTTATGCAAGGGACAGGATAGCTCAATGGTCAGAGCACTCGCTTTCCCCAAACCTGTGTTAAGCAGCATCAAGCATGGTTACCAAGTGGATGGGTGACCATTTGCACACCTTGGCTTTAGTACAGTACCCCAGTTCACCCAGCTGTAAATGGGTACCTGCCCTCTTTAGGGTCAGGGAAAGTAGAGCAGCGAGGGAGAGGAGATGGACGCCACCCTCAATATGCTGGCCCCTTGAGAAGCTGAGGACTCTGATGCCTATGACCACATAGCTTATGGGAACACCTTGACCTTTTATACCTTATGCTTTCAAAATGTTATGCCGAGATCGTCTTCAGCCCTGGCAAGCTCTTAGCATTTATAACAACCTGCTCTCTTGTTTACAGGAGAAAAAAATACTCCTTTACCTTTACCATGAACTAAGGCACTAGATTTGATACAAGCTTGCTCAAGTAGGACCGAGCACATCGACTGTATTTTAATGGGCTTCTTTTCCCTCGCATATCTATCTCCTAGCATGCATTTGCGTACACGTGCATGTGAGCACACACACACACACTGATATCATACCTCTACTTTGGATGCCAGAAATACACAGGTAGGGGCCATCAGCAATGGATCAATGCACTTGAGTGAATTTCTGCAAACAAAGCAATCATATAACTAACCACCGACACCTTCAAAATGATACCAAAACTTGTGTATCATGGTACTTCATTTCCCATTTAGGAAAATAAATTTTGCTGGTTCTGAAGTCTTGATGCAAGACACACACACATATACACACCACAACCTGTTCTGCCTTCCAGAAGAAGCAGCCAATTGTGCCAGTGAGAACAGATGACAAAATTGACAAAACTGCATGCATATGGGGACGGATGTAAAAAAAGCACACAAGTGGTTATCCTATTATCCTTGAAATAGAAGCACACACACACACACACACACTGACACGGTGCAAACACACACACACACATACACACTCACAACAGTGAACACCCCTCCCCCTAAAGTTACACAATCTGACTCCTCCTTTAACTCCTCAAGGAGTCAATGGAGCACTGCACTGCACTGAATTTTTCAGGCAGTGTGTCATGGGCAAACTGAATCAGGCGGAGCCCATCCCCTTCCAGGCAGCAGCATGCATTCTGGGTATGTTTGTATCATCCATGCCACCAGTCATAGCTGGCCTACTCTCCTCAGAGGCAGATGGGGTTTTGTACGCACAAGATGTTCTAAATACATTTCCACATAGGACCTACATTTAGAAACAACACAATACAACACAAAATGACAATATAAGACAACAAGCATTGTAAGACCAACATGTCATCTACAGGTTTATACTATACATCTCCTTCAGGCAAATCCAAAGCACAAGAAAGCCTATCACCAGTCATTACCTTGCATAGAAACGTTTGAAGTATACAGTTGCAGTGGCTATCACTATTGTATTACCTTGCATAGAAACGTTTGAAGTATACAGTTGCAGTGGCTATCACTATTGTATTACCTTGCATAGAAACGTTTGAAGTATACAGTTGCAGTGGCTATCACTATTGTATTACCTTGCATAGAAACGTTTGAAGTATACAGTTGCAGTGGCTATCACTATTGTATTACCTTGCATAGAAATGTTTGAAGTATTCAGTTGCAGTGGCTATTGCATTACCTTGCATAGAAACGTTTGAAGTATACTGTTGCAGTGGCTATCACTATTGCATTACCTTGCATAGAAATGTTTGAAGTATACAGTTGCAGTGGCTATCACTATTGCATTACCTTGCATAGAAATGTTTGAAGTATACAGTTGCAGTGGCTATTGCATTACCTTGCACAGAAACGTTTGAAGTATACAGTTGCAGTAGCTATTGTATTACCTTGCATAGAAACGTATGAAGTATACTGTTGCAGTGGCTATCACTATTGTATTACCTTGCATAGAAACGTTTGAAGTATACAGTTGCAGTGGCTATTGTTATTACCTTGCATAGAAACGTTTGAAGTATACAGTTGCAGTGGCTATCACTATTGTATTACCTTGCATAGAAACGTTTGAAGTATACAGTTGCAGTGGCTATCACTATTGTATTACCTTGCATAGAAACGTTTGAAGTATACAGTTGCAGTGGCTATCACTATTGCATTACCATGCACAGAAACGTTTGAAGTATACAGTTGCAGTGGCTATCACTATTGCATTACCTTGCATAGAAACGTTTGAAGTATACAGTTGCAGTGGCTATCACTTGTTGACGCACTTTCAGCTGTTCACCGAGTGCCTGGATAACTGTACAAACACAGGAGAGGAAAAAAAAGATTAGAGAAACAACAAATGACTCATCAATTCCATCAACATGATCAATTAAAACCCCGATTAGAGAAACATCAAATAATTCATCAATTCCATCAACATGATCAATTCAAACCCAGATTAGAGAAACAACAAATGACTCATCAATTCCATCAACATGATAAAGTCAAACCCTGATTAGAGAAACAACAAATAATTCATCAATTCCATCAACATGATAAAGTCAAACCCCAATTAGAGAAACATCACATGATTCATCAATTCCATCAACATGATAAAGTCAAACAAACCCAGACTAGTGAAACACCAAATAATTCATCAATTCCATCAACAGATCAAGTCAAGCCCAGGCTGCCCTGATTAAAAGAAACATCAAATGATTCATCATCAATTCCATCAACATGATCAATTCAAACCACAGCCACAGCAGAAATCCAGCAAGGGTCCAGGGCCCAGTGCTAACATCAGTCCCTTCCTTTTACCAAGCTTAGAGTGGTCAGTTCCTGCAATAAATAATCAGCACCAGCTGGGCTGGGATGGACGGCAGCTGAGAGCAGCTGAAAGTGGGGAAAACTGACAGCTGTGCAGCCTCCAGCAGGACTGAAAGGTCAATTTTATGATCCACTCTCTCAAGCTCAGAATCTTGTTTTCAGTTGAGCCAGTTCAACAGCAACTGAGTGAAACCAAAGAAGTTAATAGCCAAAATTTCCATGGCAGAAGCACACAAACATGTCGACTTGACTTGGCTTCTCCTGTGACTTCTTTGGAAGTCACTGGGGCAGGCCTACAGTGTGTTGAACCTGGCAGAGCATGTCATCCTCCTCCGAGTAGCAGGGTGCATCCTGGGTATGGTATTGTCATCCCATGCCACCTGACCTATTCTTCTACGAAAGGCAGAGGGGGTTTTATATATGTGTGTATGTGCTGCACAAGAAGCTGTGTATGCTTTCACACATGGGACTTGGGTTTATACTATATGATCATAATTCACAGTCTCGCCCCAAAGATCTGCAGGGGAGTGGAGTCAGTACCAATAATAGCACTACTATAGGGGGAAATTCCCTCAAAACAAATGCCCAGAGCTGTGAACATTGCTAAAGGTTTGTTGTTCAGACCTATAGCCTAGCATAGGAAATTTATTGTAGTTCTTGTAGTTTTTTTCATTTCATTTAAAAAATATAAAAAATTTGTTCTTGATCTGTTCATGTTAAGAGTACTCATTATTTTATTATGATCATTTCTTACACACACACACATACCAATGATACACCCCCCCCCCCCCTCCCTCTCTCATATTCAGTATTCTATTTTAGGGTTGTCTGGTATAGTGTAGTCACTTAAAGTGGAAAGACATTAAAAATAAAATTGAAGACTGACTGACTGACTGACTGTCAAGTCACTCATGGGAACAACTCCAACCACTCAGCTATTTCACCTCTAGAATCGTGTGTTTAAAGGAAGAGCTCATAGCCACTATAACTAAGCCATTAAAAATACAATTCTGCTGAAAATCAGGAATGAGGGGAGGGGGGGTTGTTTTTCACCTGGTTTCATACTCTCAAAAGTCGCTTCATTATGTGAGGCAAAAAAGCCAAATCTATTGGTAGTAATAAATTACACTTATAGTTATTCCAACAAAGTTTTTATCCTTAAAGTTTTGTTGTTGTTTTTTTACACTGATGATAACATTAAAAACCCTCTGTAATCACATGGGCATGTCAGTGTGTATGCATACAAAAGTTTTTCGGATAAGACTATAAACCGTGGGTGAACACGTGCAAAACATCTTGCACACACACACACACATCAAAACCTTTCCACTTTTCAGAGTCAGCTATTGACATGTTGTGTGCCAGTGAGAATGGATGACAAACTTTACAAAATCGCATGCATCTGGGGACTAGATATGACATTTTTTGCTTATTCATTATCCTCAAAATAAAAGAATTCAAAGTTATTAAATAAATAAAAATTCAGTGTGCTATTGTTTCTATGTTATTGTTAGTGTATGTAAGCGTGAACCTGCATGTCTGCAAGTGTGTGTGTGTGTGGGGAGGGGGGGATTACATACATACAAGTGTGTGTGTGTGTGTGTGGGCGCGCACCATCCATACCTGTGCCTCTATCTTAGTATCTATGTGAGCATGCGTGTACACACCCACACAATATGTATGCATGCCTGCCTGCATCACCGATTCAGTGCATGCATGTGTCCACAAGTCACATTTTTATCATTTCCTCTTTAAGGTCAAGTCTCTTGCAAAACATAAAGCAGTGTTCAAATTTATGTAGCCCCCAGGCTCCCAAACTCACAATTGGCGAAGAAGATCATGACTTTCTGGTACTCATCCTCTGTCAGTATCTTAAGATCATGTTGCCTCTCCCTCAACAAGTCTTGCTTGTCCAGAACCCACTGCTGACTGAAATCACAGATTTAACAATTTTCAAAACAATTTCTAAACAGTAGAATAGAGAGGCTAGAGCTCTAGTATGAAATTATGCAAATAATGTTTTTAACTCTGTAAATAATTACACACACCCTCCCACCACCACCACCACACCTTTTGAATAAATAACCTTTCAAATACCAACAAGATTTGCCCATATCTAGCCACTCTATTATATAGATTTTTAAAAATTCAAAAACCTATTCAAATACTTAGCAACACCAGCAAAGCAAACCTGACCCTACTACCTACCAGCACTTCTAGGAATGGGTCTTGGGGGGGGGGGGGGGGCAAAGCTAAAATTAACAAAGGAGTCACCCAATATGGAATAGAATACACTTGAAACACAATGTCGCTCTTCCTTCAAATGAATCTTGAATGACAGAAAAATCACTCTTATCTCCTCAACTGACTGTATTACTCTACTAGTTGTAGTCTACTGTCATTCTTAACGACCAGAATCTTATCAAGGCATTAAACTGCAAGTTGAAGACTCACTAACTGACTTACTCAGTCTACATCTTGATGGGAGATGAATTTGATTCTTTCAGTTTCATTTCATTTCATTCATACCACTTTAAGTCATCCATTTTTCTGGGTGAAATTCAGGCTGCTCTCCCACCTCACCACAAGAGCAGCACAATCTTTTCTTTTTCTTTTTTTGGTCTGCAACTGTATGTTTACCTATCAGAGTGGCTTTTTTCTAAGAATTTTGCCAGGGAGAACTCTCTTGTTGCCATGGGTTCTTTTAGTTTTACGTGTGCTGCATAATTTTGTGTAACACATGGGACCTCCGTTTATCATCTCATCCGAAAGACTAGCGCCCAGACCACCACTCATGGTCTAATGGATGGGGGAAAGTTTCCGCCCAAACGGGATTCGAACCACTGCACACTTCCGACCCAGACTTTTGCATTCTAGACAGGCGCGTTACCTCTAGACCACTGATCCACACTTTCTTCTGTTTCACCAGTATGCCAGATCGTTAAGCTTGCACAATAAGCCAACAGAATTACCAATTAGCAGATTCACTAGACCTACCATTCATCGACAACATGTCACTTTAAAGTCAATCAATTCAACTGATATAAACTAATATCGTGATTCTGATTGTGGTTGTAGTTCAGGCAAACATCTTGATTCTTTATCTTATTTTCTGCGAAAACATAACAGAGGAAAAGTTCGGGCTTTCGGTCTATTTCCCTTTTCAAAACAATTACAAACCACAAAACACCTCCACTATCTGTAATAGAATATGAATCTACTTCAAATAAAGTATTAACAAACACTCACTAGTGTGAACTATGCCAGAAATTCCCTGCCATGATCTTTTGTTCTCTTGGATTTGTCCAACATTCAACCGGAAGAACTGAATTTCTTCTGCTTAAAGCCTGCGCACTGAAGAAGCGCGTGAAAGCAGGCGCGCTTTTTTGGTCGCACACCTGTATTAAAAAATTACTCTTTTCCTTTTGTTTTTCTATGTGACTCTCGTATTCGTACCGCACGTACTAAGGCATCCACAGACATAAAAACCACTTTTGTGAAAGATTAGCCTCTGACTCAAACATGTGATTTTGAACAAATTTGGTAGGTTTGAAATTCTTTAATTTTTCAGCAAACACTGTACCTAAGAAAGAAAAAATCTGAACACACCACTCCTCTTCTTCCATCTCTTCACTGGCTGCCTGTCTCACAAAGACTGGAGTATAAGATCAATACCCTCTGTTTCGAATGTCTCCACAAATCTACACCCTCTTATCTCTGTAACTGTCTTCTCCTTTACACTCCATCCCTTCGTTCAGCCGCAGATACTTTGTGCTTTCGAACACCCAGATTCAAACAAACCACTGTGGGCCCTTGCTCTTTCTCTGTTTCTGGTCCATCCACCTGGAATGACCTCCCTCTTTCACTTCGCCAAAAACCTTCTCTTGATACCTTCAAATCCAGCCTCAAAACACACTTATTTCCTACCTGAGACTTTTCCCCTCATGTCTGTCCCTAATTTTCAACAGCATCCTTCCCTCCTAAGTGTGTTCGAGTGTGTGTGTGTGTGTGTGTGTGTGTGCGTGCGTGCGTGCGCGCGCGCGCGTGCGTGCGTACATGCGCACGCACGCATGGATTTGAAATCTGTTGTTCATTATGTTTAAGGAGAGTTGCATGCGTGTAAATGATTTGAGTGCAAGCGCTTCGATTTGTTTGTTTTTTACAAAATTCAGTGCTATATAAATTCCATATAGTAGTAGTAGTAGTAGTAGTATTACCCCCCTCAGTCCTTTGTTGTCTGCTAGCTTCCTTACTCAATATGTATGGGCAGAGTCAACGCTGTAGGAATGCAAGCAATCCTCATTTGATGATTATATCCAATCTTCTCGTGACTACCTGGTATTGCTCTATGTCTTCAATCCCAAAAACAAGTGCACAGGGCATTTTTTCATACTTAAAAAATTATGTGAAAATCACCCAAAAAAATGTGGACTCACGACACATGACCCACAAATTAGTACCAGTGTGTAGCCTTCGGCCGTGTGCGCTGTTAGTTCTATCAACCAAGCATTTTGGTGAGAAGTAATTTCTCTTGCACAATTTTTTTTTTTTTTTTTTTTGGGGGGGGGGGGGGGGGGGAATAATCTTCTTCTTCTTCGTGCTGGTAGGCTTTGCCTCATATTACAAGGAATTTAATAATAATAATAATAATACATGGAATTTATATAGCCCTATATCTTGTTTAAAAAAAACACAACACCAAAGCAAAGCCCTTGCATGCATTCCACTCCCACACATGCAACCAACAATGATTAACAGTTTAACAAATTCAAATACACACAAACACAGGGGTCAGCAGGGTGATGGGAACTTTTGGCCATAAAAGGCAAGGACAGATAATTATGAGATGAAACTATGGGGGGAAGTCTTAGGTTTCAAATAAGTACGTCTTGAGGCTGGATTTAAAAGTGTGGTAAGTAGGTTTTGGGGGAAGGGAGAGAAGGAGGTCATTCCACATTGATGGACCAGAAACAGAGAAGGAGCAATGGCCAATGGTGGAGTGGTTGAATCTAGGTATTCGTAGGCACAGGGTATCTGCAGCAGAGTGGAGGGAACGAGAAGGAGTGTACAGGTGAAGACATTCACAGAGGTAGGAAGGTGCTGTTTTGTGGAGACTTTTGTAACTGAGGGTACTGATCTTGTACTTTACCCTCTGTGGCACAGGCAGCCAGTGGAGAGATTGCAAGAGAGGAGTAACATGCTCAGATTTTTTTCTTTTTGAGAACAAGTCGAGCAGCAGAGTTTTGAATGCGTTGAAAGGAGTGGATTAATGATGCTGGCAGACCAGCCAAAGAGAATTGCAATAGTCCAGACATGAAAGAATGAGAGATGTTACAAGTTTGGATGTTGTATCAGTGGACAGGTACTTTCGAATTGCACTTATATGCGGTAATTGTTAGTAGCACGACTGACATGTCTGGGTGATGATTTTTGCATAGAAAGTGTGTTGTAGATAACAACACCAAGATGCTTGACTGTGGTGGATAGAGGAACTGCCATATTGCCAAATTCTATTGAAGCTGTTGCGATGGAAGAGAGTTTGTGTTTGGTCCCTACCATCATGGCTTCCATTTTATCTGCGTTTAGCTGTAATTTGTTTTGTATCATCCAGTTTTTATTATCTTGGAGGCAATGTGACATATTTGTCAAGAGAGAAGGCGATTTTCAGAAGTATCACTGCTTTGAATCAGAGCCTCATCAGTGTAGAAATGATGGATGATCTGGTGATGGTTTATTATATGTGACAGTGGAGCAGTATAGAGAGTGACAAGAACAGGGCCCAGAACAGATCCCTGCAGGTAGTGATTGAATCTTGTTTATTGCAACTGTATGGAATCGGTCTGTGAGGTATAAACTAAACCAGGTGAGGGCTGCCCCTTTAATACCAAACGGTTTTTGGAGATGGGCGAGAAGAATAGAGTGATCTATAGTGTGAATGTTATAGATAAGTCGAGAAGAGTGAAAAGAGAGATTTTCCCTGAGTCAGAAGTGTGCAGAAGCATGTTTAACGTGTGGACTAGGGTGGTTTCAGTGTTGTGGTTGACACGATAGGCAGACTAAAATGCGGGAAGGAGACTATTTGAATGAAGATGGCTGTTGAGTTGTTTCAGAACAACTTTTTCAAGGACTTTGGAGATGAAAGGTAGGTTAGAAACAGGCCTGTAATTCTTCAGAATGTTAGGGTCGAGGTCGTGCTTTTTGAGTAGAGGTGTAATTATTGCAGTTTTGAGAGCTGATGGAAAAATTCCTGAAAGAAGAAATGAGTTTACTATTTTTGTGATAGTTGGTATAAGCTGGAAGGTACTGCGTGAAAAGAGAAGCAGGCATAGGATCAAGATCACATGATTTTTTGGTCATTTCATGAAAAATTTTCCTGATTTCTTCCTCACTTGTTGGCTGAAAAAAAAGGAGAGGAGTGCCAGTGAATTGGGGATCAGGAGGTGCAGGTTGGAAAGGAGCCTGATCCAGTCTGGAGCGGATGTTGCAGACTTTGTCAGAGAAGAACGAGGAAAATATATCAGGAAGTTCAGAGTGACTGTGGACAGTAGGCAGAGGGCTTGTCTTTGCAGATCCAGAAGAGTTGAGGTGAAGGAAAATAGAGATTTAATGGACGTGGCATCAAGAACTTGAGCAGAGTAGTAGTTTGTCTTCGCTAAGTGGATTAAGGTTTTGACTTTGTTGGTTTGTTTTAAGAGCTGTTTGTTTATTTTTTAGTTTTAATTTAAAGCTTTTTAGTGCAACAGGTCTTTTCTTTCTTTTTTGAAAAATAAAGTTATAGTTATTTTATGAGAAAACCCAGTTTCAGCAATATCACACTGCATTTTTTTTTTGATTCAAGATTTTTTTTTTAAATCAGTTGCCATGATTGATCAGTGTGCATAACTATGATAATTGAAATTAGAAAATTAAACAGCACTTAAGCTTTAAAAATATTTAAAACATTCACATGTCACCTAAAAACAAAAAGTACAAAATGCAATCAATGATACAATACTCATCCATGCACACATGTTTGTTTTCCCCCAGCATTATTAGAGTCAGCCAGGATGTCACAGTTGTGTGTGTGGGTTTTTTAAGGCAACTAATAGCTACTTTTGTCAGAAATGAAACAAAAATACTCACAGATTCACTTTTGTTAAAATCAGTTTGTTCTCTTTTTGGCGAAAACCTGCTGCTCTTTTCACAAATCCCCTTAAAAACTGGTTGGTGAGTGGATGATACCATTTTTTTTCTGTTATTTTCAATTGAAGAAGAAGAAGAATACATGGAATTTATATAGCACAATATCTTGCAACAACAACAAAAATGTAATGAAAGCGCTTTCATTCATCCTACACCTTCACATGCAGCCAGTTACAATTAATAGTTCGGGTGGGGTTTTTTTTACAAATTCAAATGTATACACACACGCTGCAGCACGCACACACACGCACACACATAAATGTACACTCGGGCAGGATGATGGGGGATTGGCAGTTGAGGGCAGGGACAAAAATGAAATGGAGCAAGAGGGGAGAATCTTAGGACTGTAATAAATGTGTCTTGAGGCCGGTTTTAAAAGCCTCATAAGAAGGCTTTTGGAGAAGGGAGAGAGGGAGGTCATTCCAGATCGATGGACCAGAAACAGAGAAAGAGCAACGGCCAACGGTGGACTGGAGCAGATGATGTGATTATTGACTGGAATCCATGCACTGTCATGTAAAAAGAAACAACATTCTTTGAGCAAGATAGGAAAAGTTAGTAAATGATGAATTCATTGTTGTGAAAATGACACATGAATCCAGCAAAATCTCCCCGACCTGATCCACACACAAAAAAAGAATCATTATGATGCCTCCAATCCTAGGGGGCAGTCACTCAGACCTGAGATTCAGTTTGAAGCTGCATCATGGAGTAGGTTTGGTTGAAAGGAGTTACAGCTGCACTGAGCAGTCTATAAACTGCAGTGGAGAGTCAGCATGAGGCGCACACCATGCATCTGTTCAGCCATCAGGAGGGGGCTGCTTCTTTCATTTTATTTTATTTTATTGATTTTTTTTATACCACTTTAAGTCACGAGATTTTCTCTGCGTGAAATTCGGGCTGCTCTCCCCGGGGAGAGCGCGTCGCCACAAGAGCAGCGCCACCCTTTTTTTTCTTTTTTTTCTTTTGGTCTGCAACTGTATTTGTTTCCCTATCAGAGTGGCTTTTTTCTAAGAATTTTGCCAGGGACAACTCCCTTGTTGCCGTGGGTTCTTTTACGTGCGCTGAAAATTTTGTGTAACACACGGGACCTCGGTTTATCGTCTCATCCGAAAGACTAGCGCCCAGACCACCACTCATGGTCTAATGGATAGGGAAAAATTTCGGGCCCAAACGGGGTACGAACCACGCACACACCCGACCCGGACTTTTCGCATTTTAGACAGGTGCGTTACCTCTAGACCACCGATCCACTGCCTGTGATGTGTCAATGCCCAGTCCTCAGTGCTAGTCAGCCATACCCCGGCTGGGGAAAGCAGCTGTCCAACCTTCCACCTTCACACACACCCTGTGAGGGATGGCCCTGACCCGCACCCAGCTGACTGACAGAGTCAGTGATTTCCAGACAGTTGGCACACAAACAACACAATGACATTGTCTTGTGATGAGGTCTTCACAAAGAACATTGAAAAACAGGATAACCTGTTTTGATTTTCACAACTGGACTATGGAGAAGGCAGAAGAGCTGCCATTGTTTGCGAACAGAGCTACAGCTCTGAACTTCCAGTGATTTTTTTTCCACTTGTTTACACACTTTTTAAACTGAGGACATCAGAATTTATGTCAAGTGCTTCCCAAAGCTCATGCCTTGTATGTTGGCCATGGATCATACATCTGTGCTCTTTATAGCCAATATTTAGGTCTGATGCATTCCAATAGTCCTGTTATGAGGGCATGTGTGAGAAAAGAAGCAAACAAGAATGAGAATAGTTTTTATTTTTAAAAAATGATAACAACAATCAACTACTGCAAGGCTCTCTCTTTGAAAGGTGAAGTTGTTGTTTTTAATATCATGAACAACACAGAGTCCAAACACCATTGAATGGAGAGACTGGACCATCATAAACATTTTCCTGCTTTCCTGCTACACATTTCTGCTTTCAAACTGCATGTTTTGTTTCTCTGCTTCCAGAAAAGTCTATAGGGAACCCTCTATCAGCGAACAACAGTGGTTTTGTGGCTTAAAGTAGGACACATATCTATATCCACCCCGTAGGTTATCAACAGTATTAAGAGTGGTAATCTGAATCTTAATGTTTAGATGAGATAACACCAAAGTCACATGCCCTATATGTATTTAGGGCACACAAAAGAACCTATACAGCAAAATAGTCTGTGTCGATTTTTTTAGGCAGACAAGTTTGCAAACAAAGGAACAAAGAAAGCTGATGCTGTACTGAAGGGATGCACCCTCCTAGCCACTAGCCTGTACGATACAATGTGCAATGTGCAGTGCAGTGTAATACACAATCACAAATATGCTCTTGCCATTACACCAAAAATATAATGAAGGACAAGTCACATCCCTGTTTCTAAAGACTATGGTGCAAGAGCTATTTAGTAAGGTGTAATAATAATAAGAAGAAGAAGAATAAGAATAATAAGAATAATAATAATAATAATAATAATAATAATAATAATAATTTAAACCCAACATTTTTAGGGGTACCAAATTAGGTCATATTTTGACTAATCAGGTCGTATTTTGCCACATGCATTGTTTCCTAAGGACAAATGAGTTTTTTCAAATATAGCCATAGAGATTTTGAAGTGCATATCAATGTGATATGAAGTAGAAATGTTGAAGTGTAATATATATATATATATATATATATATATATATAATATATATATATATATATATATATATAAAATATATAATATATAAATGAATTAATAATAATAATCAAATAAGATAACATTTTTAAGAAATACAAATATTTTAGGATGAACCTTTTTTGTTAGAAAGACTTATTTAAGTTATTTTCAAT
>CM054165.1:8275882-8298382 GCA_028751875.1 Rapana venosa
GAAAAGCGGAACAGGATTTAACGTGTGCGCAAGATGTTCTGCATTCGTTCGAACACGGGGCCTCGGTTTATAGTTTCATCCGAAGGACTTTGACATGTGTGTGTGTGTGTGTGTGTGTGTGTGTGTGCGCGCGCGCGTGTGTGTGTGTGTGTGTGTGTGTGTGTGTGGCGCGTGTGTGTGTGGAGAGAGAGAGAGAGAGAGAGAGAGAGAGAGAGAGCCTCTGTGTGTGTGTGAGTTTGTGTGTGTGTGTGTGTGTGTGATCCTGGAGTCCTGTTTGCAACCTCTGCATCAATATATGATGGTTGTGACAGATTAACACTCTAGTATAACCGATTCGCTTAGAGAGGTGATTTTGAAAGTGAAATAAATAACACGATGCAGTATAAAAATAGACTTTTAGTCGATTTGAATGTGAGTAAGAATGAATTTTAATTAACTGAAGACAATGGCTTCAAAGTTTACGTAAGTTTAGTAACCCACTCTTCTTTGAACGCCTCTTCTATGCTCGAGTTACTTCCCATGTGATCAGTTGCAGGTGGGCGGAAATGGCGGAGTGACGAACATGGCTGATCATTTTCGAAAGCTCTTGTGATTCACCTGCTTTATCTGCCAGTTCCATTGCGTTCCCAACCAGTCTGAGGAAAAGTAATGAAAGTGTGGATGTGAAACCAACTTAGGCTTTAAAATGTCAACCGCAGAGCTATATACGAAGGTAAGTGACCGAAATCGAGTCTGTGTAGTTTGGTCTTGCCTTCGTTAGGTGTGTTGATTACTTAGTCTTCAGGTAAATTAATCTGAGTTTAATAATAATGAATAAAAAAATCGTTGTTTTCAAGCATACTGTTTGTCCTCATTACTTCTCAAAAAAGGTACCGCATCGAATAGTTTGTTATTTTAATAGCAAATTAATTTAGGCTGTCTTGTGTTTGACCGATCTTTGCCATCGATCAGGACTGTCGATCAGGACTGTCGTCTGCTGAAAGTAACTTCACAGTTCTGATCAGATAACTGATCAGTCAGAAAACTTGATCAATTAATTTTTGAATGATAGTTATCCCATTATTTATTTATCGAAATGGTTTCAACATAACCAGCACTTTGAACTTTTATGATGTTTAGGGCCAAGAAGAAGCCGACTTAAATAGTTTGATTATGAGTTTATATTTGACTTGACTTTTTTAGTAAGCTCATAGTAAACGAACGCGATGTGTGAGTCAGTATGGGCATCGAGAGTGGGAGGGGTTCGCGTCGCTGACTTGTTTGCTACAACTAAGGGCCATGTCAGAACAGTGTCATTAGTAACTGACGGAAGCTACTATTTTGCCCAGCAGAAAGATAAGAATTAAGTGGTTTTCTAGTGTGTTGATGACGTCACTCACATTTTCGCTGCTTTATGAAGTACTTATGTATACATGTACTGATGTAGGCCTTTACTGGCTATAGTATAGCAAATGAGTAACATAGGCTAATGCAGAGCTGCAAGAAAATGTAGTAACTTCACAGGTCAGGGCTTGGTTTGGCTTTTTTGTTTTTTTTGTTTTTGTTTTTGTCCTAGGCAAGGCTCAGAGTAAGATTTTGGTATATCATATATATATATATATATATATATATATATATATATTATATATATATTATATGACCATTTTATTCCCCACCATTAAGGCAGCCACATTCTGACTAGTCTTCAGGGATGGTGTCTAACACAACAGTCAACATGTGTGTGCATGAATTATTTCAGTTTTTGTCGTCTGTTCCTACCGACAGGAAAGGACCTGGGGTTCTTCGATTTTTGTCTGTTTATTTTAATCCAATCTATTGTAATACTATCGGATCTATTATATAGCTCAACTGACACAGGGGCCATAAAAAGGCTGTTATCATGTGTTTGTGGGTGTGTATGTGTGTGTGTGTGCACGGGTGTGCATGCATGTACACTTGTGTGTGTGTGTGACGTGTGTGTGTGCACATACATGTGTGTGTGCGTGCATGTGCATATGTGTGTACACATACCTGTATGTGTGTGTGTGTGTACACATAAATGTGTTGGAATTCATTTGTAACCATCTTTTTACAAGTTGTGATATTAGACGGGGAGGGGGAGGGAGAAGGAAGGTGTGTGAGTGTCAGGAGGGAGGGTGTAGTTGGTAATGTATGGGAGAAGAAATTTCAGTGGATCAATGCGTGCGAAATGTTATCAAAAACAAAAACAACCTTTACATTACTAACCTGCTGAACTACAATAAACAAAAAGGAAAATACAGTTCTAACCATTCCTAACAAAATCAGTAATTCCAATGAAAAATGTAAATAAAACTCCAGTACTGAATTTCACATGAGAAAAAAATATATCAAAATGTACTTAACACCCCCCCCCCCCAAAAAAAAAAACACCCAAAAAACCCAACAAACAAACAAGCAGAAAAACCCAAAAAAACCAAAACACACAAAAACCCCAACAAAACAAACCCAAAGAAACAGAACCCTCCCACCCCCCCAAAAAGACACAAAACCCCCCACAAAAAGCACCCCCAAAACAGCAATAACAACAAAACCCTGACAATCAAACAAAACAACAAAACAAACCAAACCAAAACAACAACAAAAAAGCCCACCCCCAAAAACAAGAGGAGAAAACCCAACAACAGCAACCAAAAAACCAAGTACAAACAACATCTAACCTCCCTTCCTCCCGAACCCCCCCCCCCCCCCTTCTCCCAAACAAACCCAAAACAAGATAAGCAATAGGAGTACAAATACCGTGAACAGGAGACCTATTGCAAAAACACACACAAAAAACACATAAATGTGTGTGTGTGTATGTGTGTGTGCACACATGCGTGTGCGTCTGATTGCATTCTTTTTCTAGGCTGGATCTTGTTTCATGAGTGGATCGTTAATTTGATCAAACTAAATTAATATAAAATACCAAACGTTTTTAAAAACAGAAATTCACAACTGAAACTGAAAGAGACTGTGGGAAGAAGGTTTAGTCACATTCAAAATGTGCGAAGAATTGATTTTCTCCTTGTACATCCTGAGATAAACAGCTTATTACAAAGTGACAAATGCCTTTTTTTTTTTTTAACCAACTTTTTCCTTGTAGAAGCAGACACATTCTCAGAATGTTACAGTTTTTAGGTTACTGTGGATATGTGTGTTTTTGTTGTTTATATATATATTACTAATACTGTAATAGTGATGAAGTGCAACACTTTATCAGTTAATTACATAAGAACACTTATACGTAATTAATACAGGAAAATGATTGTATTTTTTACTGCAGTCACAATGTGTGTGCCTGTCACTAGTATTACCAAAAAAGCTTAGGTCTGTTTTAAACAAAAATGTGCATGCATGCATTCAAAGGATCTTAGTGTAACTGTAGTGTGAGGGTGTTCACAAAATAGTTTAAAAATACACACTCAGACACTGTGATACAGTATAGTATACAAAAAGATGCATTTATAATGCTATTTCTGTGTTCCAGTAACATGCTCATGATTTTTGCAAGCAAAGAGGCCAGTGTATTGATGAATTTCATATAAACTCTGCTTTTTAAACTTTATTTTATCTTTTTCACACTGTTCAGTTGTTTATGCTTGCACACATGCATGTAGATGTATGCATATAAATATAATGTATACTCACAAACGTGCACAAATGCGCATATGCATGCTCATAGTCATACACATACACACTTCTCTGTCTGAGTCTCTGACCCTCTCTCACAGTCACACACACACACACATGCATGCATGCAAGTATGCAAGCACGCACACACACACACACACACAGGGACTGGATGTAAAAAGCACACAAGTGCTTATTCCATTATCCTCGATATAAGAAAAAAAAAAAAATAACACACACATGTACACATACTCTATACAAGTCTATGTAGGCATGTTTACAATGATGCATCAAGTTCATATACACACACATCACACATGCACAAGCACACACAACACACACACATACACACACACACTACACACACACACACGCATGCACCCACGCTCACACACACTTGAGTGCTTATCCTCAAAACAAAACAAATTAAAACACACGCACGCATGCACGCACGCTTACATGCACACTCTCTCTCTCACTCACTTTCTCTCTCTCTCCCCCTTCCCCTCTTGCTCTCTTTGTCATACCCTGAAAATGTTGGATCATCAAATGTTAAGTTCTGTACTCAAGTAAGGCTAAATAAAGTAAACTCTTTTGAAAGGACTTCAAGTGACTCAGCCCTCTGTATACAATGTGTCATGGGGTAACTGGCCGCTTGTGTCATCCTGGCACAGGTAAACAGGTCCAAATACCTGTCAGTGGTGTCATGCTGTTAATACTGATAGTAATACCCAAATTGTGTCATGCATGGGTGAGCGTGAGAATCAGCTCACAGGGCTTAGACATTGAGTTATGAAGTGGTAGATCACTGAAGTGAATGAGAGCGTTATACTGTAGAAAAAGAAAAATAAGTAAAAGGGGGAAGTGGGTGGGGGTGGGTGGGGGTGGGGGGTGGGGGATTTGTAATCTTTTTAGTGAAGATTGTGAACTATGCTTTGTGAGGGGAGGGATGACAGGAGGAAAGGGAAGGTGGGGAAGGGAGGGGTGAAGAGAGACAGGGAGGGAGGGAGGGGAAGGATAGATAGAGAGAGAGAGTTGGGAGTGTGGGTACTTTCATGCATGCATGATTTTTACATGTGTGTGTGTGTGTGAGAAATATCTTCTGTTTAGCGTCTATTCTCATTAATTTGAGTGATTTTAGACGGGGGAAAAAAATCTAACAAGAAAAAACAAACAATAACTAAAAAATGTCAGATTATAACTCTACTGAATAAAAACTTTGTGTGTGTGACTGTGTGACTGTGAGTGTGTGTGTGTGTGTGTGTGTGTGTGTGTGTGTGTGTGGTGTAGTGAATTTAGGACTGTGAATGTGTGTGTTTGTGTATGATACATCTCTACATACATCCCTGGATACTATATATATATATATACATATATATATATATGTATATATATATATATAAGTTTATAACATATATAACACACATATATATATATATATATATATATATATATATATATCATATCTATCTATCTATCTATCTATCTATCTATTACTATCTATCTATATGTGTGTGTGTGTGCGTGCGTGCATGTGTGTCTGTAGCTTAATGCAATGTATGCCAGAAAAGCAGCAAACAAACAAAACAAAAGCCCAACAAGAAAGAAAGAGAAAAGCAAAACCTTTTTTTCTTCTCATTTTGTTTGTGTACACGTGCAAGAAAATATTTTAAGCAGATTTTATGAAGAGCATGCAGTTTTTACAAGATAAAGTTCATTGTCAAAACAGACTTGTCCCTGGCAGAATAAAGACTCATTGTTATTTCAGCAAACTTACACTGTAAGCTCTTGTACATGAAAGAAAAGAAATGGGTGGGGCTGTGTTTAACTATTTATGGTGACATGCTTTGCCTTTGGGGGCTTGAAATCTGATGCTTAATGAAGTTATGATGCAATACTGTGTTCAGTAATATACTAGGCCAGCTATGAAGTGAATACTAGCATAGTAACAGTAAAGAATATGTAATGCATGCATGTCTGTTTCGCTGTTCACGAATATGTCGTTAAGTGTATGACTCTGTGTGTGTATGTGTGTTTCACTGTGTGTGTGTGATTGTGTGTGTTGTGTGTGTTGTTGTGGTGTGTGTTTGTGTGTGTGCGTGCATGCGTGCGTGTTTGTTGTGTGCGTGTGTTTGTGTGTGTGTTTTTGTGTTTGTGTTGCTAGTGAGCAGGGATTGACAGGTTATGGTGAATCAGCAATGATTTGTGATATTGATGGAGTATAGTATTGAAACCTGTAGTGCACCATTTATTTTATAAATGCTTCACTTTATTATGTGTAGGTTTCACACAGAATTTGGATTGATATACTCGAGAAAGGTTTTTCACCTCAGCTCAGTGAGTTACATAAGTCCACTTGAATGCCACTTATCTGAGGACTTTCTGGATGGATCAGGACTCAAGTCTGCAATATAGCCTTTTTATATAGGGCACAGTTTCCATTTTGGTAGGTTTTCGACACACACACAACATTGTTAAAAATCTTAATAATGTTCTCAGTGTTTTATAATAATAATATAATAATAATAATAAATGGAATTTGTACAGCGCTATATCTTGCAGACAAATCAGAGCGCTTGCAGTATATTGCACACATGATGATAATGAGACATGACAAAACACTACAGCACAGAATTGAAAGTCAGTTGTGTGATTTTTTTTTTTGGGGGGGGGGGTAGGGTGGGGGGGGTGGGGGGGGGGGGGGGGGGGGTGGGTCTTACTTGTATTTTGAATGAGTGAACAACCTGGGAGCTCTAGCCAAGGAATAAAAAACAACCCACCCAAAATATTTTTAAAAAATGTGTAATACTATTAAATATTAAAAAACGTGTAATACAACTAATAAGATTGATTGTCTGCCTGCATTTTGTGTCAAAGAATTTATGAAAGCACAATTAATTAGTCATTCGCAAACATTGACGTAGTATGAAATACAGTACAATGCAATATTGCTGCTATGTGTGACTGGCTATACATGTAGTATGTACATGTTTTCGCTGGAAGCTGATCCAAAACCATGCATATGTCTGATCCCTGGTAAAGCCTTGTTGGCAGAGGTGGCTGTGTCAGTGATGGCAGTTCATTCCTATTCATGGCTTCGGGTAACAAGCTATTGTTATGCTAAGCGACCAAGGTCCACCTGTTACAGCATTACAGCATCACAGCAGGGATCCAAGCTGTCTGTTAGAACTTTCATCATGCATGATGTCCAGCCCTTGTCATGCTGGGGTTGATGGTCTTTTTTTGTTTTGTTTTGTTTTGTTTGCTGTTGTTATTGTTGAAGTTGGTATTTGTTGGCTTTTGTTGTTGTTGCTGTTGTTGTTTTCTCAAAACTAAATTCTGTCGTAGTACATGCAACACCGGAGAGTTTTGTGTCATCTTAGGATGACAGTGTGAAAAACTTGTGATTTTTTTTTGAGGGGGGGGGGGGGGGAAGGAGAAAGGGGTATTATGTTCCGTTATTTATATCAGGATGTGTAGCGTTAGTGTTACTGTTAGTTAAAAGGATGATGACATATAAAGTCGAAAAGTAACTTTGATCTCATTTTCGTTCCCTTTCCCCCTCTCATTGTATAATGTTAAAGCTTGGTGTGTGTATGTGGGTCACTGTGTGTGTGGGTCACTGTGTGTGTGTGTGTGTGTGTGTGTGGTGTGTGTGTGCAAGCATGCGTGCGTGCATGTGTGTGTAGATAACACTAACTCTTGTGTGTGTGTGCATGCATGTGTGTGTGTGTGTGTGTGTCACTGTGTGTGTGATCATTGATGAACATGACTCAGAGGTATCATCTGACTTAGAGATAAAGACGGAGAGGAAGAAAATGATGTATGTTATATCTCACTGAAGCTGTACATCAAGATTATATTAATACCTTTCACATGTAGTGTATAATACTATAAATTGTGATGTTGCGGCCTAAGAGAAAGAGTTAATTCCTGTCATCCATTATAATATATCTCTGGCCATAGCTGGCCTACTTTTCTGTGAAAGGCGGATGGGGTTTGGGCCTGTGTACAGGATGTTCTGCATGCATTCTTAAGCAGGATGTCGGCTTATGGTTATAGTCTCACCCAATGGACTTTATAAAATGTTTCAACAATTTTAAGTGTGTCAACCATTTTCAGTGAATCAACAATTTTTAGTTGTTTGTACTAATGTGTTCACATTTTGGTTTCATAAAAAAAGACCCTGACCATTAAGCAAACAAGCTTACAAGCATCGTGCAACTTACCACTGGCATTTGGTTTTAAACTTGCAATTGAAACAGCTGTGGAATATATATATATATCAGTCACGGCCCACATCCTCCAGTTTGCTGCTTTGTACGCTGTACTAGTAGTAGGGCTAAATTAGTGCAGAAATTATTCCCCCCTCCAAGCGCTGTGCTGGCCCTGTATGCTGTCACTGTTTGCCTGAGTGCTGCAGTATGACAAAGTGTTGTTCTGGCACAGCGCATAGCTGGCAGCTTTTGTGTCACAGTTAGTACAGCTACCCTTCTGCTGGCCTGCAGGCCTGAGTGACTCTAGAACCTTATACTGCTACGTTAGTAGAAACTTGAATCACAATATTTCATGGTGTGACATAGTTGTGAAGATCTTTGATGGAACAGTGATGAGAAATCTATACATGTTTAAATGTACTGCAGTTGGTGTCATTGAAAGCTTAGGATTTGTTTTTTTTCTTTCTTTCCTGACTTTTGAACCAAAGCACACATTGTGTTTGAATGTAATAATGATCATTTAAAAAAGTCAGAATTAATCCAAATTCACAAAATTCATGCTTTCTTCTTGATGATGTAGACTTGATCTTCAAGTTCATAGGGAAGTCAACAGTCTTGTTTGCTTTGTATTGCTTTTCCCTTCAGTTTTGTTTCTATTGATTTTTGTATGGATGGTTTGATAAATTTTAATATGAAAGCAAGTGTCATTCACTGTTCACATCTGGAAATATAAAAATGGGCTTGACTTTGAATTTGGAAGCTCAGAAACACTATGATGTTGACATGCTCATCACTCTTCCAGGGGCCATCTATTTCCTGCTGGACTGTATGTCTAAAACAGTGTACATCATTTCTGTTACTGTGGAAAGAAAGATGCCATGCAGCTCATAGAAGTATTGAAAAGGGCACTCCTTGATTCTTGTTGCTGACAGACCAGTGCAGTTTCTTGGGTTAAAGTCTCTACCCCAGCTCTTCTTCTGTTGTTAGACTGTGAGATGTTTGAGATCTTGCCTTTAGGCTTGATGCAAAAAGCAGGTCAGTCCTCACAACCCTGTACTGTAGTGTATGTAACAGTAACTGAATTGTCTGCAGAAAGCATGGATGGTGATGGAAAATCTTTTGTTTCACTTTTGGTTATAATTATTATTAGCACACAAACAAAACAAAGAAAAAAGACCTATGACTCATTTCTGGGTGGAGGGTCACATTTGAAATTGGCTGATGAAGTTGCCTGACCTCAGCAGGGAACATTATACAGCAGTGTAATGCAACACCGGTCAGGAATCACATGTTTCTTCCTCTAAGATCGGATTGCAAAATATCCCCCAAACATTCTTTTAACAAGGCTGCATGCAAGTTCTATGTGGAGATTTGGACCTTAGGCTTCATTTGCTGAATTCCTGGTTATATGTTGTACATAAACATCTATTGTTTTAATAGTTTTAGGCACATTAATGCATTTCTTACATGTGTGACATGCACACACTATGTACACAAGAATGTATGCATGTATGCACACATGTGCACGTGTCGTGTGCGTGCGTGTGCACACACACATGCCCACACACACACTCACATACGCACACATGTATAAACACACACAATTTTTACACACACACGCATTTACACACATGCACCCGCGTGCACACACACACACATACATGCATGCATGCACCATGCACACATACACATATATACACACACATTCAAACACTACACCAACATCAAAGACACACACTCAACACACACACATGTTTACTTACACACATATGTTTACTTACTCACACACACATGTACTACAACACACACACACACACACACACACACACACACACACCACACACACCACACACTCACCCACACCACACGACACACACACACACACCACACACTTTACACACACACATTTACACACACACACACACTACGTTTACCAAACACAAATCACAAGCCCTGACACGACCAAGACATGCAAATACAACTGTCCGATCTAGACATTGTAATGTCGTATCCATGCCCTGTCAATTCACTCATGAACCATGAATATAACGGGCAGCCGCCACACTCCCCGATCCTCAAACTGCCTTTGGAGTAGAGGAGAAGAAATGGACTTGAGTTGATAGTGCTTACAGTGTACAAGCACAGGCTGTGGCCAGCTTGACTTCACGTGACCGTCTCCCCTGACTCCCTGAGCAGTCACGAGTCACGGGGCAGTGCACTGAAGTTTTATTTATTTATTTATTCTTTTATATCGAGGATAATGGAATAAGCACTCATGTGCTTTTTTTTACATCCAGTCCCTGTGTGTATGCGGTTTTGTCAATTTTGTCATGTTTCCACCGGCACACAATGGCTTACTCTTCCAAAAAGCAGAACAGGATTTAACGTGTGCGCAAGATGTTCTGCATGCGTTCGAACACGGGGCCTCGGTTTGTAGTCTCATCCAAAGTTTTCAGACAGTGTGTGTTGTGGGCAGACTGATCTTGGTGGAGCCCATCTCTCTCTCTTCTGGTAGCAGAGGAGACGGGATAACCTGGCGGTTAGAGTGATGTGCATTACGCTCGTGGTCTGCTGACCCGTGTTCCAATCTCATTCAAGAGGGATTTCTCTTCTGGAGTTAACATCAGTGCTGACTCCACTCCCCCCTAAAAGTCCTTCAGATGAGACTATAAACTGAGGTCCTTTGTACGAACGCATGTAGAACATCTTGCGCACTTGTTAAAACACATTCTGCTTTTTTTTTGAAGAGTAGAACATTGTGTGCCGTGGTGGGAACAGATGACAAAATTGACAAAATGGCACACACACAGGGACTGGATGTAAAAAAGCACTTGAGTGCTTATTCCATTATCCTCAAAATAAAAGAAGGAATAAATAAATAAAGGCTCACCCTGGGTGTCTGTGCCACATGATCCACCAGCCGTAGAGCTCTGGCAAACTCTTCGTCTTGTGTGTGTGTGTGTATGAGAGTGTGTATACGTCCATGCATGTATGTGTGTGCATCTTCGTCTTGTGTGTGTGTGTGTATGAGAGTGTGTATACGTCCGTGCATGTATGTGTGTGCATCTTCGTCTTGTGTGTGTGTGTATGAGAGTGTGTATACGTCCGTGCATGTATGTGTGTGCATCTTCATCTTGTGTGTGTGTGTGTATGAGAGTGTGTATACGTCCGTGCATGTATGTGTGTGCATCTTCGTCTTGTGTGTGTGTGTGTGTGTGTGTGTGTGTTGTACCTGGGCTAGAGCTCTGAGGTTCACCATTGGTGAGATTTTGCGTATGTGACCATTTTTACCCACCATATAGGTAGCTGCATTCCGACTTTGGTGATGGTGTCTAAACAGAACACCTGTGTGCATGCGTTTTTAAAAAGAAAAATCGTCATTCCGGAATGTCCTACACTTCAGAAAGGAGGAACAGGATTTTAAGACATGTGCAAGATGTTCTGCATGTGTATGCACATGAGGCCTTGGTTTATATACTCTCATCCGAAGGACTTTTGAGGGATTGGAGTCAGTACTGGAGTTGACTCCAGGGAAAAATCCCCCCAAAATGAGCGCCTCTGTGGTGGGTTGATCCCTGGCCGCCAGATCATGAGTGCAAGGCTCTAGACTAACTACTGGGCTATCTTGCCTCCCACAAGCTTTCCTTCACTACAGGCTATCTTGCCTCCCACAAGCTTTCCTTCACTACAGGCTATCTTGCCTCCCACAAGCTTTCCTTCACTACAGGCTATCTTGCCTCCCACAAGCTTTCCTTCACTACAGGCTATCTTGCCTCCCACAAGCTTTCCTTCACTACAGGCTATCTTGCCTCCCACAAGCTTTCCTTCACTACAGGCTATCTTGCCTCCCACAAGCTTTCCTTCACTACAGGCTATCTTGCCTCCCACAAGCTTTCCTTCACTACAGGCTATCTTGCCTCCCACAAGCTTTCCTTCACTACAGGCTATCTTGCCTCCCACAAGCTTTCCTTCACTACAGGCTATCTTGCCTCCCACAAGCTTTCCTTCACTACAGGCTATCTTGCCTCCCACAAGCTTTCCTTCACTACAGGCTATCTTGCCTCCCACAAGCTTTCCTTCACTACAGGCTATCTTGCCTCCCACAAGCTTTCCTTCACTACAGGCTATCTTGCCTCCCACAAGCTTTCCTTCACTACAGGCTATCTTGCCTCCCACAAGCTTTCCTTCACTACAGGCTATCTTGCCTCCCACAAGCTTTCCTTCACTACAGGCTATCTTGCCTCCCACAAGCTTTCCTTCACTACAGGCTATCTTGCCTCCCACAAGCTTTCCTTCACTACAGGCTATCTTGCCTCCCACAAGCTTTCCTTCACTACAGGCTATCTTGCCTCCCACAAGCTTTCCTTCACTACAGGCTATCTTGCCTCCCACAAGCTTTCCTTCACTACAGGCTATCTTGCCTCCCACAAGCTTTCCTTCACTACAGGCTATCTTGCCTCCCACAAGCTTTCCTTCACTACAGGCTATCTTGCCTCCCACAAGCTTTCCTTCACTACAGGCTATCTTGCCTCCCACAAGCTTTCCTTCACTACAGGCTATCTTGCCTCCCACAAGCTTTCCTTCACTACAGGCTATCTTGCCTCCCACAAGCTTTCCTTCACTACAGGCTATCTTGCCTCCCACAAGCTTTCCTTAACTACTAGGCTATCTTGCCTCCCCAAAACTCTTCTAAAAAAGAAAGAGGGAGGAGGGGCTGTTGATTAATGTGCAGGCAAGGTGTTCTGCATGCATGCACACATGGAATCTTGGTTTCATAGTATCATCTGAAGGCCTTTGTGAGGGGTGGAGTCAGTTTCAGTGTTAGATCCCGGGCATTGTTGTAGGAATTTGTACAATCTGTTATACTTAACTAAGTGAAGATATAGTTGAGAGCAGAATCTTTTAACTGTATTCAAGTTGTTGTTGTTGTCGTTATTGTTGTTGTCGTTGTCCTCGTCCTCCTCCTTCTTCTTCTTCTTCTTCTTCTTCTCTTTCTCCTCCTCTTTCTCCTCCTCTTTCTGCTGCTCCTCCTCTTTCTCCTCTGCCTCCTACTCTTGAATATCTTTGACCTCTTCTTCAGTGTGAGTAGGGGAGATAGGGGGTGTGGTGTGCTTAGTTGGAGAAGTCCTACAAAATGTATTCGAGAACACCTTTCAAATTGAATTCAGAGTTTCCAGGGGAATCTGAATTTCAAAGGGTCAGCAGGTCAGCTTTCACACTGACGTGATTCAGTGACAACATCACTACTACTAGTACTACTTCTTCCTCCCTCCCTCCCTCCTCACCACACTGACATCGATTAATCATCGTGATAACAAGATCAGCCGACGCACTTTGACCTCCACATGTCGCCCGGCCCTTGGTGAGGCGGGAAAGAAAGAAGGAAGGAAGACAGAAAGAAAAGTATGCCTGCATTTTTTTTTATCAGCAGTCCCTGGGCAGCCTTGGGGCAGTAATGATCAGTGGGTCATACTGGACCAGTGATTACATGGTCATGACTAATGCATGTGCCTGGCGTTTTATGGTTTTCCTGCTTGGCAACTTCAGGTTACAGGTTTTTTCCCCCTACCGCTGATGGGGTGGGGTGGGGTGGGGTGGGGATTGCCTGGTGGTTTGGGTGATGGGCCTTGCGCTCGTGATCTGCAAACCCGGGTTTGAATCTTGTTCAGGAGGTATTTTTCCTCTGGAGTTCACAACAGTGTTGACTCCTCTCCCCCTAAAAGTCCTTCGGATGAGACTATAAACTGAGGTGCTGTGTGCAAACGTAAAAAACATACGCGGAAATCTTGCGCGTATAACCCGTTCTGCTTTTCGGAAGAGTAGGCCACTGTGTGCCGGTGGGAACAGGTGATAAAATTTAGAAAACTGCATACACATAGGGACTGGATGTAATAAAAGCACATGAGTGCTTATTCCATTATCCTTGAAATAAATTTTTTGGAAAAAAACATCTATAGGGTTCTGCCTTGATTTTTAAAAAAAGTGGAGCTGTAACTTTAGTGTATGGTGTGTGTGGGAGAGGGGGGGGATGTGTGGTGTGGTGGTATGTGGGGTGTGTGTGGTGTGGTGTGTGTGTGTGTGTGGGGGGGGGGGGGTGCCTTTGGTGGCCCAGGTGTAGTGTGTAGTTCACGCATCACACCCATCCTGAAACAAAAGGTCTTGTGTTCAAACGCTACTGAAAATGGTGCCAGATTTGAACATGTGTATAAGATGTTTTGCGTGCATTCGCACCCAGGGACCTCGGCTTACAGTCTCATCTCAAGTGTGACTGTGGTGTGGGTTCACCCCGATACTGTGTTGTAAACAAGGAAACTAGCAAAGTAAATGAAATGCTTTGGGCCATAATGACAGCATGCGATGATGGACTGTTTCTGCTACAGGTTACTAATTAAGGTCATTTGTTGAAGAGAAGTCAAGGACATTTTAACAAACTTGGGTAAAGGACTCCCTGCGTATGTTAGAGAGAGAGAGAGGAGGAATGGAAAATCATTACCAACAAGAAACAGCTTAACTGTAGAGTAAGTTGAATTAACCAGCATGATTAGATTGGATTGGATGTAGAATATAACTTATAAGGTAGTAGAAACATTCAAGGATTATGATTCATTTGAAAGTTGTCATGCGTTCAGAAATGTTGGAGTTATTTCAAACTTGTAAATTATTAGTATGAAAGTTTAATGCTGGAATCAGGGAAGGCGGGGTTTTTAATGGGTTTTGTTGTTGGTGGTTTTTTGTTTTTTGTTGTTTTTTTTCCTCAACTAAAGATTCTTGTGCATGTGACCATTTTCCCCCCCTCCCCCCACTCCCCAGCCATTGAGGTACCCGTATTCCAACTTAGGGATACAGTTGGTAATTGAACCTACTAATATTGCCAGGACATCTTGCGCACACATTAAATCCTGTTCCGCTTTTCGAAAGAGTAGGCCATCGTGTGCCAGTGGGAACAGATGACAAAATTTACAAAACCGCATACACATGGGGACTGGATGTAAAAAAGCACATGAGTGCTTATTCCCTTATCCTCGATATAAAAGAATAAATAAATAAATAAATTTTAAAAAGACAGTCGTGAGGTACCTCCATTTTCTTTCTAATTGTCAACTATCCTGGGTTATTTTGACGTGCACAAGTCTGTAAATACACAGGTCTGACTGGTTTAGAATTAGTCTCCTCCAGAAGACTTGACATTCAGTTCAATTTTCCCGTCAAACTGGCAAGAAAGGGCAAGGCTGGGAATCAAACCCCAAACCTCAACAGTTTACTTTGTTAGGCAGGCGAATATTTAAAAACCATCCTGCCACCTTCCTTCTTAGGTAAGTGTTTATGATATCATTGATCTGTACAGTGCATTGTTTGTAAAATCTTGGAAGTAATGTACTGGTAAACAAATAACATTTCCTCCATAAAACAGAAAAAGAAACATGAAACAGATGAAGGTGGATCATCTTAGAAAACACCCACGCATGATAAAAAAAACAAGCAACAATATAAAGAGCCTGTGGCAACTGGCAGTCTGTCTCAGCTGCTTTCCCTGCACCCTCCCTCTACATGCCCATGAACATAATTGTTCTAGTGAGATATACAGTTAATAGCGAGAAAAGTGCCTGGGTGTTCTGGCCAAAAATGCCTCCTCCTCTTTCTAAAGTGGAATTCAGGTTAAAAATCTGTTAGTTCAGAGTCTGTGTTTCAACTTGTCGATCAAGAATAAAAATGGCCTTGAATGGAAAACTGAATTATTATGCATTTTTATGACTAACATAGATTCTGTACTGTTTTTTTTCTTTCTGCATTCTGACTTTGGGGAGGATGTTTTTAGAAACACAACACCAGTGTGCTGGTGGTTTTGTAAATGTCACCCATACCCACCAGCACACAATGGCCTACTCTTCCGAAATGCAGAATGGGTTATAATGTATGAGGTGCAAAATTTTCTCTGTGTGTCCGCACACAGGACCTTGGCTTATGGTCACATCTGAAGGACTTTTGAGGGACTGGAGTTGGCACTGATGTTAAATCTTAAGGGCAAATCCTCAGATCAGGAGCACAACACTCTAACCACCAGGCTGTCCTGCCTCCTGCTCTGTGATCTGAATGTGGTTCAGCCCTAGTAGAAATACCCCTGTGGGATGCTGGAGGCCTGCCAGTATCAATAGCACCCCCACCTTCTGGAAATTCTGTGCTAGGAATTCCCTCTTTTCTCAGTCCCTGTCTTTGTTTCTGCCTTGTTTCTTTTCTTCTTCTCATCTCCTTCTTGTCTATTTTCTGCCTTCTTGGTCCATTCTCCTGCCTTTTTTTCAGAAAGATTAAACAATTTTTCTCTCCCATGCTGAAGAGTTAGATGTGCTGGGCCTGACTTTTCAGGCGCTTAACGGCAGTGCAGTGAATTTTCGCTCATATGACAGATTACAATAGTTTCTGTCTGAGTGTTTGACAAGAAGAAGAAGAAGAAGCCCTTGTAGAGTGTAAGAACTTCAGAACTGGGGGTTGAAAGAAAAGCACTCGCTAGAGTAGAAGGGGGCTTCTTCTCTGAAGATCTGTTGTGCAGCTCCGACTACAGTTTCTATCTACTAACACTATAGCCTCTACTTTTTATCCTTTGCTGTTGGCTTGTACTTTTATTCAGCACTAGGGCAGTTCAGAACAGGGAGCACTTTGGCATTCTGCAACACTTCCCTGCCACACACACACACACAGAGTGGGAGGGAGGGAGGGAGCATGGCAGACTAATTTGACAGAATTATTTCATGATTATCCAAAGAGCCATTTGCTCGCCTCTATAGAGTCCTGACCATGTTGAAGCGGAGGCTGGGATGAATGGGAGATGGCGTGAACGTGACTGAGTCATTTGTGCCATGCTAGCGCGGGGTTTCGGAAAATTGACACTCTGTGTAGTGTTAGTTTGAGAAGTCTGCTCACATACTGACATACTGCGCTTCCTCAGTGTTCAGGACAGTTTATGATATATTCATTATCCTCTGTGTGTGGATACAGGGAGTGTTTTCAGAGAGAATTGGGATAATACCCTGCCTCAGCCGTTGTGTCCATATGGTGAATGTGGGATACCGCTGCCTGGATCAGCTTGGCTGCATCAGTATGATGGATATTTGTGATACTTGTTATGAAAAGCTGCTGTGTTCCACGAACAGTGGATACATGTTGCGAAATGCTTCCTTCCAATGTATCTCAATTTCTTGAACATTGAATTTGATGTGATATTTTCAAATGGTACTGTGAGCGTTGGACACAAATTGTGAAATATCGTATTTGAGTTTGTGCGTATTAGGACAATTATACGTGATATGTGTTTTAGTTCCCATATCATGGGCAGTAGGATGAAGCTCTTGATACTTCTTCTGTGCCAGTGCAGAATGTTCAGAATGGATTCAATGATGAACACATACTGTGTGTGATGGGTATGAACAAACATCGGACTTGTAACTGTGGCTGTATCATTTCACTCTAGCAGATGTCATAGTTGACTCAGAGTTTGGTCTCTGTACTTGACAGTGAATGTAGCTCTCCTGGAGGCATCTGCAGATTGAATTGAATATATAATGTTTAAAACAAATGCTTCCTGCAGAAATGAGAACCTGAAAGAAATCGAGACTATTCCTTTAATTAGTATGCGATGTGTGTCATTATAGTTTATGTTGTAAAGCAGTAATCTTTTGATAGTGTCTTTCTTACTGCCAAATACTGAAGTGGTGTATTCAAAATACTATGAACATTGTTTTCATGTACTGATTAAAAAACATTTAGAAAGTCTATGAAAAGAGAGCGGAGAAACTTTCACTGCTTCCATTTCCTTGCACAGCTGTGCATAACTTTTGTTCCCAACAGCTGAAACTAACTTCAGTTTCCATTGGATGAAATTAATGTCATATTGGACGACTGGTCTGGATTGATTCATCTTCATTGTTTTGTAACAAGAAAATGGGGATTCTTCATTTTGTCTCTGTATATTAAATTATGCATCAATAAAATATGCTCAGAAGATAACTTGTTTCAGTACTACGAGGCAAGGCACACATGTAAGGATCTTTGAAAAAAATTGATATTGCTCAAGAGAGAGACAAAAAAAAAGATATTGCTCAAGAGAGAGACAAAAAAAAAAGATATTGCTCAAGAACATTGTTGTATGTCATGAAGTGGCCTGTAACAATATTCGTGGTGATATGTTTTTCTCCATCATATATTGTTATAAGAAACAGTATGTTGCTGATCACTGCAGGTGTAAGCCAAGATGTAAAACGTACAACACTGCTGGCATATTTTGTTGATATATAACATATTTTTTATTATTTGATGAAAACCTCAGTTCGATGAAAGTGGAACAGAAAGGAGAAGAAAGAAAGCAGAAAGAACATTCTCTTCACTGAGGATATATAAAAAAAAAGGACACAAATCCAAACTCAGACACGGGAAACCAACACTGGAACACAGGAGAACAGCAGCAACTGTAGCCTGGAGAGGTGGACAACAGCTCAGCAGCAGCAGCAGCAGCAGCAGCAGCAGCAGCAGCAGTAGGCCCTCACGGAAAAATCCCCCTTCTAGCCAGTGTTTCAGCCTGCAACTTCCCAACACTCCACTACAATACCAAGGGAGTCAACAAGTTGACCACACTTTCTACAAAACCTGGTGGACACGAAACACACCGCCATCATGTCAAGCTTCTTCAGCTTCTGGAGCAAGAAAGAATCTGAGAACTCTGCAGGTGACAGCACAACCCAGACACCTGACCCTGCATCTAACACTGAAGAATCCAGGTCTCCGTCATTACCACAGAACGGGGATTCAAAGGAGGTGGCAGGACTGCCCTCAGGTGCAGTGGATGTTGTCTCCAAACGACCCGCCAGCGTCAGTGTCTTCAAAGGGAAAGAAAGGGGGAGAGAGCAGAGGGAGGTGAGGTGGAGGGGGCAGCGTGTATCAGCGGTTTAACCTTCAGTTTGTTCTCAGGTCTATCGAAACTGTTGATTGCTATGTGAAGGTTAGTAAGGACTAATACATAATAATGATAATATAATAATAATAATAGTGATAATAAATAATCATAATAATCAATAATGATGATAATTGGAATTTATATAGTGCTATATATTGCAAAAACAAATCAAGTTCTGGAAGTTCTGCATGAGAATAATAATTATAATAATAATAATGTTTAATGATAAAAACAACAATAATAAAATAAAAAATAAATAAATAAATGGAATTTATATAGCGCTACATCTTGCACAAACAAATCAAAGCACTTGAAGCACTGCATGAGCATTGCAAGTAGGTTCAGGTAAGGGTGGATTTTGGCGGTACTAAGCATGCGCCTGGTCTTTCATAAAGCACCACAAGTAAACATGTGTATAACGTGTGTAAAGGTACCCTACACAATTCAAAACTATATATGAATCTGTAAGTTACACTTGCTGATATTGCAGGCATGCCTGTATTCACTTCATTAAATTAATGCCAGTTAGGTGGGCGTACACTTATAAATTTATTGGAGTGCTAGTACCTTGCGTGATCTACATATGCTTTCATGTATACACACTCACTTACACAGTCACACACATGCACACATGTATGTAACACACACACACACATTCTTTCTCACTTTGTCTCTCTCTGTCTGTCTGCATCTGTCAGTCAGTCAATCTGTCTCTATCTCAGTCTGTCTCTGTCTCTCTGTGTCTGTCTGTCTCTATGTGTCTCTGTCTCTCTATGTGTCTCTCTCTCTGTGTCTGTGTCTTAGTTATGAATACAGGCACGCAGTCATACACTCTCTCTCTCACACTTTTTTCATAAGGGGCCTTGGCCTATAAAATGAATAAACAATCCGAATCTGAATCCCTCTCTCACCAGTCCACATCTGTATCTACCCTTTCATACATGTGTACAACTTACAAGCAAACCCAAACGTTTACAGCTGCATCCATCATCATACATGCCCGCTGTTTTCTGGGAGTGCGCATGCTTACTTGCTCACTGTTTCACTGCCTTTCTCATTCTCACAGCAAAGAGACCTCTGCAAGCCATGTTTCACTGACTTTCTCATTCACACTTACTAAATACAGTACAGCAGAGAGAGCTCTGCAAGCCATGTTTCACTGACTTTCTCATTCACACTTACTACATACAGTACAGCAGAGAGAGCTCTGCAAGCCATGTTTCACTCACTTTCTCATTCACACTTACTACATACAGTACAGCAGAGAGACCTCTGCAAGCCATGTTTCACTGACTTTCTCATTCACACTTACTACATACAGTACAGCAGAGAGAGCTCTGCAAGCTATGTTTCACTCACTTTCTCATTCTCACTTACTACAGTACAGCAGAGAGACGGGCTGTAAAAAGTATTCGGCATCGTAAAGCAGTCATTACCAGAGCAGTGTAGAAAATGTATGTCGGGACTCACAGCTGACACGACAAGGTTGCTTCTGCTGTGTAACTAGTGTGGGGTGTGTATACCTGTACATAGTGCGTGGGCTCTTTGAGAGTAGGCGCAAAGCTCAGACTCTTAGCTTATGAATGATTGAATGTGTGAGTGACTGATAGAGCGCATAAAAAGTCTCCACAGCACGCTCACATTGGCATGAGGGAAACGGGATAGCCTAGTGGTTAGAACATTGCACTCACAATCTGACGACCCGGGTTCCATTCCCGTTCAAGGGGATATTTTCCCTGGAGTTAACATCAGTGCAGACTCCACTCTCCCAAAAGTCTTTCAGATGAGACAACCGAGGTCCCGTGTGCGAACGCACGCAGAACATCTTGCGCACACATTAAATCCTGCTCCGCTTTTCATAAGAGTAGGCCATTGTGTGCCGGTGGGAACAGATGACAAAATTTACAAAACCACATACACATGGGGACTGGATGTAAAAAAGCACATGAGTGCTTATTCCATTATCCTCGATATAAAAGAATAAAATAATAAATAAATAAATAAAATGACAGACCACGGCACTGGGAGAGAAGACATTAAAAAAAAAAAAAAGTGGGTGGTGGGAGTGGGAAAGGTCAAGGATACAAGGTCAGGGGAGCTAGATATAGAGAGCTTTACAAACTTGCTCTGGATTTTATTTTGAGGATATTGGAATAAGCATTCGTGTGGTTTTTTGTTTTTTAATCCAGTCCCTGTGTGTATGCTGTTTTGTAAATTTTGTTGTCCATTCCCACTGGCACACAGTGGCCTACTCTTCCGAAAAGCGGAACGGGTTTTAGCATGTGCGCAAGATGTTCTGTGTGTGTTTGCAAACAGGACCTCGGTTTATAGTCTGATCTGAAGGACTTTTTGGGGAAGTAGGGGGGAGTAGAGTCAGCACTGATTAAAGTTATATGATATCAACAAAACAAGACAGTGTTTTTTGTGAGCGGATAAAACTTTAGAACAGACTATGTATTATATAAGAACATATTGACAGAGAAATGATAAAATGAAGTAGTTTTAAGGGAATGATTTGGTTGTAAGTTGAAAGGGAAAAAACACACCCTTCGTTTCCTTCTTCTCCTCCTCCCTCTCCTCACACAGGCTTTATCTATAATTGTCCAAGGTTACATATCGATACTTCTGCAGGGCTCACCCATTTTATTTTTGATTTCATAGAAAAAGTATTTGAAACAAGTGACCGAGGTAACGCTGATAAAGAATGGGTGAAGGCTTTTGCGTCACCAGGCAGTCTGTTACTTAGTTTCCTCAGCTTGACATCCTTCCCCTAGTCACTGATATTTTGTCATTATAGGGGACGGGATAGCTCAGTGGTCGGAGCACTTCGCTTTCCCCCAGCCAAGTTAAGTTGCGTCGAGCTTGGTTACCAGTTGGATGGGTGACCGTTTGCGCGCCCTGGCTTCAGTACAGTTCCCCCAGTTCACCCAGCTGTAAATGGGTACCTGCCCTCTTTAGGGTCAGGGAAGGTAAAGCAGCGAGGGAGAGGAGATGGGCGCCGCCCTCAATATGCTGGCCCTAGAGAAGTGAGGTCTCTGACGCCTCGCTCCCCTACGACCTTATAGGTTATAGGACTCCTTTACCTTTACCTTTATAGAACAGGCACTCAGGTTGGAAGTGTAGCACAAGTTGTATGTATGTATGTATACATAACACAGCACTGTTGTGTGTTTGCAGGGTGCCCGGATCTGGGTACCTGACCCGGACAGCGTATGGCGAGCTGCAGAGCTCCTGGAAGACTTCAAGGGGCAGCCCAAGATCAAGATCCAGTATGAAGACGCCGAGGTGAGAGCAGCGGCACTGTTGAGTGATCAGTAGCATGAGAGTTGCCCTGGCCAAATTCTGAAATCCACTCTGATAGGGAAACAAAGACAGTTGCAGACAGGTAAAAAGAAAGAAAAAAAAGGGTGGCGCTGCTCTTGTGGCAAAGTGCTCTTCCTGGGGAGAGCGGCCCGAATTTCACGCAGAGAAATCTGCCGTGACTTAAAGTGGTATGAAAATGAAAGGAAAAAAAAGTTCTCCTGTGGATGATGAGGTTTCAGAGATCTATGCGGATATGTATTTTCTCATGGGCAGGGTGACTGTTGAAGATGATCATTTTTTGATTGATATTGTGATAAGATTTTGATGTTTTCATGTACACTGGGTTTGATTCATAGACAGATTGGGTTGAGAACATTCAGACATATATTGTGATAGATTTTGATATTA
>CM054165.1:8303382-8325882 GCA_028751875.1 Rapana venosa
TTGTTCTTAGATAGATGGCTTGATGATAAAAAGCAAATGCATTGCTTATTCAATGTACCATCTGGAAATAAAAATTTGACTTGACTTGACATAATACACTGACAAAGATACATGTACATTCAGTAACTGATGCTTTACAGGTTTAAACAGCATTTCTATCTTTTGTTATTGTTATTTTTTGTTCTTCTTTTCCTTGAACCATCTGGGAAGTCATTTGGGGGATTGCACTCAAGAGCTTTGCACCAGATTCCTCCTTTTGTGTAGTGTCATTTAAATTAATGGTTTCATGGCATTGACTTTGTTAAGTATGCCGTCATGTGCTCGGGTTTCGTTAATTTGATATCAGCATTTTCCCTCTTGGGTTTGTAATAGATTATTTCAATACTATATTTATTTTTATTTTTTGGGGGTGGGTTTTTGTGTTAAAGTAATGTCCAGTTTTAACTTCTTTATAACAGCTTCTGTTCATAATTTTCTGTTGCACTGGTATTTGGAAAGATGCGCACATTGATTATGACATGGACAGTGAGGCTGCTGGGATTTTGGGGTTGTTTAAAAAAAATTATTGTGAAGGAAATCTCTACAAGTGACAGTAGAGAAAACAACACAAAACAATCAAAAACAACAACAAAACCACATCATTTATTTCCCTTTGTTGCTCAGAAAATTTTTTTAAAATCAAAACTTACATTTCTATGCAGGGGACAAGAGAAGAAAAGCACTGTAGCTTCAACACTGCTCACTTAGCCTTTGGTAAAGTAAAGGTAAAGGTGTCTCAAACCTACACAGTTGTAGGAGAGCAAGGCGTCAGAGACCTCACTTCCTAGGGGCCAGCATAATGAGGGCGGCGCCCATCTCCTCTCCCTCGCTGCTTTACTTTCCCTGACCCTAAAGAGGGCAGGTACCCATTTACAGCTGGGTGAACTGGGGGATTTGTGAACCAAGGCCACACAAACGGTCACCCATCAACTGGTAACCACGCTTGATGCTGCTTAACCTTGGCTGGGGGAAAGCGAGTGCTCTGACCACTGAGCTGTCCTGTCCCCTTAGCCTTTGGAGTGTAGCGTTACTACTGAGTGTTGATGAATGCATCACTACTGTGTGTGGAAGAGACTGATAGGGAGGGCTGAGTCATCTCTGGCTGGGTGGCTAATAGCTGAAGCCAGTAATTAATATGCTGAGGCATAATGCCACAGTTTTCAGATGAGTGCCTCTGAAATGAAAGAGCATGATATATTATGTTGAATGCTTATGTCTAGGGTGTGTGTGTATGACTGTGTGTGTGTGACTGTGGTGTGTGTTGTGTGACTGTGTGTGTGACTGTGTGTGTGTGATGTGGTGAACTCTGTGTGTGTGTGTGTTGTGTATGCTGTGTGTGTGTGACTGTGTGTGTATGATGTGTGTGTGTGACTGTGTGTGTGTGTGTGTGTGGTGTGTGTGACTGTTGTGTGTGTACTGTGTGTGATGTGTGTGTGTGTGTGTGTGTGTGTGTGTAATAAAGCAGTCTGGGAATAATTACTAGTTCTGTGTTTTTGTTTTCTTCTTTTCTTTCATTGTCGAATGCTCAGACAACATATTATTATCTGTTATGTTTTATGAGCGATTGATAATGTAGCTGTTAGCTTAAATGAAAAGGATATTGTGCATCTGTTGTTTTGGGCACCCCACCCTAGGTGGATCTTTTATACTGTGTGGGATTTCTGACAATAGCCACATAAAGAAGTAACTAATGAGGTTGTGAAACAGAAGTTGAACAAAGAGAAATCATCCCAACCTTCATATTGATGGGCAGTGTGGTAAAATGGACAAAACATTCTCTCCAGAATAAGGATAGCCTGATGCTATGGTGGAGAGGGGGGGGGGGGGGGGGGGGGGGGGGGGGGGGGGGGGGGGGGGGGGGAGATAGATTTAGCAAATGTACAAACAGAAATCACTGCAAATCTCCATATTCTGAGATAGTGTGATAATAAAATGGACAAAAAATATTGCCCCCCCCCCCCCTCTCCCCATTCTTACTGCAGAAGAAAGCTATTATTTAAAGTTTAAACACAGACAGATTTAACAAATGAACAAACAGTAACAATTTGACCTTTCCTTGTTCTGGGACAGTGTGATAAAATGAATGGAAATATTGTCTTCTGCTATCAGCAAGTAATGACACAAGACATAAGTGTAACAAAGAAACCAGCGGACATCATCTCGACCCTACAGTCATATTTGTCAACATGGTAATGAATGAAAATGTCATCTGCTGAGGAAAGCTATGGGGAAGAAAGAGAGTGATAAATTATCAAAATGAACCGGTGGAAACCACCAGAGCTCTTCATATTCTGAGATAAACATTATGAAGATGCTGTCTTCTGCAGACTAGAGAGTGTGTGGCTGTGTTTACCAGCTACTGGCTTCGATTTCAAGTCTTTTCAGCAAGCGTGAGGATGCTAAGATGGAGTCAGTAATGAACAATGATAGTGAAAATAGTAATGATGATAATAATGATGATAATAATAATATAATGATAATAATGATGATTTTTTTTTTCAAGTTTTACTGCTTTATAAAATTCAGAACAAAATACACAATAAGAAACATAATGGCATTAATGACTGCGCAAGATTTTTTTGCCAGTTTTTTTATGAGAAATATTGCCAAAACAAGATTAATTACATCTACAGCTGTGCTGGTTGTTGATTTGTGATTAAAGAATACTTATGATTTTCTTGCTTAAATAATCAATTTATTTATTTATTTCAAAAACATCTCGGTGAAACGTATGGCTTTTACAGACATGGTATTGATAGTAATGATAGCACTGATTTTAACGGTAGGGTGACATACAGCAAAGTGATGATAATGATGATGATAACGAGGATGAGGATGATGATAATGACGAGGATGATGATGATGATTATGATGATGGGGACGATGATGATGACGACGACAACGATGATGATGATGCTGTACATGGAAAAAGGACGTGTAGATGACAGTGAATGATGATGATGATAATGATAATGATGATGGTGATGATAATAATGAGGATAATGATGATGATAGCGATGCTGTACATGGAAAAAGGATGTTTAGGTGGCAGTGAGGGATGGTGATGACATTAGGGCCCAACACATACTACATCAATCAGGTTTCCAGTCTAGAGGCCACGTGAAAGTCAGTCAATAAATAACCTAGTGGACCATAATTATGACATAGCAAGGCCTTAGCTGGATCAGTATACTTCGACACACTATGCATCTATACTACTGCTGCTGCTGCTGCTGCTGCTGCGGCTGCTGCTGCTGCTGCTGCTGCTGCTACTACTACTACTACTACTACTACTACTACTACTACTACTACTGTAGTATTGTAATATCTGTGGTAAAGATTATTATGCGTAAACTTGGACAACATTGATTCAATTGGGATGCAATAGACTTGCATGTGCCTTTATCCTTACAAGAGGGGTACTGCTTACTAGAACAAAAATCATGGAGAAAGGTCACCAAACTAATGAGCAAAATGAGAGATTTTAAACTAGAACTGCAATTAATACTGATAATTTAACAGTCGTGAACCATTCAGAAGCTTGTCTAAATGCTTTTACGTCAAGAAGAATTACTGCTTTATTTTGTAGAATGAAACTAAATGCAATAATAACCAAATTCAGCAAAAATGGTAAATGTCTATGTGGTGAGAATATCACCAATACTCATATACTTTTTGACTGCCAGAGTGTAAAACCTTTCATGCCCCATTTTTCTGCAAATTCCCTCACTAGCATATTCAATAATTTAAAACTGGCATTTGAAATTGTGAAAGGCCTTTATCGCAGTCCCTTAGGACATTTGTTATAGTTGCATTAACGTCAATGACTTATTTTCATGCTTTTATAATTCCTGTTGCATTGCCAAGTTTCTTTATGTGAATTTTAAAAAAAAACATGGTTGGTGTTGTGTTGTTTTTTTTTGGGGGGGGGGGGTATTTTTTATTTAATTTTTTTTATTTTATATTATTTTTGTAAAATAATTTTATTATTAAAAATTTTTTTTCCTACAAATTTGTTTTAATAAGACATCCACCCCTCCATTTTTCCTCCTCGTCTAATATCACTAGAAGTGAACAGACGTAAAATTGAAGTCCACAACAACATTGATTACAAACTCAAATCAGCATTTGTATGGCTTGACTATATTTTGTCATACATGTATACATTCTATGCAATATTGTATGAATCTTTGACACAAATTATTGTTCTTGGACTGTTATGTCATGAACAAGAAACACAAAGCTGCATTTGTATGGCATGACCATCGTTTGTTACACATGTTCATGGTGACATTATGGCCAAGCATTACTTACAAATGCTCCTCTCATTAAGTACTCTCTGTGTTGTGTTAAAGATCAAACTGTTGTTATTTTATTGGCATTTTGTTAAATGTTGATTTAAGTTTGTTATGGGCTTTCTTTCTTTTCTATGTTTGCTTGTTGATGTATTTTTGTGTGTGTTTTTTGTGTGTTTTCGGTTGTGGATATGTTTGTTTCATGTGTGTGTTGAGTGTGTTGTGGTGGTGTGTGTGTTTGTTAGTGTTGTGTGTGTGTGTGTGTTATTTTTGGATGGTGTAGTTGTGTTTGTTTGGTTTCTTTTGTTGTGTTCACTTAAATTCATTGTTCATATATAAGAAAAGACTCATACTAAGACCACTCAACTTCAACCCCATGGATCCATGAAGTCGTGGGTTTGAATCTTGGCAGCGTCTGGTGAATTAAAGGTGGGGATTTTTACGATCTCCCATGTCAACTTCAAGTGCCTTAATTCCCTTCATGCATACGCACATGCAGAAGATCAAGTTTACACCTCAAAGATCCCAAAATTCATGTCACTGTTCAGTGGGTTACGGAAACAGGAACATTACCCAGCATACATCCCTGAAGTCGGAATGCGGCTACCTTCATGGTGGACCAAAAAAACCCGGTCACATACGGAAAATCTCACCATTGGTTAACCTCAGAGCCCTAGCCGAGGAACGACAAAAGAAATAATGATGATAATAATAATACTCCGTATGTTGGAAATCACAGCTGATAAGATTGTTCTAGGCAATCATTGATTCACTGGGTGGCTGTGTTTTCTTCCAGCATCATTGGGTTGTAAGTTGGCATGCCACTGTTTCTGTCCATTCTGTCAGTGGTGTGTGTGTGTGTGTGTGTGAGTGTGAGTGTGAGTGTGTGTATGTGAGTGTGTGTGAGTGTATGGTAGAGCCTGCTGTTGTCTCTTGGTTCCAGTCCTGGATGCCTGTTGTAGTGTTGTGCACTTTGTGGTGTATGCCGTAAATGTTTGGAAAAAATAGGCACACTAGTTTGTGTGTAGTTTGTTTTTTTCTTCCCTTTTTCTTCCTTTTTTCTCCCTCTTCTTTTTATTCTTTTTCTTACTGCCCTTTTAAAAAAATTATTCATTTATTTATTTTTTTTTTAACTGTTTTTTTTTTCTCTTTTTTTTCTTCACTTTTTTTTTCTTTCTTTCTTTGTTTCTTTCTTATTCCCACTTCTTTCTTTCTTTCTTTCTTTCTTTCTTTTCTTCTTTTCTGTCTATCTGTCTGTCCCGGCTTTTCTTTGTTCCTTTCTTCCCTCCTTCCTTCTGTCCTTCCTTCCTTCCTGTTTTTTTGTCTTTCTTTCTTCCTGTCTTCCTTTTTACTCAGTTTTTTCTCTCACCAGAATTGCACAAGTTATATGCTGCATCATCCAGTTGTTTTTTCCCCTCAGGGTTCAGCATCAAGCTTTTTATTTAAAAAAAAAACCCACCTATTTTTCATAGTTTTTTTTTTATATAGCATCCCCGCTGCATATTGTTTTTGTGTTGTGGAAGAACCTTGTGTCAGTGTGAGTGACTGTGAAGAAAGGTGATCCCAGTTTTGTTCTTTATTGTTCCTGTGTAATATGTTTTAGGCGTGTTTCTGTGTTATTTTCATAGAGACAAAGTCTTCGTCATTAATATCAGAGTTCTTGTTAACCCCAAAATATTTTCAAAACACCATTGCCAGAAAACATTGATAGAAATCCAAAATGACAGCCAGTTATTGAACAAAGAAGTTTCGTGAAAATAAAATTGTTTTGATATTTTTAAACTTATCTTATTCTTTACAAAGGGTAACAGTAATAATACTTTGTTCTGTCATTCACAACAGGTGATCCATTCTTTAGACACAGCAGTGTTAATCAGTCAAATACTACTACTAATAATAATGTATGGAATTTATATAGCGCTGAATCTTGTAAAGCAACAAATCAAAGCGCTCAATACTAACCAGATGCAAACCATGCTCGTTTTCTTCCAGTACAGGCGTGTTTGATAGAAGGCGTTGAGACCGTTTACTGACTACAGACTAATGAGACAAACTAAATCTTCCCCTGTGGGGATGCCGGGGGCCTGTCAGTATACTTAGCATCCCCCCACCTTCTGAGAATTCTCTGCTAGGAATTCCCTCTTTTCTATCCCTTTCTTTGTTTCTGCCTTGTTCCCTTTCTTCCTGCCACCTCCTTCTTGTCTCTCTTCTGCCTTCTTGGTTCATTCCCTGGCCTTGTTTCTCAGAGAGACTTCAAAGAGAACGATTCTCTCCCGCGCCAAAGTTGGATGCACTGTGCCGGACTTGTCAGGCGATGTAACAGCCCTGCTAAAACATTCTCGCTCATATGACTGACAGCAGTAGTAGTTACTGTCTGAACTTTCGACCGGGATGAAGAAGAAGCGGAACATCAAAGTGTTAAAAGTGAGAGGTGGAAACACTGGCTAGAAGGGGGCTTCTTCTTCTCTGAACGTCTTCTGCTGGTGAACTCTTGCCTTTACCGAAACCTGGCTGAGTCCCGCCGTACCGAACTGCGACCTCTCAATAGACGGCTTCGGTCAACCCATTCGGCTTGACAGAGACTCACACGCAACGGGGAAGGCACAAGGCGGAGGTTTGTGCTTCTACATCAACGAGCGTTGGTGTGGTGATGTTAAAATTAGAACTACGCTATCGGTGGAGGACATTGAACTGCTCTCTGTTTCGCTCCGGCCTTTTTACTTACCACGGGAATTCCCGCAATTATTTTTCACTTTAGTTTACATTCACCCCAAAGCAAGAGTGGCTAGAGCAATGAACATATATTAGATCACCTCATGTGCTCGATTCTATATCCCTGATGCCCCTAAGTTTATCCTGGGTGATTTCAATAACTGTTCCCTTACTAAACTACTGAAGAACTTATGAACAGTATGTGACTGCCCTACACGAAGAAACACAGACCTTAGACTTGTGCTATGGGACTGTAGCAGGCGCCTATAGATCGTTGCCTTTGCTCCCTGGGATCATCTGACACAACTGCGTTCTTCTTGCACCCATGTACCAGTCAGTGTTTCGGCGCCTTCAACCATAGTCAGGACCGCAAAAAAATGGACTGTGATAGTTATAGCTAGTCTGCAAGGCTGTTTGATTGCACTGACTGGGATTGTTTTATGATGGGTGTTCAGATCTGAATGAGCTCACTGATGTTATTTGTTCTTATCATTTCATTTTGTGTTGTTGTGTCATTCCAACTAAGGAGATAACCATTTACCCCAATAACAAGCCTTGGGTTACAAAGGATCTGAAAGTGTTTTAAACAAAAAGAAAGTAGTATTTTACACAGGCACAGAACAACAAAAGAAGGAAGTAAACAAAGAAGTCAAAGCTGCTGTTGCACGGGCAGACGTATATTAAAATAAGATAGAAGACAAGTTTGCGAGGAACAATTTCGTTCTGCATGGCAGGGTATCAAAAATATCTCTGCAGTAAATATGGTAGGTGGTCCAACATAGGTCAAAGATCAGTTTGCAGGGAGTATGTGATAACAACTTACCAGACCATCTAAACGCATTTTTTACTCGCTTTGAAAAGCATGATTTCTCAGATGATTAAATGATCTGAAGCAATCCCTAGTTTCTGAGAATAGGTCATTGTTGATGAAGAAATTATCTGTAAGCACTTAAAGGCAATAAATATTAACAAATCCCGGACCAGATGGTATATGTGGAAGAACCTTGAAATTCTGCGCTATGAGCTTGCCAGTGTCCTTCAACACCTGTTCCAGGCCTCACTGGATACTTGTCAGATTCCTGTTATTTGGAAAAACTTCCAATGTAATACCTTCCAAAGAAACCCAATCCTTCTCGGCCTAACGATTTTAGACCTGTAGCTCTCACATCTCTTGTGATGAAAACGCTGGAAAAGATCGTAAAATCTCTCATTCTTTCTGCTACAGAGAAAGACCTTGACCACTGCAATTTGCATACAGGTCTCGAAGGGGTGTCGAAGATGCCAAATATTCATTTTGAACAAGTTGTATAGCCACTTGGAAACACCTGACTCTCATGCCAGAATATTGTTCGTGACTTTAGTTCAGCTTTCATACAATGCAGCCTCACGTTCTGGTTAACAAAATAATTTCAAAATTTGACGTAGACAATCAACTTGTTCGTTGGCTGATTGAATTTTTAACCAACAGACCACAGCGTGTTTTGGCCAACAAAATATCTTCTTCGGTTAGATTTACCTGCACTGGTTCTCCGCAGGGTTGCGTCCTTCACCACTTCTGTACATTCTATACACAGATGATTGCAGAAGCAACTATGGAAATTCCTTTCTGGTAAGTTCGCAGACGATAGTGCTCTGTTATCCCTCTTATCCGGATCAGTCTTAGACCATGGTCCAGCCCTCACCGAGTTCGTACATGGTGTGACGAGACCTATTGGAGCTAAATGTTTCTAAAACTAAAGACCTGCCTATCGACTTCAGAAGATCAGGGCATACTCCTAAGAATATTATTATCCATAATCAAGAGGTTGAAAACGTTTTGAACTATAAGTATCTGGGAACTGTTTTTGACACAAGTTAAATGGACGTTAACACTGAGCGTTATTGCCAAAAAGGGACAACAACGTCTGTATTTTCTGAGGAAAACTGAACTCATTTTTTGTAGACAAAAGATCCTTTCCTTGTTTTACAAGTCTTACATTAGAGAGTGTTCTAAGTTTTGCTTTCATTTGTTTGGTACATAATCTCAGTGTTAAAAACAAGAATGGCCTGCAGAGAATTGTAAGAATCTGCTCAAAAATTTGGAAAAGAACAAAGAGATCTCATGTCGTTCTGCAATCAGCAGCTTGTACGCAAAGCCACAGCCATTTTGGCTGATCCTTCTCATGCTTTGTTTCCAGAATTTCAAATGTTGCCTTCGGAACGCCGTTTTCAGTGTCCCTCAGCAAAACCAACAGAAAAAGAAATTCTTTTGTTCCAGTAAGCATTCGACTTCTGAATTCACAATGATGTTGACTACTAGTTCTTACATTTCTCTGAATTATTGCCTGATTGTCATTGTTATGAGAGTAGTCAATACATAATTGTGTGTGTGTGTGTGTGTGTGTGTGTGGGTGCGTGGGTGTGTGAAATAAGTTCGTGGTTCTAGTCAACTGACTTAAAACATTGAATTCATATATTGGTGTATGGTGTGGGTGTGCGTGGGCGTGTTCGCACACACACGTACGTGCGTGTGTACGTGCTGCGTATATGCGTGCGTAAAAATAAGTTTTTATGTCTTCTGTCATGGGTTTAAAATTGTGTTCACAATTGATGTGTGTGCGCATGCGCGCGTTGTGTGTGGTGTGTGTGTGTGTGTGTCGTGACATTTTATTTGAAACCAATAGGAAATATAGCTTTTGTGTCTTTGATATATTTGATGAGTATCAATCTGCCTGTCAGTATTTGTAATTGCCCTTCATGGGATGATTAAGTGTTTTTGACTTTGACTTGACTTGACTTGACTTGAAAGGTTTTATCGTCCATTAACCAAATGAAAGGGACACGTATACACACACACACACATACACACACACACACACACCACACACACACAACACACACACACACACACACAACACACACACACACACACACACACACAAATACATTACATACATACATACATACATACATACATACATATACATACATATATATACATACACACACATACATGTATCTATATCTCTCTATCTATATCTATTATACCTATCTATCTATATTTATATATATATATATTATATATATATATATATATATTATAAAAGGTTTGTTTTACTCTCTTCATATGTATATTTATTATGTTGTATCTCTCTCTCTCTCTCTCTATATATATATATATATATATATTATATATTGTTTGATTTTTTTTTTCTTTTTTTAACAGTTATGTGTTTTTTGCCAGTTGAGGCTGTAGTGATTTTTTTTCCAGTGTGTGTGTGTATGTATGTGTTACATGTGTATACTTGTGTGTGAGTGTGTGGACGTGTGTGTTTGTGTGGAGGTGTGTGTGTGCATGCATGCATGCTTGCATGCATGTGTGTGTGTGTGTAAGACTAAGAGTGTGTGTTTGTGTGCACATGTGCGTGCGTGTGTGTGCAGGCATGCGTGTGTGTTCTTGGCTTGAGCAGAAAACCTGTTCAAGATCTATACCTGCTTGCATGCTGCCCGATTTTAAATTGATCTCTGCACAAAAGCTTTATGTATTTTATACTTGTAAGCATGATGGCATGGTCATGTACACATGTATAATTATGATATGATATCATTTGATTATGATATATATATATATATATTCACATAGATGTAGCAGCTAGTAAACATGTGGATGCTGCTCATACTTGCTCATGCATGAAAGCATGCTTACAGATACACACAAGCATACAGACACACACACACATACATACACACACACACACACATACAGACACACACACACAACATACAGACACACACACACATACAGACACGCACACACACACATGCAGAGTCACACACACATGCAGAATCTCTCTCTCTCACACGCACGCACACATACACACATGCAGTCACAGACACACACACACACACCACAACACACACACACACACACCACACACACACACACACACACACACACACACACACACAGAGCATCGCCTGTTCTTTACTCTTCCTCACCTGAATGAAGAGGTTTTCTTTTTCTCTTTGTGTCTCTTCAGCTGAGATTCTGTCTGTCCATCTGTCTGTCTCTCTGCCTACCTGTCTGTCTGTCTCTCTACCAATCTGTCTGTCTCTGTCTGCCTGTCTGTCCATCTGTCTGTCTCTCTGCCTATCTGTCTGTCCATCTGTCTGTCTCTCTGCCGATCTGTCTGTCACTCTGCCGATCTGTCTGGCCATCTGTCTGTCTCTCTGCCTATCTGTCTGTCACTCTGCCGATCTGTCTGTCTCTCTGCCAATCTGTCTGTCACTCTGCCGATCTGTCTGGCCATCTGTCTGTCTCTCTGCCTATCTGTCTGTCCATCTGTCTGTCTCTCTGCCGATCTGTCTGTCACTCTGCCGATCTGTCTGGCCATCTGTCTGTCCATCTGTCTGTCTCTCTGCCTATCTGTCTGGCCATCTGTCTGTCTCTCTGCCTATCTGTCTGTCCATCTGTCTGTCTCTCTGCCGATCTGTCTGTCCATCTGTCTGTCACCATGCTGATCTGTCTGGCCATCTGTCTGTCTCTCTGCCGATCTGTCTGTCCATCTTGACTGTTTTCAAAGGTCGTTTGTTTGTTTGTTTGTTTTATCCATTTGATTTAAGGAGGGTGGCAGGATGGTTTAGACGTTTGCCTGCCAGCAAGTAAACCATGAGGCCATAGTTCTGGGTTCAATTCCCAGCCTCACCCTTTTTTCCTAGTTTGATGGGGAAAAAAAATCAAACTGAATGTCAAAGTCCTTCGGACGAGACTATAAACTGAGGCCCCGTGTTAACACACAGAGAACATCTTGCGCACACATTAAAAACATGTTCCACCTTTCAGAAGAGTAGGCTGTTGTTGTGTGCCGGTAGGAACGGATGTCAGAAAAGACTGCAGGCTCACAGGTGTCGTGTTTAGACACCATCCCTGAAAATGGAATGCGGCTACCTAAATGTTTAGGGGGGTGGGGATGGGGGCAATGGTCGCATACACAAAAATCTCACCATTGGTGAATCTCAAAGCTCTAGTGGGGGGGCAATCCATTAAGTTTATTTGTTCTTTTATATTGAGGATAAGGGAATAAGCACTCGTGTGCTTTTTTACATTCAGTCCCCGTGTGTATGCGCTTTTGTAAATTTTGTCATCTGTTCCCACTGGCACACAATGGCTTACTCTTTCAAAAAGCAGAACGAGTGTTAACGTGTGCGCAAGATGTTCTGTGTGCATTCGCACACGGGGCCTCGGTTTATAGTCTCATCTTAACGACTTTTGGGAGAGAGTGGAGTCTGCACTGATGTTAACTCCAGGGGAAAATATCCCCCTTGAACGGGATTCAAACCTGGGTCGTCAGATTGCCTCCACCTTTTGTTTTTCTGCCCGTCTGTGTGTCCTTCTCTGTTGTCACTGATTGTTGTGTCTGTTTCTTTGTTGTTTATCCGTTGCATTTTGTCTGTGTTGTCTGAACCTTTCGATTGTTTGATATTTTTTCATATTGGTTCTGTGTCATTGTATATCATTTCTGTCTGTCTGTCTGCTTGTTACGTTTTCTTTTCTCTGTCTTTCCTTGCTTGTTCAGGCTTTTTTCCTTATATAATGAATGGCTTTCATTAGCCTATTTGTGTGTTATGTTTTGCTTCAAATTGTAGTTATTCTGTGTTTACTGAATAGATCTCCATTTTCCATCTTGACATATATTTCTGTTTGCTTTTAGTTTAATTTTTGACTGGCTCTCATGTGATAGAGTTTTGACTGGCTCTCATGTGATAGAGTGTATTGTTACTATTACTGTACAAGGGTATTCACTTTTCCTTTTTTTTCTTTTTAAAAGGTGTTTGGTCTCTTTTCTTTTTTGTTGTTGTTTGTTATTGTTTCCCTCTCTCCCTTTGTCTTATATTTATTTTAGTCATGAGGTCTTGTGTATGTGTAGAATTACACTGGAAACAACTTTTTCCCCCCAGTATTTTTGCTTCGTTAAAACTCACTTTTATTGTTCAACAACTTTCTTTTCAGTTTTTTTGCTTTGTTAAAAATCAGTTTTATTGTTCTTGTTTTTGTTTGTCTGTTTTGTTGTGATTTCATTGGGGTGAGGATATTTTGCCCGTCAAGTTCTGTATTGTTGTTGTGGTTTCTTTACATGCACTAAATGCATGTCACAGGCAGAACATCTGCACTCGCTAAAGTCCTGTCCACCTTTAGTAAAAGAGTAGGCCAGTTATGGCCAATGACAGGGATGACACAAACATACCCAGCATGCATCCTGCTACCTGGAAAGGGATGGGCTCCTTGGTAGAATGGATGATTTGAACAGATCCTACGTACACCCTGCTACCAGGAGAGGGATGGACTCCTCAGTGGGGTGGAGGATGACACAAGCATACCCAGCATGCACCCAGCTACTTTGAGAGAGATTGGCTCTGCCAGTTTCAGCTTCCTCATGACACTAGTATGAAGAAAATCACACCATGCAGTTTTCCGATGGCTCCTTACAGAGTGAAGATAGAAACCAGTAGGAGTCGGGTCTTGCCTCTTATTTAGTCCTGTACTTTCATGTCTTTTGTGTTCCTCTGTCTGTCTGTCTGTCTGTCTCTGTCTGTCTCTCTCTCTCTCTCTCTCTCTCTCTCTCTCTCTCTCTCCTCTCTCTCTCTGTGTCTGTCTCTCTGTCTCTCTCTCTGTCTGTCTGTCTCTGTCGCTCTCTCTGTCTGTCTGTCTCTGTCTGTCTGTCTGTCTCTCTCTGTGTCTGTCTGTCTCTCTCTGTGTCTGTCTGTCTGTCTGTCTCTCTCTCTGTCTTTCTGTCTCTCTCTCTCTCTGTCTCTGTCTCTCTCTGGTGCAGTAAATTTGCTATTGGCAGTTATTGGTTTTTGGCCTTTCTGTCTTTCTTTCTTCGTAAGTGTGTGTGTGTGTGTGCAAGCACGCGCGTGCATGAGAGAGAGAGAATATGTTGATCGCATTTCTTAGCTAAGACCTTTTTGTATACATAGACTATATTCTTTGTATGTATGTGTTCTTGAGATTGTATAATATATGAAACATGCCTACACAAATTTCACAAAGAACAAAAAGAAACTCAAAATACTTCGTTTTTTAAAAATATTTTGGATCAAAAACAATATATTCTGTCTTTGTATTCCTTTTTTTTCTTTTTTTAGAAAGATAACTTTGAGTGTGCTTTCTTACAAAGTATTCCTACTGTAAAATGTTGTTACAGAGTTTTATCATGTTATTTTTATGTTTTTTTGCTGAAGCTGATTTCCAATGTATATTTCTTTTCTTACAAACTATTTCCAGTATAATAACTTGCATGAATGTTGCATATATTGTAATTTTTTTGTTGTTCATTCCAACAGGAAGGTGAGTTGGAGATTTCGGAGAAGAAGCTTCCCCATCTACGCAATCCTGACATTCTGATTGGAGAGAATGACCTTACCTCCCTTAGCTACCTCAACGAACCTGAAGGTAAATAAGTGTCCCACGTTGTTCAGAATCTGTATCAGAAGTTGATTTCAGTTCACTTGAAATACTTTGATAATGTCTCGCAAACAGAGAAATTCTCCTGTGTTACAAGGCATACATACATACACATACACAGTATCCAATGTATCTCCTTATCGATTTTTTCCTCTTTTTTTACTGGTTTAATTTAACGGTAAATGATGCAATAATGTAATGTCTTAGTATAATCATTACGAAATTTGTTCTTAGATAGATGGCTTGATGAAAAAAAGCAAATGCATTGCTTATTCAATGTACCATCTGGAAATAAAATTTTGACTTGACTTGACAGTATCCAGATATCAGCGTAGGTAAAGGTAACGGTGTCCCATAACCAATGAGGTCGTAGGGGAGCGAGGCGACAGAGACCTCAACTTCTCCATGGGCCAGCAAATTTAGGGTGGCGCCCATCTCCTCTCCCTTGCAGAGAGGGCAGGTACCCATTTACAGCTGGGTGAACTGGGGGACTGTGCTGAAGCCAAGGCGCGCAAACGGTCACCCATCCACTTGGTGACCACGCTCAATGCTGCTTAACATTGGCTTGGGGAAAGCGAGTGCTCTGACCACTGAACTATCCCCCCCTTTTTAAAAAAATGAAAATTATTAGCATGCACACATTATAAGTAAGTAAGTCTTCAATTTTAACATCTTTCCACTTAAAGGGATACCAGACAACCCTAAAATAGGAGACATTATAAGATGAAGAAGAAGTGCCCAAACATCAGCAGTTCCTGAGCTAGTCATGAACTCACCAGTGTAACATCACTTGTCTGCACTTATGCTTGTGCCAGTAGGCAGAAAGGCTTTAATGTCTCTGATTGAAACATTTTCTAGTTTAGCTCAAGCTTTATTGATATCTATGTGCTGATTTGAGGTGAAAGAAAAGGAAAAATCTGAAATGTTTCTTAACTTGAATATTTGTATAGAGTGCAGAAGTATATTGATCTACTGAAACACTTTCATTCTTCAGAATGCATATATAGACCCATGCAGATTCACATTCATGCATGCACACCCCCTCCTCCTCCCCCCCCCCCCCCCCCCCCCCCCCACAAGAACACCTATGCATGTGTGCACATGCATGCACACATACACACACATGAACAACCACATATGTGTGATGTTTTTTCAGTGTACTGTAATTTTGTTTAAAAGGTTTTTTGGGCTATGAGTTGCAATGTTTTTTTGTTATGTTTTCAGTGTTGTACAACCTTCAGGTTCGATTTATGGAACAGAACCTTATCTACACATATTGTGGTGAGTAAAACTTAAAGGGAGTGAGCAATGGGGAGGGAGGAAGGAAGGCGAGAGAGAGAGAGGGGGAGAGAGAGAATTGAAGTAACAAATACAAATATGGGGGGGGGGGGGGGGGGGGGGGGGGGGGTGGGAGTTCACAAAAATAATTTTATTCAGTTCAACCAGATAGGTATCATAATTTGGGGGGGGGGGGGGGGGGGGAGAATTTTAGTTGTCAAAGGCTAACAGCCCCATACAAAAGGGAGTAGGAGGGAGAGAGAGACAGACAGACAGGCAGTGAGAGACACAGAGAGAATGTGTAGAGAGAGGCAGTGAGAGACAGAGAGAGAATGTGTGTGTGCGTGCTTGAATATGCACATCTACATGACTGCGTGCTGGAGAGTGGTGGTAGTTCATACACACATGAATGAGAGAGAAATATATATATATATATATATATATAAATATTGGAGCAAAGACGTATGCATCCATAGAGTAATGCCAACACCTGCGGGTAGCTACAGCCAGCCAGGTGTGGTGTGTGCCCTCTGCTCCAGGTATCGTGCTGGTGGCCATCAACCCCTACGAGTACCTGGAGATCTACGGCAATGACATCATCCAGGCCTACAGCGGGCAGGACATGGGGGCCATGGACCCCCACATCTTTGCCGTGGCGGAGGAGGCCTTCAAACAGATGTCAAGGTCGGCTCTCCGCGGCAGTTTGTAGCTTGGACAATTCCCCCAGGGGCCTGTCGCTATAGATAACATTCTGGAAAATCTGCGCTAGGAATTCCCTCTTTTCTATCCCTCTCTCTTTGTTTCTGCCTTGTTCCTTTTCTTCCTGTCACCTCCTTCTTGTCCATTTTCCTGCCTTCTTGGTCCAATCTCCTGACATTATTCCCAGAAAGACTTAAAAGATACCAGCCGCCATGGCGCAGTGGTTAGCGCCTTGGGTTACGGACTGGAAGGTCGCGGGTTCGATTCCCATAAGAGTCATAGGGATTTTTCGGACTCCGGCCGGCTCCTACCCAGAGTAAGTGTGCTGTGGGCTCAGTGGGAAGACTGGGACCACACAGTCGAGCTTCATCCACTTAACGGATGCGAGTTTGAGAGTGTTGCTCAAATTACCTGACCAACACTGCAGGTGTCTGTATCTCTCGGGCCCGGTTGACACCGGGATATATTATGATAGTAAGCGTAGAGTACAACCCTGTCAAGTAGTCTCAAAGCATATGCACTTCCACAGCAGCATCATTACGTCATCCTCATTGTCATTGATCATCATGCATTAAAAAAAAAAGTTGCCTCTGATTCGGTGGTCCCGGTTTCTCTGGTCTCATGGTGGCCTCAGATTCGGTTTGCCCATACACTTCTGTGCCTGTGGTGAGTTTGTGTCAAAGCCTTTGGGGTTGGAGGTTCACGGGGGACGGTCGTTGGAGGGACGTTGTTGTGGTTGCCACCTGGGGTGGGCAACTCACTCAGTCTGGCTCCGCGACTGAGCTAATACTGTCGTTAGTAGGGGGCTTAGTAGGTGGTGTCCTGCGTATGTTAGCTCAGAACAGGCACCATTGAACACCACCAAAGTGACCCAGCAGCAGTGCAGGGCCCCTCTGGCTGGTGGCCCCACGGCGGCCTGATAGTGATGGGCTCCCTGTGGACTTCCGACCCTGAGGATGACATAGCAAATCTGGGTGTGGTTGTGGCGGGGAGATTGGAATGAGCGGCGTGGGAACAGTGGGACGGGGGTTGTCAGAAGATGAGGCAGAAAAAAAAAAAAAAAAAAAAAAAGACTTAAAAGATAATTCTCTCTTATGCTGAGGTCGGATGCGCTAGAGGCCTGACTTGTCAGGCGCTTAATGGCAGCGTGATGCATTTTCGCTCATATGACAGACAACAGTAGTTGCTGTGTGAGTGTTTGATTATGAAGAAGCTTTGAGAATCGGTTATTGTTGTGCGTAGTATAGGGCTGTGTAGGGGTGGGTTTTTTTTTTGTAGTTGTTTTTAAATTTTGGCTGGGGGAGGAATAGCTTAGTTGTCAGAGTACTGCGCTCATGATCTGATGGCCCGGGATCAAACCCATTTTACAGAATTTTACCCTGGAGTTAACATCAGCGCTGACACCTCCCAAAGTCCTTTGGATGAGAGACTAGAAACCAAGGTCCCTGTGCAAGCGCATGCATAACATCTTCCATCACCATCACCGATTCCTCAGATTCCAAATCCTTTGGGGCGCCTTCGAAGCTTTGTCGCATCTTATTCACATGTTGAAAACCCATAGCCTTTCTGATGAGCAGGCCATTTTGCTGGTAGGAGTGGATGACAAACTTATAAAAAGCTCACATGCACACAGGTGCCGTGTTTAGACACTGGCCCTGAAGTTGGATGGCAGCTACCTCAGTGGGGGTAAAAATGGTTGCATATACAAAATCGGGATGGCCTGGTGGCTAGCATGATGTGCTCGTGATCTGCTGACCCAAGTTTGATTCCCATTCAAGAGGATTTTTCCTCTGGAGTTAACATAGTGCTGACTCCACTCTCCCCAAAAGTCCTTTGGATGAGACTGTAAACCGAGGTCTCGTGTGCAAACACACGCAGAAATCTTGCGCACATGTTAAAACCCATTCCGCTTTTCAGAGGAGTAGGCCATTGTGTGCAGGTGGGACCTGATGACAAAAATTGACAAAACTGCATACACAGGGGGACTGGATGTAAAAAAGCACATCAGTGCTTATTCCATAATCCTTGAAATAAAAGAATAAATAAAAAATTACCTTAGCTCAAGAATGAACCAAAAAATGGTGGCAGGTTAGTTTGCATGAGTATGAATTGCATGTGCTGATGGCATTATCAGGTTCGATTCTGTTTATTGCTCTCAAAGAGTTTGAAAAAGGGTGTGTGTGTGTGCGTATGTGCGCGTGTGTGTGTATGTATGGCTGCCTGTATATGGTAAAGTATGTGTGTGTGTGCGCGCGTGTGTTTGTGTGTGCACGCGTGTGTGTGTGTACATACAGCTGCCTGTATATGGTGAAGTACGTGTGTGCGCGCGTGTGTGTGTGTGTGCGTGTGTGTGTGTACATATGGCTCCCTGTATATGGTGAAGTACTTGAAAACAGTCTGTCTCCATCTCTGTCTGTCTGTCTCTCTCTCTCTCACACACACACACACACACTCACACACACACACACACACACACACACACACACACACACACACACACACACACACACACACACACACACACTTCTCATCCAGTCTGTACTTAAACCTCACAGTGATTCCCAGGTGGGAGAAGTGAGACACACACACTACAAATATTCTGGGTGACCCCTCCTAGGGTGTTAAGCTGGCAATGATCTACAAAATCAACAACAAAAACAAAACAACAAACCAACAACAACAAAACCACCACCATCACCACCACCAAAACAACAATAACAACAAAACCACCACCATCACCACCACCAAAACAACAATAACAACAACATCAAAACCACTGCCATCACTACCACCAAAACAACAACAACAAAACCACCACCATCACCACCACCAAAACAACAATAACAACAACAACAAAACCACCGCCATCACTACCACCAAAACAACAATAACAACAACAAAACCACTGCCATCACTACCACCAAAACAACAACAACAATAACAACAACAACAAAACCACTACTAACCAGCTGCCATGGCGCAGTGGTTAGCGCCCTGGGTTACAGACTGGAAGGTCGCGGGTTCGATTCCCATAAGAGTCATAGGGATTTTTCGGACTCCGGCCGGCTCCTACCCAGAGTGAGTGTGCTGTGGGCTCAGTGGGAAGACTGGGACCACATGGATGTTAGTTTGAGAGTGTTGCTCAAATCACCTTGACCAACACTGCAGGTGTCTGTATCTCTCAGGCCCGGTTGACGCCAGGATATATTATGATAGTAAGCGTAGAGTACAACCCTGTCAAGTAGTCTCAAAGCACATGCACTTCCACAGCAGCATCGTTACGTCATCCTCATTGTCATTGATCATCATGCAATACCAAAAAAAAATGCCTCTGATTCGGTGGTCCCAGTTGCTCTGGTCTCATGGTGACCTCAGATTCGGTTTCCCCATACACTTCTGTGCCTGTGGTGAGTTTGTGTCAAAGCCTTTGGGGTTGGGGGTTCGCGGGAAAATGGTCGTTGGAGGGACGCTGTGGTGGTTGCCACCTTGGGTGGGCAACTCACTCAGTCTGGCTCCGCGACTGAGCTAATACTGTCGTTAGTAGGGGGCTTTGTAGGTGGTGTCCTGCGTATGTTAGCTAAGAACAGGCACCACTGAACACTACCAAAGTGACCCAGCAGCAGTGCGGGGCCCCTCTGGCTGGTGGCCCCATGGCAGCCTGACAGTGATGGGCTCCCTGTGGACTTCCAACCCTGAGGATGAGACAAAACAAATCTGGGTGTGGCTGCGGCGGGGAGATTGGAATGAGCGGCGTGGGAACAGCAGGATAGGGGACATCACAGAAGATGAAGTAGCAAAACAACAAAAAACCCCACCAAAACCACCACCAATAACAAAACAACAACAACATAGCAACAACAACAAAGCCACCACCAAAAACAACAACAAAACCACCACAAAACAATAACAACAACAAACCAACAACAGCAAGAACAACAACAGCAAGAACAACAACAGCAACAAAATGACAACACAAAAACAACAAAAATGACAACAAAACAACAACATCAACAAAAACCAACAACAACAAAAACACCACCACCAAAAACAACAAACCACCACCACCACCACCACCACCACCACCACCAACAATACTGTCGTCAGTAGGGGGCTTAGTAGGTGGTGTCCTGCATATGTCAGCTCAGAACAGGCACAAACACTGAACACCACCACCAAAGTCACCCAGCAGCAGGGCAACAACATAACTCCAGAGATAACACCACCAACAAGAAGAAGAGGACGATGACTAGTGGATCGGTGGTCTAGAGGTAACACGCCTGTCTAGAATGCGAAAAGTCCGGGTCGGGTGTGTGCGGTGGTTTGTATCCCGTTTGGGCCCGAAATTTTTCCCCATCCATTAGACCATGAGTGGTGGTCTGGGCGCTAGTCTTTCGGATGAGACGATAAACCGAGGTCCCGTGTGTTGTACAAAATTTTCAGCGCACGTAAAAGAACCCATGGCAACAAAGAGAGTTGTCCCTGGCAAAGTTCTTAGAAAAAAGTCACTCTGATAGGGAAACAAACACAGTTGCAGACCAAAAGAATAAAAAAAAGGGTGGTGCTGCTCTTGTGGTGTTGACGCGCTCTCCCCGGGGAGAGCAGCCCGAAATTCACGCAGAGAAATCTCGTGACTTAAGTAAAAAAAAGGTAAAGGAGTCCCATAACCTATAAGGTCGTAGGGGAGCGAGGTGTCAGAGACCTCACTTCTCTAGGGGCCAGCATATTGAGGGCGGCGCCCATCTCCTCTCCCTCGCTGCTTTACCTTCCCTGACCCTAAAGAGGGCAGGTACCCATTTACAGCTAGGGGAACTGTACTGAAGCCAAGGCGCGCAAACGGTCACCCATCCAACTGGTAACCACGCTTGACGCTGCTTAACCTTGGCTGGGGGAAAGCGAGTGCTCCGACCACTGAGCTATCCCGTCCCCTCGTGACTTAAAAGTGGCATAAAATAAAAATAAAATAAAATAAATGACTGGGTTGTGGGGTGTGCAGGTTCGAACAGAATCAGTCGATCATCGTCAGCGGAGAGTCGGGGGCGGGCAAAACGGTGTCTGCCAAATTCGCCATGCGATATTTCGCCATGGTGGGGGGCTCCCAGGCTGACGAGCAGACGCAGGTGGAGGCCAAAGTGCTGGCATCCAACCCCATCATGGAGGTCAGGATTTCTCTGTGTCTGTGTGGGTGTGGGTGTGGGGGAGGTGTGTGTGTGGGTGGTGTGTCGGGGGGAGGGTGTGTGGGTGTGGGGGAGGGTGTGAGTGGGTGGGTTTGGGGGAGGGTGTGTGTGGGTGGGTGTGGGGGAGGGTGTGTGTGTGTGGGTGTGGGGGAGGGTGTGTGTCTGTGTGGGTGTGTGGGAGGGTGTGTGTGGGAGGAGGGTGTGGGTGTGTGGGAGGGTGTGTGTGTGTGTCTGTGTGGGTGGGTGTGGGGGAGGGTGTGTGTCTGTGGGTGTGTGTGTGTCTGTGTTTGTGTGGGTGTGTGTGGGGAGGGTGGGAGGGTGTGTGTGGGGATGGTGTAATTGTATGTGTTTTTATTTTCTTCTTTTTTTAAAATTTGTTTTTTTAAATTACAAGGATAATGGAATAAGCACTCGTGTGCTTTTTTTTTCTTGTCTTCACATTCAAGTCCCTGTGTGTATGCAGTTTTGTAAAATTTTGTCATCCGTTCCCACTGGCACACAATGGTCTTCTCTTCCGAAAAGCGGAACGGGGTTTTAACGTGTGCGCAAGATGTTCTGCATGCGTTCTCGCATACGGGACCTGAGTTTATAGTCTTATCCGAAGGACTTCTAAGGGAAGTGGAGTCAGCACTGAAGTTATCTCCAGAGAAAAAGTCCTCTTGAACAAGATTCGAACTGGTGTGTGTGTGTGTTTGTGCATGTGTGTGTGTGTGGGGGGGGGGGGGGGGGGTGTGTGTTTGTGTATGCTGTGAGCATTTACTTATGTGTAGCTTGAATCACTCTGCACTGAAACCACGCCACACCACATGCCATGCCACACCCCACCTCATTACTTCCCATCACACCCCACGCCACTACA
>CM054165.1:8330882-8358382 GCA_028751875.1 Rapana venosa
GAGGCGTTCACCACGCTAGGTACCTAATGCTTCATTGTAGCAGCGCTGTAGTTTGTTTGTTTTGTTGTTTGTTTGTTGTTTTTCTTGTTGGAATGTTGTCATTGTTGTTGTTGTACTGGTGATTCAGCAGTGTAAAAATTCCATATATTATTATTATCATCATCATCATTGTTATTATAGTTTTTTATTTATATCATCATCATCATCATCTATCATTATTATTATTATTAATTATCCTCTTCCTCCTCCTCCTCCTCCTCCTCATCATCATCATCATCTATCATTATTATTATTATTAATTATCCTCATCCTCCTCATCATCATCACCATCATCATCATCTATCATTATTATTATTATTATTAATTCTCCTCCTCCTCCTCCTCCTCATCATCATCATCATCACCATCATCATCATCTATCATTATTATTATTAATTATCCTCCTCCTCCTCCTCCTCCTCATCCTCATCATCATCACCATCATCATGATCATCATCACCTGTATATCATCAGTCAGTGATCCTGAGGGTGGCGGTGGTGATGTTTCAGGATTTGCGGACAAGGATCAGATGATGATCCTGCAGATCTTCTGTGCCGTCCTGCATTTTGGCAACGTCCACATCAAAGAGAAGGAGGGAGACACCTGTGAAATACCCGTATGTTGCCTGCCCTCTTCTCCTCCTTCTCCTCTTTATATCTCTGCCTGTGTGTTTATTTATTGTTTTCTTTTCTTTATTTATTCTTTTATTCCGAGTATAATGGAATAAGCACTCATGTGCTTTTTTATTTTATTTTACATCCAGTCCTCGTGTATATGTAGTTTTGTAAATTTTGTCCTCTGTTCCCACCGGCACACACAATGGCCTACTCTTGCGAAAAGCGGAATGGGTGAACATGTGTGTTGTGTGACAATGACAAATTCCTTTTCAATGACAAATTCTTTTATTTTGAGGATAATGAATAAGCGCCCATGTGCTTTTTGTGTGTGTGTGTGTTGTGTTGTGTTATGTTGTGTGTGTGGTATGTGGTGTGTGTGGGTGTTGTGTGTGTGCATGCGTGTGTGTGTGCGTGTGTGCATGCATGTGTGTGTGCACGTGTGAGTGTGGTGTGTGGTGTGTGTGAGTGTGTTTGTGGTGTGTGTGTTATGAGTGTGTGTGTGCGTGCACGCACACATGTGCGTGTGTGTGGATGCGTGTGTGATTCAGAAAACAAATTAATGATTGGCAGAGTGGAAGGAGAAGTTTGGAATGGAGAGAAGTGTGGCAAGCTTGCTTTAGGAAAAAAAGAAGAAGGGTAGAATAGACTCGAAGCCAGTGAACAAGAAAGAGATGGCTGAAAGAAACCTATTTTAAAAAAGGCAGAAATAAAGACACTGATGATGGTAGTAGAAAAATCCCAACAACTTACATCTTGCATAGAATATTTCAGGAAATTTGTAATGCTGCTTATTCATAACAAAAAAAACCAACAAACCAACCCAAAAAACAAACCCAACTTAACTTCTTGCGTACAATTTTCATGAAGCTGGGAGTACTGCTTATTCTTTAAAAAAAACAAAAGAAAACTAAAACAACTTATTTCTTGAATAGATTGCTTATTCTAACCCCCCTCCCCCCAAAACCCCCCAACAAAAACAAACCAAAAACAAAACCCCTAAACAACAACTTATTTCTTGCATAGAATTATCAGGATACTGCAGATACTGCTTATTCTGACCCCCCTACCCCCCAACCCCCCCCCGAAATTATTTCTTGCACAGATTTTTCAGGAAACTGGAAATACTCCTTATTCCACAAAACCCCCCAACTTATTTATCGCATAGAATTTTCAAGAAACTGGGAAAACTGCTTATTCTGAATAAAACATCTGTTTGCCCCCCCCCCCACCACCCCCAAATAAAAAACAAAAAACAAAATTAAAAAATCTAACCCCCCCCCCCCACCCCCCCCTCCAAATCAGGCAACAGACTACCCTCATGAACCGTAAGATCAGGGCAAAACAGATCCCTAATGAATCATCTGTCACTGTAAAACGCACGTCTCAAACAGCTTGAGGCATCACGTTCAACCCCGACCATTTTTTAGACAGATCATGTTCTGTTTGGATCAGGCACAAACGGCCAGCTCGCATCCTCCAACCAATCAGGGCTCAGTTTAAAGTTTCAGGTCACCTTGTGCGTCTGATCCTGATCCTGATTCTGCAAGCGTGTGTGTGGCTGCCTTGTGAATGGGATTGAAGCCTCAGGGCATGCAGCAACATTTTCACTTTGTACAGCTTTCAGATGTTTCGTGTAGCAGTTCGTCTTTTTATAAAAATAAAATAAAATAGAAATAAAATAAACATTTTCACTTTGTACAGCTGTCAAATGTTTCGTGTAGCAGTTCACCATTTTATAAATATAAAACAAAATAAAATAAAACAAATATTTTCACTTTGTACAGCTTTCAAACGTTTCATGTAGCAGTTCACCATTTTATACAAATAAAATAAAATAAAAACAAAATAAAATAAACATTTTCACTTTGTACAGCTGTCAAATGTTTCGTGTAGCAGTTCACCATTTTATAAAAATAAAACAAAACAAAATAAAATGAACATTTTCACTTTGTACAGCCTTCAAATGTTTCTTGTAGCAGTTTGTCCTTTTATATAAATAAAATAAAGCAAAATAAAAATAAAATAAACATTTTCACTTTGTACAGCTTTCGAATGTTTCGTGTAGCAGTTCGTCTTTTTATAAAAAATAAAATAAAGTAAAATAAAAATAAAATAAACATTTTCACTTTGTACAGCTTTCAAATGTTTTGTGTAGCAGTTCGTCTTTTTATAAAAATAAAATAAACTAAAATAAAAATAAAATAAACATTTTCACTTTGTACAGCTTTCAAATGTTTTGTGTAGCAGTTCGTCCTTTTATAAAAATAAAATAAAATAAAAACAAAATAAAATAAACATTTTCACTTTGTACAGCTGTCAAATGTTTCATGCAGCAGTTCACCCTTTTCACTCTGACAGCTCGGAACTAACAGGTTTGAACAGTCTGTCTGAACTGCAAGGTTGAAAAAGGGAAAGTTTGTCGCCTGCTTGAAGGACGGATGGTGAATAAATAGCATGAGGAGTGTGGTTTTTGCCGGGAGGGGGAGGGGGTGTTGTGGGTGCATCAGACAGTAATATCACATGTCTCTTTCCCCCTGTGGGCATGCTGGGGGGCCTGTCTGTATAAATAACATCCCCCACCTTCTGGAAATTTTGTGCTAGGAATTTCCTCTTTTCTATCCCTCTCTTTGTTTCTGCCTTGTTGTTCCGTTGTCATCTCCTTCTCGTCTATTTTCTGCCTTCTTGGTCCATTCTCCTGCCTTTTTTTTCTTTTTCTAGAAAGACTTTAAAAGATAACAAATCTTTCCCATACTGAAGTCCGATGCGCTAGAGGCCTGACTTGTCAGTTATGTAACGGCAACGTGACACACTTTTGCTCATATAACAGCGATAGTAACTGTCTGAACGTTTGAAGACGATGAAGAAGAGGATGTCTTCTTGATGTGAAGGGAAGAGGTGTGACAGTGTCTTTAACTCATTGAGGTTGTGCCGAAGCTTAAGATTCGGCACTCTTTTCCTTTACTGTGACGTGCCGAAGCTTAAGATTCGGCAGACTTACGAATTTTTTTTAAAAACACAAAGTAATGGTTAACTCAAGGGAAATTACTCTGGCTTGTAGGTCAATCATTTTTCTAAACACAGTTGCTTTCCTTGACCATAAGCTTGCCTAGTTTTTATCTGTTGGCCAATTTTCTTTGACATGTCAACAAGTGATATCTTTGGGATTTCAGGCACCCCAGTGTTATGATTCTTTAAAAAAAAAAAGTCTGTTGTACAAAAAGTGAAATCACATGGATTCAGCCAGCTTCAGGGAAGTTTACTTTGGTGAAAAATCTCACATTGGTTCAAGGGGACTAGTTGATGAATAGTTCAAGCCATTTAAGATACCAACCCTAATTTTCAAAACTTTTTATTTTTCAGCATTCAGTGACATATTTTGGAAATTTGTAAAAAATAAATACAGTTATCTATTAAAAAACTGTGAAACACTCTCAAAAGAAGACATTATAAACTTTTCAATGATATATAATGAGTATGTCATTATTATGTTGGGTAAGTCTGCTGAATTTTTCAAATATAGCCACAATCATGCGTCACCACAAAATGGCGGGATCCATTTCACTGGGACTCCAATGAGTTAAAAAGTTTTTTTTTTAATTTGTAAATGTTTTTTAAAAATAATTGTTTTATATTATTATCATTATTATTAGCATTATTATTATTATATTTTTTAGGTGTGACTGTCATTTTATTTACCTGTGCTGGTGTGTGTATGTGCTGCGTGTGTGTGTGTGTGAATGTGTGCTCTATGCGTGCTCTGTGTGTGTATGTGCTGTGTATGTGTGCTCTATGTTTGTGTGTGTGTGTATGTGGGCTCTGTGTGTGTATGTGTTTTCTGTGTGTATGTGCTGTGTGTGTATGTGTGCTCTGTGTGTGTGTGTGTGTGTGTGCTCTGTGTGTGTGCGTGCTGTGTGTGTGTGTGTGTGAATGTGTGTCGTGTGTGTATGTGCTGTGTGTGTGTATGTGTGCTCTGTGTATGTGTGTGTGTGTGTGTGCTTGTGTGTGTGTGTGAATGTTTGCTCTGTGTGTGCGTGTGTGTATGTGCTGTGTATGTGTACTCTGTGTGTGTGTGTGTGTGTGCTCTGTGTGTGTGTGCTCTGTGTATGTGTGCTCTGTGTGTGTATGTGCTGTGTTGTGTGTGCTGTGTGTGTGCGCTGTGTGTTGTGGTGTGTGTGTGCTCTGTGTATGTGTGTGCTGTGTGTGTGCATGCTGTGAGTGTGTGTATGTGTGCTGTGTGTGTATGTGTGCTCTGTGTGTGTGTGTGTGTATGTTCTCTGTGTGCTGTGTGTGTGTATGTGCTGTGTGTGTGTGTGAATGTGTGCTGTGTGTGCTCTGTGTGTGTGTGTGTGCTCTGTGTGTATGTGTGCTGTGTGTGCTTGTGTGCATGTGAATGTGTGCTCTGTGTGTGTGTATGTGCTGTGTGTGTGTGTGCATGCTATGAGTGTGTGTATGTGTGCTGTGTGTGTGTATGTGTGCTGTGTGTATGCGCTGTGTGCTGTGTGCGCTGTGTGCAGGCCAAAGACTCCTCGCTGACCACCACCTGCGCCCTGCTGGGCATTGAGGAGTCGCAGCTGAGGATGTGGCTGTGCAACCGCAAGATCCAGACTGTGGGGGAAACCCTGACAGTGCCCCTCACTGAGAGCCAGGTCTGTCTTTTTAAACATTTATTTATTTCATCCTTTTAGATTGAGGATAGGGGACGGGATAGCTCAGTGGTCGGAGCACTCGCTTTCCCCAGCCAAGTTAAGCAGCATCGAGCGTGGTTACCAGTTGGATGGGTGACCGTTTGCGCGCCTTGGCTTCAGTACAGTTCACCCAGCTGTAAATGGGTACCTGCCCTCTTTAGGGTCAGGGAAGGTAAAGCAGCGAGGGAGAGGAGATGGGCGCCGCCCTCAATATGCTGGCCCTAGAGAAGTGAGGTCTCTGACACCTCGCTCCCCTATGACCTTATAGGTTATGGGACCCCTTTACCTATATTGAGGATAATGGAATAAGCACTCGTGTACTTTTTTACATGCAGTCCCCGTGTGTATGCAGTTTTGTCAATGTTGTCATCTGTTCCCACAAGCACACAATGGCTTACTCTTACGAAAAGCAGAACAGGATTTAATGTGTGCACAAGGTGTTCTGTGTGCGTTTGCACACGGGACCTCGGTTTACAGTCTCATCTGAAGGACTTTTGGGGAGAGTGGAGTCTGCACTGATGTTAACTCCAGGGTAAAATATCCCCATGAACGGGAATCAAACCCGGGTCAGATTGCGTGCGCAATGTTCTAACCACCAGGCTATCCCGTCCCCTAGTGTGTGTGTGTGTGGTGTGTGCTGTTTGTTTGTTTGGGTTTGGTAGCTGGTTTGTTGGTGTGTTGGTTTTTTTGGTTGATGTGTTTTTGTGTTGTTTTTTTTGCTGATGTGTTTTTGTGTGTTAGTATTTTTGTTGTGTTGGCTGGTTTATTGGTGTGTTTTTGTGTGTGTTTTATATGGTCTGTTTTAACTTTAGTCTATGTCTAGTTGTCTACTTCTTTAGTTTTGTGTTTTTGTGTTTGTGTGTGTGCATGTGTAGCATATGGCATGTGTCTGCGTTCTAGTGTTTGCTGTCTCTCATATCTGTTCCACTCCCACATCACTTTGCTTGACTTCATCACACTTCACATACACATGTATACACCCAAATTCTTAGTTTAAAAAAAAATCCAGCTTTAACTTTAAACCTTGCATGCTGAAAGATTCTTGGTAAATAACGTTTGTTGAACATGTTGGCTGATTGCAGGCAACAAATTTTGGCTGTATGACAGAAAGATTCTTGGTGATGAATCACATCTCACATACACATTCACCCAAATTCACAATTTTAAAATATCCAGCGCTAACTTTACACTGGATACTAAGAGATTGTTGGTAAAGGATGTTTGTTGAAGGTGTGTGGTTGGCTAAATGCAGGCAACAAGTTTCGGCTGTCTTACTGAAAGATTATTAGTGGATTACATCTCACATACACATGTATACACCCAAATTCTTAGTTTTCACAAATCCAATGCTAACTTTAAACTTTGCACACTAAGAGATTCTTGATCAAAGACATTTATTGAACCTATGTGGTTGGATGATTGTAGGGCAAGATTTGGCCATTTTACTAAAAGATTCTTGGTGGAAGATGTATGTTGAACATGTGTGTGGTTGGCTAAGTGCAGGCAACAAGTTTTGTCCATATTGCTGAAAGATTCTTGGTGAAAGATGTTAGTTGAACATGTGTGCAGTTGGGTGACTGCAGTCAAGCTTTGGACATCTTGCTGAAAGATTCTTGTTGACAAACATGAGTTGAACATGTGTGTGGTTGGGTGATTGCAGGCAACAGGTTTTGGCCATCTTGCTGAAAGATTCTTGTTGACAAACATTAGTTGAGCATGTGTGTGGTTGGGTGATTGTAGGCAAGCTTTGGCCATCTTGCTGAAAGATTCTTGTTGACAAACATTGGTTGAACATGTGTGTGGTTGGGTGATTGCAGGCAACAGGTTTTGGCCATCTTGCTGAAAGATTCTTGTTGACAAACATTAGTTGAACATGTGTGTGGTTGGGTGACTGCAGGCAACAAGTTTTGGCCATCTTGCTGAAAGATTCTTGTTGACAAACATTAGTTGAGCATGTGTGTGGTTGGGTGATTGCAGGCAAGTTTGGCCATTGCTGATAGATTCTAGTGACAAAACTATTAGTTGAACATGTGTGTTGTTGGTGATTGCAGGCATGTTTTGGCATCTTGTGAAGATCTTGTGACAACATTAGTTGACATGTTGTGGTTGGGTGATTGAGGCAGGTGTGTGCCATCTTGTGAAAGTCTTGTTGACAAACTTAGTTGAGATGTGTGTGGTGTGTGATGAGAGCGGCATTGCTGGATTGTGTTGACCTTGTTTGAAGTGGTGTGTGATGATGCAGGAAGGCTTTGGCCTTTTGCTGAATGATTTTGTTTGACAACATTAGTTGAGCATGTGTGTGGTTGGTGATTGAGGCAAGCTTTGGGCCATTTGCTGAAGATTCTTGTTGACAGCTTAGTTGACATGTGTGTGGTGGATGATTGCAGGAAGTTTGGCGGGATGCTTGGTGAAGTACATCTACTCGGGTGTTTTGATGGATTGTGCGTGTCGAGACAGAGTGCGAGGCCTGCCAAAGTAAAGTTATTGGCGTTCTGGACATTTAGGGTGAGTTAGGGATTGGAATTTACTACTGTCGTGTTTGGTGGGGTTGATATTTGGAAATGGGTATTCTGTGTGTGTATTTGTACGAGAACATATAATGAGTGGGTAAAGTCAAGTGTGTTGGTGGAGGGTGTTTGTGTGAGTGTGAGTGTCGTGTGTGTGTGTGTGTGGTGCAGGTGGATTTTAGTGACGTGGAGCCTTTCTCAGCAGTGTACTTTGTAATTTTGGTATATGGGATATCTTATCACACAAACGTGCATTTTTATTCCTCATGAATATGTAGTATTTTGTTGATGCATAAAAGAGAAGTGTACATTTTGTTTTTGTGACTGTGTTGCAGCTTTGCTTTCAGATGTGTGGAGTGTAAAAAATGAGTCCATGTGATTTCAGATTTGAAACGTTTCAAGTGAACAGCTTTGAACAGTTCTGCATCAACTATGCCAATGAGAAACTGCAGCAGATCTTCAACATGGTCAGTAGTAGTATAGAAATGCTGGATCAGCTAGCGGCTTTGTTTGTTTAGTGATAGGTTTAGGTGTTCTCTTTGTTTAGCGATAGGTTCATAGGTTCTCTTTGTTTAGCATTAGGTTTATGTGTTCTCTTTGTTTAGCGGTAGGTTTATGTGATCTCCTTGTTTAGCGATGGTTATTTTGTTTAGTAGGGTTATTTTGTTTAGCGATAGGTTTATTTGTTACGAATAGGTTTAGGTGTTGCTCTTTGTTTATCAATAGGTTTTGGTTCTCGTTTGTTTTCTATAGGTTAGTGTTCTCTTTCGTTATAGGTTGTTGTGTTCTCTTTGTTTAGCGATTAGGCTATGTGTTCTTTGTTTATGTAAGGTGTAATGTGTTACTCCTTAGTTCATGTCTGAAATTGAGTGTAAGTTATAGAGAGAGGGAAAGAAATCGAAATCAGAGAAAAAATGTATCTATGTCGTGGGTTGTGTGTGTGAGTGCATGCATGCGTGTGTGCATGTGCGCATGTGCGTGTGTGTGTTCATGCTTGGTGTATGAGAGTGTGTTGTGGCAGTGCATGCTTATGTGCAGGAGTGTGTGTGTGTGTGCATTGCTAGAGCTGAGGTGGATTGTTAAAGTGTATATGCCTATGCTATGCAGCGACGGTGTTAATGTAGGAATCTTTGTTTAAAAACACAACAAAATCGTAGAAGAATGGTGTCACCCGGCAGAAGCTGGGTCAGTTATTATGTGATGTCAGCTAAGTGACAAGTTAACTAAACGTGTTATGTTTGTAAAATACTGGTGTTCATTGCTTCAGGCCATTGACAAAGTTTAACATAACAACCGACTCTCCGTTTAAGAGAAAAAATCCTCTGAGTCGGAGGTATGGTGCCTATTCGCCTTTAGGGACTTAAAAACAGTCATACACGCAACGTATTAACGTGCAATTTCCTCACAGTGATCCAGGTGGGATGATGAGTGAGTAGAGTGTGGACGTTTGGGGCCCCCAGAGTGGTTAAGTGGGGAAGCACAACTACAACCATAACAGCTAGTGGAAAATGTGAGTGGTCGTGTGGTAGCATTGTTCATGTGGAGCAGGAGGAGTTCGTGCGGGAGGCTGAAGTGGTCCTTCATCGACTTGAAACAGCTGCATCGACCTCATTGAGAGCAAGCTGGCATCTGGCCTTCTGGTGAGGAGTGCAAGGTCTGGATCATACGTGTGTGTGTGTGTGTAGTGTGTTGTGTTGGGGGGGTGGGTGGTGTGTGTAGGAGGGTCAGTGGGAGTGGTGTGTTGTCATGTTGTGGGGGTGGGAGTGGGATCTGTATGTGTGCTGTGGAGGAGGGGTGGGATGTGTGTTGTGTTGAACGTTGGGGTCGTGGGAGGAGGGAGTGGGATGTGTGTGTTGTATGTGTGAGAGTAGGAATGTGTGTGTGTGTACATATGTGTGTGGTGGGGAGGAGTGGGATGTTTTGTGTGATGTGTGTGTGGAGGAGGTGGTGTGGAGGTTGTGTAGGAGATGTGGATGTGGTTTGGTGTGATTTTATGTGTGTGGAGGAGGGGTGGGATGTGTGTAGTGTGCGTGTGTGTACATATGTGTGTGTGGAGGAGGGAGTGGGATGTGTGAGTGTGTGAGGGGGGTTGGAGGAGGGGGGGGATGTGTCTGTATGTGAGGAGGAGTGGAATGTGTGGTGACAATTTGTAGTGTGTGGAGGAGGGAGTGGGATGTGTGTGTGTGTGAGGGGGGGTCTGGGAGGGTAGTGGGTGTGTCTGTATTGTGGAGGAGTGGAATGTGTGTGTGTTGTACATATGTGTTGTGTGGGGAGGAGGGGATGTGTGTGTGTGGTGTGTAATGGTGTAGTGTGTGCTTGCTTGCAGTGTGTCAGGTTCTTCACCTTTAAATTTGGCTGTTTTTGAGATGTGGAGTATCTAATTCTATGTATGAGGCAGGTCAGAACAGGTCCAACAGTCACACACAGGACCAGCAAAATGCTTTGATGGTTGCGTTTGAAAGAGAAGCAGACAACATGCATTTAATGATGTGCGAAATTTGGGTAGAAGTGTTCTGCATTGATGAAAAAAAGTATAATAAAAGAAAAAGGAAGCAATTTTCTATCTTTATTGAATCTCAGACAGCATACGTTGTGTCTGTCATTGGGGGGGAGGGTAGCCTGGGGTCGAACATGCGCTGAATCTGACACCTGGGTTGTTTCCGTAAGGGGGGTATTCTCTGTCTGGAGTTAACATCAGTGCGACTCCACCTCTCAAAAGTCTTAAACGAGGTAATGGATAGTATCTGTGCTGTTTTATCAGTCCCGGGTGTGTATGCCGTTTGGTATTTTGTCATCCGTTCCCACCGGCAACAATGGCTACTCTTTTAAAAAGCGGGAAGGATGTTAATATGTGCGAGAGATGTTTGGTGCATTCTCGCACACGGGGCCTCTGTTTATGCACAGTACTACTATATAATAATAATGTATGGAATTTATATAGCGTGATTCTGTAAGCAACATCAAAGCGTACTTGCTTATTCAATGTAACATCTGGAAATAATTGTGCTTGGAGTATAGTATGAAAGGGGACAGGTGTAGTGGTCGGAGCAATCACTTTACCCCAGCAGTTAAAGTGGGGGAGCGTGGTTACCAGTTGATGGGTGCTGTTTGCGCGCCTTGGCTTCAGTAAAGTCCCCAGTCACCCAGTGTAAAGGGTCCTGCGCCTCTTTGGTCGGGAAGGTAAGCAGCGAGGGAGAAGGAGATGGGCGCGCACCTCAATTTCTGGCCTTAGAGAAGTGAGGTCCTTCGGATGGCTCTAACGAGGCCCGTTTTCGAACGCACTCAGAACATCTGTGCGACACGTTAATCGTTCCGCTTTTCGGAAGAGTAGGCCATGTGCGCGGTGGGAAAGATGACAGATTTACAACGCTAACGCGGGACTGGATGTAAAAAGGAATAGTGCTTATTCCATTATCTGATATAAAGAATAAGTAAAGTAAAGGTCTTGACGCCTCGCCCTCCTTACAGGTATGGGACTCTTACCTTTTTACCTTTTAACTAAGTATGGAGGCACCGTGGTCGAGTGGTTTAGGCGGGTCACTCGCGATCAGAGGTGCGGGTTCGATCCCCGTGGCTCGGTGTTGATGTATTGGGAAAGACCTTTACTCCATTCCTCACTCCCCCAGGTGTACAAGTGGGGGTACAGTCTTGCTGGGGAAGTAATGGCGACAGACTAGGTCCTATAAGGGGTGGTGAAAAAAACATCAGTGCTTAACGCACAGAATCCTGGGAGGATGAAGCTCGGCTCTTTGGGATCTGGCGAAGAACAACTACTACTGAAGTATAGTACTGAAGTTCCACACACCCCAAACTCTTGTGGCTGTCGATGCCGAAAGGATTCGGACGGGAAGGGTGGTGCAGAAGCTGTACGACAAGCACCTGAGAAGGCGCGGCACTTTGAGGAAGGCCGAGGCACCTCCAACAAGGTATATCCACACTCGCGAAAAGGGGTGGAGTACTAGCGAGGGAGTTCTGGAGAAGAACGGGACGTGCTGGAGGAGCAGATAACGATCCTCAAGGCAGCAGGTGAGGGGAGGAGGGGGAGAGGGGAGGGTGGGAGGTGGTGGGGTGGAGGGTGGAGGGTGAGGGTGGAGAGGGGGGAGGGGGGAGGGTGAGGGAGGGAGAGAAGGGGGTGGGAGAGGGGTGGGGGGGAGAGGAGAGAGGGGAGGGAGAGAGAGGGGGGGGGGGAGAGAGAGAGAGAGGGAGGGAGAGAGAGGGGTAGGGGGAGAGAGGGGAGGGTGGGGGAGGGGAGAGAGAGAGGAGGGGGAAAGGGGGGGTGGGGGGGAGAGTAGGGGAGGGAGAGAGAGGGAGGGGGAGTAGAGGGGGAGTGAGGGTGGGGGGGAGAGGGGGGAGGGAGGGTGAGAGAGGGGGAGGTGGGGGGGGAGAGAAGGGGGGATGAGAGGTGGGGAGGGGGAGGGGAGGGGTGAGAGAGAGGGGAGAGAGAGAGAGTGGGAGGGTGAGGGGGAGAGAGAGAGGAGGGTTAGAGAGGGGAGTGAAGGGGGGAGAGGGGAGAGAGAGAGAGAGTGTGTGTGTGTGTTTGAGGGAGGGGGGTTATTAAAGTTTGAGCTAGTAACTGTAAAACAGGATTACTCACAATGCTAAGCTGTATATGTGACTGTTGTTACAGTTTTTTTATAAAATGTATTTTATTAATTCTTTTATTTCGAGAATAATGGAATAAGCACTCATGTGCTTTATTTTACATCCAGTCCCCATGTATATGCAGTTTTGTCATCCGTTCCTACCAGCACACAATAGCCTACTCTTCTGAAAAGTGGAACGGGTATTAACATGTGTGCAAGATGTTCTGCACGTGTTTGCACACAGGGCCTCGGTTGATAGTCTCATTTGAAGGACTTTTTGGGGAGGAGCGGTGTCGGTACTGATGTTAACTGTAGGGGGAAAATCCCCTTGAATGGGATTCAAACCTGGGTCAGGAGATCGCGAGTGCAATGTGCACTGCCCTAACCACCGGCATATCCCGTCCCTCCTTGGGCTAGGAACTGTGATACTGCATGCTGTTACAGTTTGAGCTTGTAGTTGTTCAACAGGATTATTCTATATGCTAAGATGTGGGGACGGGACAGCTCAGTGGTGGGAGCACTCGCTTTCCCCCCAGCCAAGTTAAGCAGCGTCGAACGTGGTTACCAGTTGGATGGGTGACCGTTTGCACGCCTTGGCTTCAGTACAGTCCCCCCAGTTCTTCTTCTTCTTCTTCTTCTTAGTCCTTATAGCTCCTAGCGGAGCATAGGGCCTCAACAGCGTCCCTCCACCTTCTCCTGTCTCTGGCAAGGGTCTTGGCCTCTTCCCATGTCAGGCTGGAGTCTCTCAGCTCACTATGCAGGCTTCTCCTCCAGGTCTGTTTGGGGCGCCCTCTCTTCCTTTTCCCCTGCGGGTTCCACTCGGCGCTTGTTGGTGGATTGTTGCAAGGCTCCTTCCGTAGGGTGTGGCCGACCCAACGCCACTTTCGCGCTTATTGGACTTCCATAGGCTGTTGGTTCGCCTCATCCACAGGTCGGTACTTGGCACTCTGTCGAACCATCTGAGATGAGGATCTGCGGAGACATCTGTTGATGAAGGTCTGGATCTTGGAGGAGTGGTGTTGATGACCGCAAGTTTTGGACCCTAGGAGAGACACAGACTTCACGTTGGGTTGAAGTCTGAGCTTGGTTTTTTGTGGATGATGCATTTGTTCTCCATACGGGTTTCCCCCCAGTTCCCCCAGCTGTAAATGGGTACCTCCCTCTTTAGGGTCAGGGAAGGTAAAGCAGCGAGGGAGAGGAGATGGGTGCCACCCTCAATATGCTGGCCCCTAGAGAAGTTGAAGTCTCTGATGCCTCACTCCCCTATGACCACATAGGTTATGGGACACCTTTACCTTTTTAAAGCTGTATGTGTGTGACTGTATGTTGTTGGTGTTACAGTTTGAGCTAGTGGTTGTAAAACAGTGTATACAGTATGTGTGTTGTTGGTGTTACAGTTTGAGCTAGTGGCGGAGCTGTGTCTGGAAGGGGAGGCGGCAGCGGCACCCGCGACAGCTGGAGGTCGCAAAAGGTCATCCTCCACCACCCAGCCCATTCGTGCACAGCCTAAAGCGGGTAGCAAACAGCACAAGAAAACAGTTGGTTCGCAGGTGAGAGGATGTTTAGATGTGTCTGTGTGTGTGTTGTGTGTGTGTGTGTGTGTGTGCCTGTGTGTGTGTGTGTGTGTGTGCCTGTGTGTCTGTGTGTGCCTGTGTCTGTGTGTTGTGTGTGTGTGTGCCTGTGTGTTGTGTGTGTGTGTGTGTTGTGTGTGTGTGTGCCTGTGTGTGGGCGTGCGTGCATGCATGCATGCATGCGTGCATGTGTGTGTGTGTGTTCCTTGGCTAGAGCTCTGAGGTTCGCCAATCGCGAGATTTTGTGTATGTGTCTGTTTTTCTCTTTCACCCCACACACCATTCAGGTAGCCACACTCTGACTTGGGGGATAGATGTTTAGAATGAAAGTGGATGGGGGGGGGGGGGGGTTGGAGTGTTGGTGTGTTGAGCTGTTGTGTGGAAAAAGCTTGGTGGTTAGGTTGTTGGAGTTGCGGTGATTCCTGCTGTGGATAGGGGTTCAGGTTCCTCTTGCCTGTTGTTTTGATCAGATTTTCCCATTCTCTTTCTCTACCCTCTCTCTTTTCTCCCTTTTCTCCCTGAGGACTGGTTGTCAGGGCACTGCACTGCACTGAATGAGTTTTTCAGGCCCTGTCTCATGGGAAAGTTTGAACCTGGTGGAGTCAATCCATCTCCTGGCACAGGGTGCATGCTGGGCATGTTTCTGTTTCTGTAATCCTTTGAGCGTTGACATGAATTATGGGATCTTTACTTTTACAAATTTGGTCGTTTGTGTGTATATGAAGGAAATTAAAGCACTGGCAGGTTGTGCTGTAAGTTGATCTGGAAGTGCGAATTTAATCCCTACCATTTACTCACTAGAAACTGCTGCCAACATTCAAACCCATGACTTCATGGACTTAGGAGATTGAAGTCAAATGCGCCTATCCACTCCACTCGCTTATTGCATGCACCTGTTGAGCTGACTTTTGATGAAGTTCACACTGGTTCTGAATGCACTGACCTGTGAAGATTTGGGTTCTGAATGCACTGACCTGTGAAGATTTGGGTTCTGAATGCACTGACCTGTGAAGATTTGGGTTCTGAATGCACTGACCTGTGAAGAGTTGGGTTCTGAATGCACTGACCTGTGAAGAGTTGGGTTCTGAATGCACTGACCTGTGAAGAGTTGGGTTCTGAATGCACTGACCTGTGAAGATGTTGAAGTTCTGATTATGCACTGACTGTGAAGAGTTGGGTTCTGAATGCACTGACCTGTGAAGAGTTGGGTTCTGAATGCACGACCTGTGAAGATTTGGGTTCTGAATGCACCGACCTGTGAAGATTTGGGTTCTGAATGCACCGACCTGTGAAGATTTGGGTTCTGAATGCACCGACCTGTGAAGATTTGGGTTCTGAATGCACTGGCCTGTGAAGATTTGGGTTCTGAATGCACTGACCTGTGAAGATTTGGGATTTCACTATAACTAGAGGTCTTGTACATAAATGAACTCATGAAATCTTTAGCCTGCAGTAAAACTCTTATGCATTGTTTGCAGTTCCGAGACTCCTTGATGATGTTGATGGAAACGTTGAACGCCACCACGCCGCACTACATCCGCTGTATCAAACCCAATGATGTGAAGGAAGCGTTCAAGTGAGTTTTCCGAGGGTTGTGTGTGCTGTGTTGTGTTGTGAGTGTGTGTTGTGTGTGTGTGTGTGTGTTGTGTGAGTGTGTGTGTACATGGTGTGAATTTCTGTCCTCTCATCTGTTGTGAGTTTTTATTCTTTTCTGTCTCTTATGAGTTATGGCCTTTTTGTCATTATTAGTTAACTGGTCACTAAGAACAAGGTTGTTTTAAGGAATCTGGTTTCAGCTTTATCTCATGTTATGTTTGGTTGATGATGTGGTTTTTCCCACAACGCAGTGCCCGTCCTGGGTTGACCCTTATGGTTGACCAGGGTGTTGCTACAAGGAAGGATAGTAGAATTGGTTTTACACCCTGTTTAAATCTGTGTATATATAGCTGCACGGTTTTAATCTGAGATTTAAAAGTTGATGAAGTGACAGCTCTGATGTGGCCTCTGTGGTCGGCTGGGCTATAAACAACAAGACGGGATTGGATTGGATAGATTTCCATTTGGTAGTTAAAAAAATACAGTTTCTCCATTTTCCTGTCTGTTGTGGTTCCTTTCTGTTGACCAGTGTAATTGACATTTCTGGAAGTTGGTACCCTTTCTGCAATGCTTTGTATGAAACTTTTTTTTCGGTGTGGGGGGGGGGGGGGGGGGGTGTCAGTTTTGGGGGGGGGGGGGGGGGGGGGCTTTTTCCCCTTTTATTTGGTGTTGATAAAGAGTGTTTTCATCAGTGCTTTGTCTCTGGCTTTGTTTTGTCAATTTTGGGTGTGTTTTTTTTCCTTTCGCTAGTGAAGTGTAGTGTTGAGGAACGATATTGTTCAGCCGGGTTGAATGTTTGTTGTTTTACAGTATTGTGTTAATGAGTTGTCGTTGTTGTGCGTTCCCCAGCTTTACACCCTGGGGGTCACCCAGAACATGCACTCTGACTCACTCATCCCACCTGGGAATCACTGTGAGATAGGAAGTACACCGCTGAATGAGAAGTTTGCGTGTCTGACTGTTTTTTAAGTTCCTCGCCATATAGGCAGCCATATTCTGACTTAAGACGATTTTTTCTACTTTAGAGGAGAGTGCAGGTTGTTATGTTAAGAGCTTGTCATGGCTGAAGTGCAATCTCAACACAACATTTTACAAACATGACAACATTTTTAGTGTAGGCCTTGGCAATAAGCTGACATCAATAACTGACACAGCTTTTGGCCTGGGCCAAGTAATACCCTTCAGCTTCATGGACTTTTGTTGTTGTTGTTGTTGTTGTTGTTTCTCTGCTAAAGCTCTGAGGTTCACAAATGGAGAGATTTTGCGTGTGCCACCGTTTTTGCCCACTGTGAAGGTAGCTGTATTTTGACTTCGGGGAATGATTGTTATCATGTTTCAGCTTTGACCCCAACCGAGCTGTGGAGCAACTGAGAGCCTGTGGTGTTCTGGAGACCATTCGTATCAGCGCTGCTGGTTACCCCTCTAGGTGAGAGAGAGACAGAGAGAGACAGACAGAGAGAGAGAGAGACAGAGAGAGAGAGACACAGAGAGTGGAAGAGAGAGAGACAGACAGACAGACAGACAGACAGAGAAAGACAGATTAAAATTTTTTTATTTTTTTATTTATTCTTTTAAATCGAGGATAATGTAATAAACACTCATGTGCTTTTTTACATCCAGTCCCCATGTGTATGCGGTTTTGTAAATTTTGTCATTTGTTCCCGCCGGCACACAATGGCCTACTTTTTCGAAAAGCGGAACAGGATTTAATGTGTGCGCAAGATTTTCTGCATGCGTTCGCACACGGGGCCTTGGTTTATAGTCTAATCTGACAGAGACAGAGTGGAAGAGAGACACAGAGAGAGAGAGAGAGACAGACAGACAGACAGAGAGAGAGACAGACAGTGGAAGAGAGGGAGAGAGAGAGGGAGAGACACAGAGAGTGGGAGAGAGAGGGAGAGACAGAGAGTGGAAGAGAGGGAGAGAGAGACACACAGATGGAGAGAGAGAGGGAGATGGACAGAGACAGACAGAGAGGAGAGAGAAAGAGAGAGGCAGACAGAGAGAGAGAGGCAGACAGAGAGAGAGAGAGAAAGAGAGCAGACATAGAGAGAGAGAGAGAAGAGAGAGTCGAAGCCAAATTTTTATTTTCAGATGGTACGTTGAAAATCAATACATTTGCTTTTTTTGTCATCACAAAAAAAGTAATTTCAAGAAAATCATAAAAACTGAGGAATCTCTTTCTGATTCCCAGTAGTTGTCTATCTGTATTGTGTGCTCTGTGTGTGTTGTGGTGGTATGTTTGTGTATGTGGTGTGTGTGTGTGTATGTTTGTGTATGTGTGTGTGTGTGTATGTGTGCACATGGACACTAACAGTTTTTGTGTGCATTCAGGTGGACGTATCCAGAATTCTTCCAGCGCTACAGGGTTCTGGCAACCTCCAAGCTCATCAACAAAAGCAACATGCGCAAAACATGCGAGGCCATCCTTCCCACGCTTATCTCTGTAAGACTGTGTGTGTGTGCGTGTGTGTATGAGTGTGTGTGTGTGTGGTTAGAGAGGAGAGAGTGTGTATGTGTGTGTGTGTGTGTGTGTGTGTGTGTGTGTGTGTGTGTGTGTGAGAGAGAGAGAGAGAGTGTGTGTGAGAGAGAGAGAGAGAGAGAGAGAGAGTGTGTGTTGTGTGTGTGTGTGTGAGAGAGAGAGAGGATGTGTGTGTGTGTAGAGGAGAGTGTGTGTGTGTGTGTGTGTGTGTGTGTGGAGAGAGAGGTGTGGTGCGTGTTGTGTGAGAGAGAGAGAGAGTGTGTGTGAGAGGAGAGAGAGTGTTGTGTGTGTGTGAGGAGAGAGAGTGTGTGTGTAAGTGTGTGTGCGTGTGTAAGTGTGTGTGTTGTGTGTATGTGTGTGTTTTATCTTATTTTATTTATTTAATTCTTTTATTTCGAGGATAGTGGAATAAGGTCTCGTGTGCTTTTTTGCATCCAGTCTCCGGGTGTATGGGGTTGTGTCAGTTTTGTCATCCATTCCCACTGGCTCACAGTGGCCTACTCTTCTGAAAGGAGGAATGGGTTTTAACATGTGCTCAAGATGTTCTGTGTGTGTTCACACACGAGATCTCGGTTTATAGTCTCATCCGAAGGACTTTTGGGGAAAGTAGAGTCGGCACTGATGTTAACTCCAGAGGAAAAATCCTCTTGAATGAGATTTGAACCCAGGTCAGCAAATTACAAGCATAATATGCATCGATCTAACCACCAGGCTCTGTGGGGGGTGGGGTGCGTGCGTGTGTGTGTGAGTGTGTTTGTGCATGCATATGCATGCATGTGCACATGCAGATGTCATCGTTCATATAAGCTTAAGAGTTCATAAGAGTTATTCAAATTCTTTTTCTTTAAAAAAAAAAATGTATTACACTGTATGTGAGTTTTTAAAACATTTATGAAAGTGAAAGAATTTTCTTTATGATAAGAACAAAATATAAAATGCAAAAGTGTGTAATCAGGATTAGATATGTCTGAAATTTATTTCCAAAGAGTTTTTATGAAAGACATTAAGACTCAAAAATCTGTAAATTGAATGTAAATTTTATGACAAAAGACAACCATATCAAGACTGTTGTATTTCCCCATTCCAGATTCGTATCACTCATGTGCTTGGGCTACTTAATATACAGCTGTGAAATCAGAGATGTTTCAAATTCGAAGTTTTTATCGAACAGTTGTAATATGAGAAAGACTTGAAGGGGGACAGCATTTCCCTCCTAGCAGGAGAAGAATTCTAAGATCATGAGCTCCACGCTCAAATCAGCTGCTGTCCTGGATTAAAGTCCTTCCGATGGGGTTATAAACTAAGGTCCCATGTTAGAACGCAAGTGGAACATCTTGTACACACATGTTAAAATCCCATCCATCTTTCATCGAAGAGTAGGCCAGCTGGTAGCATGGATGACACCAACATGCCCAGCATGCAAACAGCAACCTGGAGAGGGACGGGCTCCACCAGGTTAAACTTGCCCCTTGACACTGCCTGAAAAATTCAGTGCAAGTGCGGTAAAGGCTTAAACAGAATACCAATATTTTCCAGCCAGCAGAAACAAAAAAGGTAAAGGTGTCCCCCCATAACCTATGTGGTCGTAGGGGAGCGAGGCGTCAGAGACCTCAACTTCTCTAGGGGCCAGCATATTGAGGGCACCGCCCATCTCCTCTCCCTCGCTGCTTTACCTTCCCTGACCCTAAAGAGGGAAGTACCCATTTACAGCTGGGTGAACAGGGGGACTGTACTGAAGCCAAGACGCGCAAACGGTCACCCATCCAAGTGGTAACCACGCTGGATGCTGCTTAACCTTAGCTGGGGGAAAGCGAGTGCTCCAACCACGGAGCTGTCCCATCCCCAAAATAAAGAAAGTCAGTTCTGCAAAAAAAAAAAAACATTCAAGAGAAAGTCAGCATTTTCCAACCACAGCAGGAAGGAAGTTCCACCACACACACACAACCACACACACACCAACACACACACACACACACACATCACAAACACACAACACAAAAATACCGTTCCTTCCCCGTGAACCCTGGCCTCTCTTTAACGTGTTGCAGGACGAAGACAAGTACAGGTTCGGCAAAACCAAGATCTTTTTCCGCGCGGGCCAAGTGGCGTACCTGGAGAAGCTGCGCGGGGACAAGCTGCGGGCCTGCGGCGTGATGATCCAGAAGCACATCCGCGGCTGGCTGCAGCGGAAAAAGTACCAGCGCATCCGCCGGTCCGTGCTGCACCTGCAGACCTTCAGCAGAGGCTTCCTGGCCAGGAGGTAGTAATAATAGTAATAATGATGATAATAATGATAATAATAATAATAATAATGTATGGAGTTTATATTGCGCTGAATCTTGTCAAGCAACAAATCAAGTAGTAGTAGTAGTAGTATGTTCTTTCGATCCAGAAGGCCCATAGAGCCGGAGCTTATCCCGGTTTCTGTAGCGTTAAGCGAACTGATGGTTTTTCACCACCCCTGTGACAGGACGCTAGTCTGTCGCCGATACTATTCCCAGCAGGCTGGTACCACTTGTACATCTGGGTGGAGTGAGGAAAATAGGGTAAAGTGTCTTTCCAAGGCAACACCGAGTCGAGCGGGATTCGAACCGCACCTCTGGATCATGAGTCAACCCCAACCACTCGACCTATGGTGCCTCCAACTAAATCAAAGCTTTAAATAAATAAAAAATGCGTTTTTTTGGTTTTTAATATTTGTCTACTGTTCCAACCGCACACATGGCCTACTTTTCGCTACAGCGGAAACAGGATTTAACGTTGTGGCAAGATGTCTGCGATACGGTTCGACACGGGGCTCGGTTTATAGTCTCATCGAAGACTTGGTAAGCGTTGTCTGCGTTGTGTCCTCTGTGTTCTGAGTGGTAACTGTTGTTGTTGTTGTTGTTGTTGTTGTGGTAACTGTTGTTGTTGTTGTGTTGTGTTGTTGTTGTGTTGTTGTTGCCTGTGTGGCGTTCTCCAGTTACACTGGGGGTCTCCTGAACTTGCAACTCTGACTCACTCTTCATCCGCCTGGGAATAATCACTGTGAGATAGGAAGTACCCCTGTATGAGAAGTTTGCGTGTATGACTGTTTTCAGAAACCCTGCCATTATGCAGCCAACTCTGACTGTAGAGAATACGTTTTTTCCTTTAGAGGAGGTGCATGTGTTTTAAGAAGAGCTTGTCATGGACTGAAGGCAATGTTATGTGAGAGCTTGTCATGGGACTGAAGGCATCTCACACAACATTTTCAACATAATAAAACATGTAGTGTAGGCTGGGAGTAGCTGGCTCACTAGCTGGTCAGAGGGGTGACAGAGGCAGGGATGGAGCCTCCGCTGAAATAGTCACTTCAGGTGATTTATTCCTCCCTCCCTGAGTTGACCTTCAGATGATAAAACTATATTTGGGTGTTGGGATAGCTCATGGTTTGAGAGTGCCTGCACTCTTGCCTGATGCCGGGATCGAGTCCCCGTGAGCTGTCAGTATCAGGGGTTTTTCTTACCTGGTGTTGACATCAGTATGATCCCACTCCAGAAAGTCCTTTGGATGAGATCTGTAATACCAGGTTTGTCACAGAATATCTTGTGCTTAGTTATAAACCGTTTGTTCATCTTTCAGAAAAGAGTAGGTGGTCATTGTATGCCGTAAGAATGGATGACACATGTAATAAGGATTGCATGCACACTGGCCTTGTCGAATTTTAGATTTTGTCCTGAATCAGAATGCGGATGCCTTATATGGCGGGCAAGAATGGTCACAAATGCAATGTTCACCAATGGGTGAACTGGGAATCTCTAGTGAGGAGTGAAAAGAACAACAACAATCACCTCCTCCAAAAAAAAAACAACCAAAAACCCCCTCCCTCCCAACAACCAATAACAGTAAGGCCTTGTGTATGAATACAGAGAATCTTGTGGAGTGTTGAAACCTCACCACTTTCCTTCGGCCCATCTCATCCCACCGTCTCACATCCCATTGTCTAGTCTCTTCATCACTGCCAATATTTTTTCTTCTTTTAACCTTTCCTAAGGTAACCTGCTACAGGGCAACCAACATCTGTAACCTTCCCTCATATACACTATGGGTTATGGTGCATACAAATATGATAAGTGTCGTGTTTGGGTAAAGAGGGGCTTCTTCTTATCGTAGGGATAGTGTTAACCCTAACTTTGAATTATTTTCCTTAATATTTTCTCCTTTCTTCTTTGATATTTGCTTTATTTTTTATTTTATTTTTTATTTTTTATTTATTCTTTTATTCGAGGGTTATGGAATAGCACTCATGTGCTTTTTTTCCATCCAGTCCGTGTGTGAGCATGTTTTGTCAATTTGTCTCGTTCACGGCACACAATGGCGTTACTTTCTGAAATGTGGAAGGGTTTTAATGTGTGCGCAAGATGTTCTGCGTGGTTCGCACATGGGACTTGGTTCATGAGCGTGTGTTTGGTGGTGGTGTGTGATTTCAGAAAGGTTGTTTCCGGGAAAACAGTGGCAGCAGCATACAACCATGTGGCGATGCATACTAGAGGAGAGGAAGCAGTACACTGCTTCTTCACCGGTCAAAGTGCTGCAGGTAGTGTGGGTGTGGATGTGGGTGTGTGTGTGTGGGGGGGGGGTAGGTAGGTAGGTGATTTGTTTTTGTGTGTTGATGGGTGTTGTTGTGTGTGGTGTGTAGTAGTTTTGGTTGTGGGTTGTGGCGTGTGTGGGTTGTGTTCTTCCTCTTCTGATTAACGTCTTTCACTCTTAGTGATATAGATGTGTGGGTTGGTGTGTGTGTGTTGGTGTGTGGGTTGGTGTGTGTGAGCGTGTGTGTGGGTGTATTGTTGTGTAGTGTATTGTTGTGTGAGTGTGTGTGTGGTGTGTGGTGTGTGTGAGCATGTGCGTACATGAGTGGGTTGGTATTGTAGTGCATGCACGTGTGTGTTTGTGTGTGGTGTGTCCCTGTGGAGTGTATGTTTGCTCGTTCTTCATATCCCTCATCGACATATGACGTCTAGAGAAAAACAGTTGACGATGGATATGTGCTACCACTGACATATGCACCACTGTAAATTATGTGTTTGTGTTGACACGTGTATTGAAGACATATAATTTCGTATTTGAAATATTAGCCATATCAGAATTAATGACTAAGAGGTAGAGCAAAGGACAGAATATTTGCAGGGTTTTTTTTTGGACAGAACTGTGCTAAGTTTATCTATTCAGTAATGTTTACTGACTTTTTTTATGTTAAACCAATCTTTGGTTGGTATTTCTGTTAAGTTAGTGGGGCGGGGGGGGTTGTAGGTGGATTTTCTTTTACTTTTATGTTGTTTGCTTGTGAAACTAATCTCTGTTCCATCTAGTTTGTCAGTCAGTCTTGTGCATTGTACCTCACGTTTGTTTCTCTCCTCCTTACTTCTCTCTCTCCCTCATGCGCTTTGATTTGTCTTTGCAGATATAGCGCTATATAAGTTCCTTCATTTATTATTATTATATTACTGCAGGCCAATAGAGCAAGGTTTGGCACGAAGGAGTAACAGGAGCATTGACTGGAGGCTCACAAGGCAACGGTGATCAGACAGGGTCGAGACCTACTGGCACGCCAGCAAGTTCCGGGCGTATGCGAGCATCACTGGTGCAGAACACTACGGCGCAGAAGGCGGTCTGCAGCTCAAACTGCTCAGGTTGGTTGCCTGCTGGCTTTTGGGGAGAGGAGAAAAGTTGTCTTTCGTCAAGGGAGGGATAGCTCAGTGGTCAGAGATCGCTTTCCCCAGCTAGGTTAAGCAGGTGAGTGTGGTTACCTAGTGGGTGGGTGTGACTGTTGTGGCTGCTTGCTTCAGTTCAGTCACTCAGTTCACCCAGCTGAAATGGGTACTGTCATCTTAGTGGTAGGGAAGGTAAAGCAGTAGGGAGAGATGGGTGCTACCTAATATACTGGCCTTTGAGAGTTGGGTGTCTATGATGCCTTGATCCCCTAGACCATGTAGGTATGGGACACCCTACTTTAAGAGGTGTTTTCTTTGGAAAATACGATTGCATGATATCAGTGTGGTGTTGTTGTTGTTCCTGTCCCAGCTTAACACTGTGGGGGTCATCAAGAATATGTCGTTCTGTCTGTTCTCATATCCACTGGAATCGCTGTTAAGACGATAAGCTGCACAGGATGAGGAAAGTCTGTGTGTATGATGTTTTTCGACTTGCCACTAGGCAGCCATATTCGATTCAGAGGATTTTTTTTTCTCTTTAATTAGGAGAGTGAGGTTGTATGTAGAGTTGTCGTGCTGAAAAGCGTATCAACCAGATATTGTAAGTAACGACTTTTAATGTAGGCTTAGCTGTATCACTACGACACGATTTTGGCCCGGCAAATTTTTATTTCTTATTATTATGTATTGTTGTTACATTCCCTGCTTAATACCTGGGGGGTCATATCAGATATGACTGTGATCATCATGCCACCTGAATCACTATGAGATTGTATGTATTATACACTTCAGCTTAAGTGATATTTACCTCAGTTTGCCATGAAAACAATGAGAATGTGGGTATTGAGTGGGAGAACACAAATTATAAACAAAAAATTTGTTTGTTGTGAGCGAATAAAGAACATAGAGACACACAAAATCAGACTGGAGGCAGGCAGACATTTGCTTGCATGATGACACAGTGCTCTTCACTCATGCATGGCACACTCCACACACAACAACACACTAAAACACCAAACAACATGCTAACACAGGTTGTACTTTGTAAAATGTGTATGTAACAGAATGTAGCAAGATTGTAATGCATGTCTTCTGGTGTTGTGTGTGTTTTGTTGTGTGTGTGTATGAGTGTGTTGTGGCTGTCTCAGTCATATCCTGATGGACATAAATAAGCAAAACTTGCTTTTATATGAGCCATTAAAGATATATATATATTATATTACATATTTTTTTATATATATTTAGAGAGAGGGAGGAGAGAGAAGAGAGATAGTAGATAATGTACTGTATATTAGAGTAGATAGTTAGATAGTATAAAAATAAGTAATGATATCAACAATGATGATGATGTGACAAATAAACACAATAATGGTGATGCAATGATGAATCTCAGAAATAACTCTGTGTATGTGTGTGTGTGTTTGTGTGTGTGTGTGTGCGTGCACGCGTGTATGGTGGTCCGGCATGGTTGTGCTGTGTGTGGTGTGTGTGATGCACACAACCACAGATCGAGGCAAGTAGTGGAGCACATAGGTGGTAACAAGGCTTGGAGAAAGATCATCGAACTGCAGCAGGGGGAAGAGGGTAGCATCATCCATCCTCATCCTCCATCTAATCCATCATCACACATCCATCCTCAAATCATCCATCATCAATCTCATACACATCCATCCATCCATCACTATCATCCACATTCCACCCACCCTCCATCCATCATCACATCCATACATCCACATCCTCATACCATCATCCATCCATCATCATCACACATCCATCTATCATCACATCCATCCATCCATCATCCCACCATCTCCATCTCACATCCATCATCCAATCATCCATCCATCACACATCCATCTATCATCCATCCATCCATCATCCACCATCCATCCATCCACACATCCATCCAACCCATCCAATCCATACACATCCATCCATCCATCCCATCCATCCATCCATTCCATCCATCCATCCATCCATCCATCCATCCATCCATCCATCCATCCATCCATGTGCTGTTACTGTTGTCGTTTTCTTTCTTTCTTCCTGACTAACCCCTTACTTGTCTGTCTGTTACCTGTCTTTCGTTTTCTTCTGGTTTGTGTGTGTGTGTGTGTGTGCTTTTTCATATTATTGAACTGCTGTAGAGACTGGATGAGAGGGTATACATAGTACATACATACATACGTACATACATACGTACATACATATGTACGTACATACGCACATACATATATACATACATACATACATGGGCTGTTTCTGCTGTCGTTTTCTTTCTTTCTACCTGACTGTCTATAACCTCTTACCTGTCTGTCTGCTATCTGTCTTTCTTTTTGTTTTTTCTTTCTGATTTGTTCGTTTGTCTCTTTACTTTCTTTCTTTTTCATTTACAAAAAAAAGAAAGTTTGGTTTGGGTTTTTGTTGCTCGGCTAAAGCTCCAAGGTTCACCAATGATCAGATTTATGAGTTATGCGACCATTTTTTTTAACTCGCCATTTAGATAGCTGCATTCTGACTAGAGGGTGTGTCTAAACACTAACACCTGTGCTCATGCAGGTTTTTTTCTCTGTCATCCATTCCTACCAGCACACAATGGCCTACTCTTCTGAAAGGCAGAACGTGTTTTTAAAAATGTGCACAAGATGTTCTGCGTACGTTTGTGCACAGGGTCTTAGTTTATTGTCTCATCTGAAGAGCTTTGACATTCAGTTTGATTTGTTTGTCAAACTGGGAAGAAAGGGCGAGGCTGGGAATTGAACCTAGAACCTCATGGTTTACTTGTTGGCAGGCAAACGCCTCATTTTTGTTTGTTTGTTCTTTTCTCTGTGTGTCTCCATCCTTTCTTCTTCCCTTCCTTCCTTTGTTTTTAAATATTTAAAGTGTGTCTGTTGTTGTGATTATATTTTCATTACAGTGGAGATTTCTGATTTGTGGCCTGTGAAGCTGTATTTTCCATCCTTGCTTTCTTTCATGCTTCCTTCCTTTCTTCTCTTCTTTGTTTTTCACAAATGCAGTTTAAGTTCAACCTTCCTTTCTTCCATCCTTTAATAAAGTCAGTAAAATCCCTGTCTTTGCTTATCAGTGTAGGAAATAGGTTTACCTCAGATACATAGTGCTGGTTGGTTGATGGTTCTCAGTCCCTGACTATTTGGATAGCTCTGCTGGGACTTTGAGTATAATCAGGCCGAACCAACTTTGCCTGAGATTGTGATTCTGACTCGTGCTGTTTTACATTGATGTTAATTTGGCTTGTTTTATGTAATAAATGCTTACCCATTTGTTGTAGTTGTTGTTTTTGTGTTGATTTTTAAATTTTTTTGTTAGTTACGTTCATAAACTTTTGTGAGCGTTTTTGAGATAATAAAAAATGTCATATTCGCGTTATATATATTATATATATATACATTATATTATATCTATATATATTAATTATATTTATATTTTACTATATATAATTACTTCTTTACTTTACTTTACTTATATGTCCTTTGTTTCTCTTGAGCAATTTTTTTATCACTAGTCTAGTAGTCGTCGTAGTTCACAGGCCCGTTAGCAGCATCACCTGTTTCACCTCTAAGGGTGAGGGTTAGGTTAGGAGGCACACATTATATAAAAAAAAAAAAAAAATTTGTTTATTTATTCGTTTATTTTATTGTTTTTATATTCATTTTTTTTGCCCATATTCACATCTCTTTATTCGTTTATTTTATTTTATTTTTATATTCATTTTTTTTCTCCACATAT
>CM054165.1:8363382-8385882 GCA_028751875.1 Rapana venosa
GACACCACACTACTCAAGGTTTTTCTGCAATGTAGCCACTGCCGACATTAACGGCTGACATGTCAGTGGTTTGTGGTTGCCCTGCAGGTGCTGACAAGTCCTGCTGGTCATAAGCGAACCCCGTCTGACATCAGTGCCATCAGTCTGGAGTCCAACATGTCGTATGCCGACTCCGAGAAGAGAGAGGAAGAAGAGGTGGGGGTGTTTGTGATGTGTGTGTGTGTGAAGGGGAGTGAGTGTGAAGGGGAGAGTGTGAGTGTGAAGGGGAGTGTGTGAGAAGGGGATGTGTGTGTGTGAAGGGGGAGAGTGTATGTGTGTGAGTGAAGGGGAGAGTGTGTGAGTGAGTGTGAAGGGGAGTGTGTGTGTGTGTGAAGGGGAGAGTGTGTGAGTGTGAAGGGGAGTGTGTGTGTGAGTGTGAAGGGGATTGGTGGTGTGTGAAGGGGTGTGTGTGTGTGAAGGGGATGTGTGTGTGTGTGTGAAGGGGATGTGTGTGTGTGTGTGTGAAGGGGATGTGTGTGTGAGTGTGAAGGGGAGTGTGTGTGTGTGTGTGTGTGTGTGAAGGGGATGTGTGTGTGAGTGTGAAGGGGAGAGTGTGTGTGTGGAGTGTGAAGGGGAGTGTGTGTGTGAGTGTGAAGGGGGTGTGTGTGTGTGTGAAGGGGATGTGTGTGTGAAGGGGATGTGTGTGTGTGTGAAGGGGACTATGTGTATGGTGATTGTGTGTGAGTGTGTGTGAACGGGAGTATGGGTGTATGTATAGTGTGTGTGTGTGTGTATGAGAGGAGGAGGTCGTTGCTTGAAAGTGTGTGGGACAATGATTTACGATTATAAATACTTAAAAGAACCTTACCAACAAGGAAAAAAACCCACAGAAACTCCAACCGCCCCCTCCCAAACAAACAAAAAACACAACTGATGGATACTACAACCAAGTGGTTAAGACCATTCAACATCAATCCATCGGTCCATGAAGTCGTGGGTTTGAATCTCAGTGGCCTCTAGTGAATGAAGGTTGGTGAAATCTCCCAGGTCAACTTCAAGTGCAGTAACTCCCTTCATGTATGTATACACAGACTTAAGATCACATATGCACACTAAAGATCTGGTGATTCATGTCGGTGTTTGGTGAGTTACGGAAACACAAACATACCCAGCACACATCCCCGAAATCGGAATATGGCTACCTTCATGGTCGGGCAAAAACAGTCGCATACGCAAAATCTCGCCATTGGTGAACCTCGAAGCTGTAACCGAGGAACAAGAAAACCCCCACCCTACCCCCACCCCTAAAAAAACATAACAACAAACACACAGACACACCCTACACACACACACACACACACACACACACAACACACACACACACACACACCAAACACACACACACACAAACAAACACCACACACACCTACCCCTACAAAAACGTTCTCCAAAATCCCCCTCCCTCTAGAAACATTTGAAAGTTGATAATCACCTTCACCTGACCTAACCTTGACCTTGACCTGTGACAGGACCAAGGCTACGACACGGGCAAGCGTCGCGGAGAGCTGGCCAGGAAAGGCTCCTCACTCTCCGACAAATCTCAGGCCGGAGAAAACAACGCTCCTGCGGAGAAGAAGGCGAGTCAGACTGGCTGGCTGCCTCGTCTGTGTTACTTTGTGGGCAGCATGAAAGTTGGACGCTGTGTGTGTGTGTGTGTGTGTGTGTGTGTGTGTGTGGGAGGGGGTAGGAGGGGTAGGAGGGGGTGGGGGGATGGGTGGGGGTGGAGTATGTGGTTGGAGGGAGGGAGGGATGTGCTTTGGGTAGGTGTGTCAGGAGGTTGGGGTGGGGAAGCTCTGTGTATGTGTGTGTGAAAGGGGTGGGGGGGGAGGTTGAGTGTGTGTTTGGAGTGTATAGTGCATGTGTGTGTGTGTGTACACAAGTGTATGCACACTTGAAAAAATTGTCCTGTTCTCCCTCATGTCTTATTTTCAACTGATCTGTTGACGTTTTTTACCTCTTGTTTTTCCCCACCCCCTCTTCATCTTTCCATGTACATTTGTTAACCAGGAAGTGGATGACATTGATCATTTTTCTATTCATTTACGCTGGGGGCTACAGAAAAGTGAGAGGCTGTATGATCAGCGGCTTTCTTTCCCACTCATGGAATTCCACTTTACAGCTTAGTCTTTAGTGATCGACTATGACTCTGACTAGGAGGCTTGACTTGCAGTCCTTATGTGCTGCAGCCCTGGGGGCTGGTTGGCCTTTGGAGAACATCTCGAACGCTGACTGTCCTTATGCCCACTTGGCCGAGAGAGTGGGGATGTACTGTGGGCAAGGCATCTTTCCACTATAATCAAATTTCTGCCCAGTTTCCAAAACTGCAGCTGCCTCCTCTGCTGTTTTGGAGGTCATCGTCAGACACGACTGACAAACATACATTTATGTATTCATTCTCCACACTTGAAAGACGTTGCCCGTGGCCCTCATTATCTTTTGTTATGTTTGGCTTTGGCCACAGAAGGTGGAGGACATGGACGTGGGTCTGCTGCTGAAGCTGCAAAACAAGGTGAAGGTTCTGGAGAAGGAGAGGGCGCGCCTGCATGAACGTCTGGACCGCTACGAGGAGGAGGACGGCTCTCAGGCCGACAGCCTGCAGTCCGGCTCTGGCTCTGCTCTGAACACCTTGAAGGTGTGTGTGTGTGTGTGTGCGTGTGTGTGGTACGTGCGTGTGTGTGTGCGTGCGTGTTTGTGTGTGTGTGTGTGTTGTGTGTACGTGTGTGTGTGTGTGTGTATGTGTGTGTGTGGTACGTGTGTGTGTGTGTGTGTGTGGTACGTGTGTGTGTGTGTGTGTGTGTGTGGACCTTTGTGTGTGTGTGTGTGTGACCTTGTGTGTGTGTGTGTGTGACCTTGTGTGTAGTGTGTGTGCGTGCTGTGTGTGTGTGTGTGTGAAAGTCAAAGTCAAACTTTTATTTTCAGATGGTACATTGAATAAGCAGTGCATTTGCTTTTTTTCATCAAGCCATCTATCTAAAGAAAGAAAGAGAAAAAAGCGTTTTTATTTATTTATATCGAGGATAATGGAATAAGCACTCGTATGCTTTTTTTACATCCAGTCCCCGTGTGTATGCGGTTTTGTAAATTTGTGTCGTGTGTTTGTGCGTGTGTGTGTGACCTTGTGTGTGTGTGTGTATGTGTGTGTGCATGTGTGTGTGTGTGTGTGACCTTGTGTGTGTGTGTATGTGTGTGTGTGTGTGTATGTGTGTGTGTGTGTGCGTGTGTGTGTGTGTGTGTGTGTGACCTTGTGTGTGTGTGTCCTTGTGTGTGTGTGTGTGTGTGTTGTTGTCATCTTCAATTTAACGTCTGTTCACACTCAGTGATATTAGACGAGGGATGTGGAAAATGTAGTGGAACTAGAAGGGAATGGACAGAGAAAAGACTGACTGGGTAACAACTGTGTTGGAATTTTCATGCAATCAAAAGGGGGTGTGTGTGTTTGTGTGTGTGACCTTGTGTGTGTGTGTGGTGTGTGTGTGTGTGGACCCTGTGTGTTCTTTTTTGATTTAATGTCTTTACTATTATTGATTTTTTAATTTAATTTAATTTAATTCTTTTATATCGAGGATATTGGAATAAGCACTCGTGTGCTTTTCTACATCCAGTCCCCGTGTGTATGTGGTTTTGTCAATTTTGTCATCTGTTCCCACCAGCACACAATGGCCTACTCTTTCGAAAAGCGGAACAGGATTTAACGTGTGCGCAAGATGTTCTGCGTGCGTTCGCACATGGGGCCTCGGTTTATAGTCTCATCCGAAGGACTTTTTGGGGAGAATGGAGTCTGCACTGATGTTAACTCCAGGAAAAAAATATCCCCCTTGAACGGGAATGGAACCCGGGTCGTCAGATTGCGAGCGCAATGTTCTGACCACTAGGCTATCCCGTCATGATATTAGATATGTGTGTATGTGTGTGTTGTCTGTGGAATGACCGTCCCCCGTCCCCCTCCAAAAACCCCCAAACCAACAAACAACAGAAAGTTCAGACTTAGTGGGAGTGCAGTCAGCGCCAGTATTAGTTCTAGTACAACGGATTTCTGACCGTTCGATGAAGAAGAAGAAGAACCCGTAAGCTACCCCCCCCTCCCCCTCCCAACCCCCTGCCTGCCCCCTGTGATGATGCATTGTTTATTTTTATTTATTTAAAAAACAATTTATACCACTCAAGTCATGGCAGATTTCTCTGCATGAAATTACGGATGCTCTCCCCCTGGGAAAGCACGTCACCACAAGAGCAGCACCACCCATTGTTATTATTTTCTTTTTCCTGTCTTCAACTGTATTTGTTTCCTTGTCATCAGAGTGGCTTTTTTTTCTACAGAATTTTGCCAGGGACAGCTCTCTTGCAGCCGTGGGTTCTTTTTTTACATGCACTAACTAATTATGTGTATCACACGGAACCTCGGTTTTTCGTCTCATCCGAAAGACTAGCACCCAGACCATCATGGTTTAATGGATGGGGGGAAAAGTTTCAGGCCCCGGGAACAGCAGGATGGGAGAATGTCTCATAAGATGAGGCAGCAAAAAAAAAAAAAAAAAAAAAATTCGGGCCCAAACAGGATTCGAACCACCGCACACTTCTGACCAGGACTTTTGGCTTTCTAGGCAGGTGCATTGCCTCTAGACCACTGATCCACTCTGCAGTGTAGTGCAGTGTAGTGTAGTGCAATGTAGTGTAGTGTATGTGGCTGCTATTCTGTCTGGGCTTTATCACAGTTCTTCATTAAACCATTGACGCTGGGGGCAACAGCAAAGTGAGAGTCTGTATGACCAGTGGCTTTCTTTCCCACTCATGGAATTCCACTTTACAGCTGAGTCTTTAGTGATCGACTATGACTCTCTGACTAGGAGGCTTGACTTGCACAGTCCTTATGTGCTGCAGCCCTTGGGGCTGGTTGGCCTTTGGAGAACATCTGCAACGCTGACTGTCCTTACGCCCACTTGGCCGAGAGAGTGGGGATGTGCTGTGGGCAAGGCATCTCCACTATAATCAAATTTCTGCCCAGTTTCCAAAACAGCAGCTGCCTCCTCTGCTGTTTTGGAGGTCATCGTCGAACACGACGGACTAACATATGGTGTATGTGGCTGTGGTGTTGTGTGAGGGCAGATGCAGGAGCTGGAGGTGGAGAAGGACAAGCTGAAGAAGGAGGTGGAGCGTCTGAGGAAGTCCATCGCAGAGACCACCGACTTCGGCGCCGACGGAGGGAAGGTCGGCCCCGCCGCCAAAGAGTTTCTGGGTGAGAGTTATCTCCCTTCCTCTTCTCTCTATATCCCCCGTCATTCATTTATCGATATACATGGACGCTATGTGCTCTAAAGATTTAATGGGAATGAACCATTGTTGATTGGAAACCACAGAGGGATAGGGGCGAGGAGAAGAAGTTTTAAAATACGCACACGGGCACCAGGGTGCATGCATGCATGCAAGCACATTAGCCCACGCACCCATGCGCATACATGCACACAGGCACATGCGTGCACAGCATACACTAACCCCCTCACACACGCACGCACGCACATACATATGCATGCATGCATCTCTCTCACACACACAAAACACACACACACACACACATATATCTCACACATGCCACACATACACACACATCTCTTTCACACACACACACATCTCGATCACACACACACACACACACACACCACACACACACTCACACACTCACTCACTCACTCACTCACTCACTCACTCACTCACTTACTTACTTACTTACACTTTTTATCTTTGTCTTTTTGTTGTGTTTGCAATAATTTATCCAAGGACCGTTTTGTTGTTGTGTATAGTGTAGTAATGTTTCAGCACATTTGTATGATAGTAGTAGGCTGAAATTTGTTTTGTCTTGTGTTGTTTTATTTGTATTGTGCATGCTGTTGTTGTTGTACTTTATTTTTTTCAATGGTTACTCTACCCTTTTTTCTTGTGTGTGTATGTAATTACTTTTTTCTTTTTGAACTTTAGAGTATGCATGCGCAAATGAGTGGTTGGGATAGTTTCTGTTATTTATTTATTTATTTATTTGTGTTTGTACATCTCCCCCTTTCCCCAGTCCAGTGAAAGTGTGATATGAATGTGTGTGTGCATGTGTGTGTACATGCATATATTATGTGTGCATGGGGAGGTAGGGGGAGTGAGGGGAGGGGAGAGGCAAAATACTGGCACGCGTACAGCATAGGATTATAGCTGATCTTCGATTGCTAGGCTGATTTTTATATAAACTTAGGGATCACTCGTGCATGCATGCTATTTGCCAAGCATGGGTTTACATTACACCTGCAGTACTTCACTGGCTGGTCTCTTGCCCCAGTGGGGTAGCAGATATTCCCGGAGGAGCAAATGTTCCTGAAGGAGCAGATATTCCTGGATTGAGGAGCAGATGTTCTCAGATTGAGGAGCAGATATTCCTCCATCCCTGGAGGAGCAGATATTCCTGGATTAAGGAGCAGATATTCCTGGATTAAGGAGCAGATATTCCTGGATTGAGGAGCAGATATTCCTGGATTAAGGAGCAGATATTCCTGGATTGAGGAGCAGATGTTCCTGGATTAAGGAGCAGATATTCCTGGATTGAGGAGCAGATATTCCTGGATTAAGGAGCAGATATTCCTGGATTGAGGAGCAGATGTTCCTGGATTAAGGAGCAGATATTCCTGGATTAAGGAGCAGATATTCCTGGATTAAGGAGCAGATATTCCTGGATTAAAGAGCAGATGTTCCTGGATTAAGGAGCAGATATTCCTGGATTGGGGAGCAAATATTCCTGGATTGAGGAGCAGATATTCCTGGATTGAGGAGCAGATGTTCTCAGATTGAGGAGCAGGTATTCCTCCATCCCTGGAGGAGCAGATATTCCTGGATTGAGGAGCAGATATTCCTGGATTGAGGAGCAGATATTCCTGGATTGAGGAGCAAATATTCCTGGATTGAGGAGCAGATATTTCTGGATTGGAGAGCAAATATTCCTGGATTGAGGAGCAGATATTCCTGGATTGGGGAGCAAATATTCCTGGATTGAGGAGCAGGTATTCCTGGATTGAGGATAAAATATTCTTGAAATATTCCCGGATTGAGGAGCAAGTATTCCCGGATTGAGGAACAGATATTCCTGGATTGAGGAGCAGATATTCCTGGATTGAGGAGCAGATATTCCTGGATTGAGGAGCAGATATTCCTGGATTGAGGAGCAGATATTCCTGGATTGAGGAGCAGATATTCCTGGACTGTGGAGCAGATATTCCTGGATTGAGGAGCAGATATTCCTGGTTTGAGGAGCAGATATTCCTGGATTGAGGAGCAGATATTCCTGGATTGAGGAGCAGATATTCCTGGATTGAGGAGCAGATATTCTTGAAGGAGCAGATATTCCTGGATTGAGGAGCAGATATTCCTGGATTGAGGAGCAAATATTCTTGAAGGAGCAAATATTCCTGGATTGAGGAGCAAATATTCTTGAAGGAGCAAATAGTCCTGGATTGAGGAGCAAATGTTCCGGGAGGAGAGGAGCAAGTAGTCCTGGATTGAGGAGCAATATTCTCGGAGGAACAAAAATTCTCAGATATCTCAGAGGAAAAAAGTTCTCGGAGGAACAAAAATTCTCAGGTATTCTCAGAGGAACAATAATTCTCAGATATTCTCAGAGGAACAATATTCTCAGAGGAACAAAAATTCTCAGATATTCTCAGAGGAACAAATATTCTCAGATATTCTCAGAGGAACAAAATTCTCAGATATTCTCAGAGGAACAAAATTCTCAGATATTCTCAGAGGAACAAAAATTCTCAGATATTCTCAGAGGAACAATATTCTCAGAGGAACAAAAATTCTCAGATATTCTCAGAGGAACAAAAATTCTCAGATATTCTCAAAGGAACAAATATTCTCAGAAAGGAGCAAATTTTTCTAGATGGAGGAGCAAATATTCAGTTCTTTACTACCAGAAGTGCTATTCAGCAATCACAAACCTGCATGCAACAAGGCAAGCCAAGTCAAAATCAAATAAATCAAATTTTTCCTTTTCTGGTGGTACATTAGATCAACAAACATGCTTTTCTTCATCAAGCCATCTAGAAAAAGAAAAGATTCAAGAAAACCTTATTCGTTGAAACAAAAAGAATATGGTTATAATCAGAAACAAATCAAATGAATAAATCAGATATAAACCAAAGGAAATGAAGCAAGACATTGTAAAACAAAGGGGGATAAGCACGCTGAGAAATCAGCTTAACAGGCTTGCCAGGGTGTATTCGACACAAGCTGTTGTAAACCCAGACCTAGATGAGTGAGCATGAGTACAGCGAAACAGGCAGTCTTTGATGCGTAGCTGCTTGTGAATGGCAAAATGTTTACAACTGTTAATCATTGAATGGTTTTGAATTTGGTTTCACCCAGATTTCATTATTGAAAGCATGTTAGCAAAGTATAGGGCTGTTGAAACTGCTGGATTTATCACAGATATGCAGTTACTTTGAGATATCCAGTAATCGGTTGCGGCGGAAATGTATCTGGGATGAAAGTTCATCAGCATATATTATCACCCAAAGTCAGAGTGTGGCTACCATGAGGGCAGAAACGTTGTGTACATGGAGTCTGGGTGGAATGGTTGGTGTCTGTGATAGCGTAAGGTGTGTGGATTGTAACAGGTGTGGGCAATAGTATACAAGGGTGTAGGATTGTAAACGGTTGTGTATTTATTTATTTATTTATTTATTCTTTTATATCGAGGATAATGGAATAAGCACTCATGTGCTTTTTTACATCCAGTCCCCGTGTGTATGCGGTTTTGCAAATTCTGTCATCTGTTTCCACCGGCACACAATGGCCTACTCTTCCGAATAGCGGAACAGGATTTAACGTGTGCGCAAGATGTTCTGCATGCGTTCGAAGACGGAGCCTCGGTTTATAGTCTTATCCGAAGTATGATAGTATATGAGGTTGTATAGTTGTAAGCGGGTGTGTATGATAGTATACAGGGTTGTATGGTTGTAAGTGAGTGTGTATGATAGTATTTGTGATTGTATAGTTGTAAGCGGGTGTGTATGATAGTATACAGGGTTGTATGGTTGTAAGTGAGTGTGTATGATAGTATTTGTGATTGTATAGTTGTAAGCGGGTGTGTATGATAGTATACGAGGTTGTATGGTTGTAAGCAGGTGTGTATGATTGTATATGAGGTTGTATGGTTGTAAGCGGGTGTGTATGATAGTATATGGGGTTGCATGGTTGTAAGCGGGTGTGTATGATTGTATACGGGGTTGTATGGTTGTAAGCGAGCGTGTATGATAGTATACAAGTGTGTGGTTGTTACTGGGTGTGTACGATTGTATACAGACGCGTCTGCTTGTAAGCAGCTGTGTATGGATTGGTGTGTATGGTAGTTATTGGGTGTGTACGAAGTTAGTATAGGAGTGTGTATGATAGTTACTGGGTGTGTACAAAGTGTGTATGATAGTTACTGGGTGTGTACAAAGTGTGTATGATAGTTACTGGGTGTGTACAAAGTGTGTATGATAGTTACTGGGTGTGTACAAAGTGTGTATGTTAGTTACTGGGTGTGTACAAAGTGTGTATGATAGTGACTGGGTGTGTACGAAATGTGTATGTTAGGTACTGGGTGTGTACGAAGTGTGTATGTTAGGTACTGGGTGTGTACGAAGTGTGTATGTTAGGTACTGGGTGTGTACGAAGTGTGTATGATAGTTACTGGGTGTGTACAAAGTGTGTATGTTAGGTACTGGGTGTGTGTGTGCACGATAGTATACGGGTGTGATATCTGGGTGTTTTGCCTGCTCGCTCGCTCGCCCGCTCGCTCCCGCCTGGGTCCTGTCTGTGTGTTGTGTCTTCCTGCCTGGACACTGGGCATGTGTCTTGCCACCGCCCTTGTCCTCTCTCTCCTCACCCCCCTCCTCTCCTAACTCCAGATTCTGACGACCCTCACCATCATCTGAAATTCATCAAGGGTGAGTGGGGAGTGAACCCCCTCTGCCAGGCTTTTCCTCATCCTCCACGCCACCCCTCCCTCCCTGAGTGCCAGTTACCTCCGCACACAGGATATTTGGAGTTTCGATATCTGCCCTGTGTTTTATCGTCTCCCCCCAAGTTTTGTCTTCAAGTTTTGTCTTTCGCTGAAGTGGGTTTTTTTTTCAAGTCCGAGTTTTGGCGGGTTTTTTTTTCTTTTTAAAAAAAATCTGTGATCTGTTTCTGTGTTCTCTGTATTTTTGGCTGGTGTGATTTTGTATTATTTTATACAGAGTGTAAACAAAAATCACTGTGAGTCTTGTATCTCCCCCCCCCACTCCATACACACACACACCATCCCCCAATTTTTTTCCTTTCTCCTTACTTGCAGCTGCCTCACTTTTCCTCTCCCCTCCTTCACCTCGCTACATCTTGCACCTCCCATCTTATTCTGAACTGTTCGATGACAGAAAATGTCCACTTTTTAAAATGTCATGTCTCGTCCATTGGTCTTATCTTAATGTGCTACAGAATTATGTTTCATTTTCATGCGTACTCCCTCATGTTAATTCCAGGGGTCTGTCAGTATAAATAGCATCCCCACCTTCTGTGGAAATTCTGTGCTAGGAGTTCCCTCTTTTCTATCCCTCTCTTTGTTTCTGCCTTGTTCCTTTTCTTCTTGTCACCTCCTTCTTGTCTGTTTTCTGCCTTTTTTAACCATTCTCCGGTCTTTTTATTCCACAGAGACTTAAAAACTAACACTTCTCTCCCATGCTGAAATCAGATGTGCTGGGCCTGACTTGTCAAACATGTAACAGCGTCGAAGCGCATTTTGGTTCACATGATAAATGACAGTAGTTGCTGTCTGAGCAGTTGGTGAAGGAGCGCTGTGCTTAGATTTACAAACTACTGCCTGCAGGGATTGTGGTGTTTGTGTATACATGCGTAGAAATAGTAGCTAGAACACACATGCATGCATACATACATACAAACATACATACATACATGTGCACGCACGCACACACACACACACACACACACACACACACACACACACACACACACACACACACACACACTCAGACTTGCACACACGCATACACACACATGCATGCATGCACGCACACATACATGCACATACACGTGCATGCATGTAGGTCACACACATTTACACATGAAGACACGTAACCAATTGTGCACCCATACAAGCGCATGTGTGTACACGTGCACACTCACACACATCTCTCCTCTCTCTCTCTCTCTCTCTCTCTCTCTCTCTCTCTCTCTCTCTCTTCTCTCTCTCTCTCTCTCTCTCACACCACACACACACACACACACACACACACACACACACACACACACACAATACAGATACTGGACTGTATTAGAGATGTTTCATGAAGGAAGCAGGGATCATATTTCAATACTTAGTGGTTTCACAGAAAAGTGGTGTAAGATTTCCTCCCCCCCCCAGTGTGTTCAGCCCTCTATCCATAGGCTTGTTTGTTTTGTTTTGTTTGTTTGTTTGTTTTATTTGTTTTGTTTGTTTTGATGTTTTAGTTTTGTTTGTTTGATTCATATTCAAACTAGTGTGTTACTGAAAGTGGTGTAAGATTTTCCCCACCTCCATGGTAGGCACCATCCTCCTGCTCTCTTTGTTCTTTCGTTTGTTATTGTTTGTATTTTAATTTGTTTTGTTAGTTTATTTGTTCAAGTTAAAACCACGTGTGAATAGCATGACAAAATATCAAATTATTATAAGTGCACAATCTTCTCATTACTCACGCCTTCCATCATTCGCTTACAAGTAACAACAATATTCCAATTTATACAAATTCAAATTACACAAAACGCACACTACATTAGACACAACACACAACACACACTGAAGGATAACTTCAACAGTTTACATTTGCAGTAGGTGATGGAATTAGCATTTAAGGAGGTAGATTGTATGTCGATATAGGTAGGTGGATATTGTGGTTATAAATTACTAAATTTGAAGGGTAATTGTGGGTTGAAATATCAGAATTTTCGATTAAATTTAATTAATTATCAGTTTCTTTATCGATAAATTTGATATTTGATTATCCAGTTGCTTTTTACTTATGAGTTATGGTTGAACATCCTCACTCTTTTACTTATGTATGATGGTTGAAATCTCGTTTATTTTGGTATTAATGTGTAGTTGTGTGTTAGTGTGTGTATGTTTGTGTGTGTGTGTGTGTGTGTGTGTGTTGTTGTAGATGTGAATTTAAAACAATCCCATTAACAGAATTACGCAGATAATGATGGGTAGAAATAACTGAGAAGAAACTTGTACAGAAGAAAGCAGTTAATAGTCATATACTCATGCCTTTTTTCCCCTCTCTCTCCTAAACACTGCTTTTAAATACATGTGAAAAGCTTGGAAACAAACACTGAAAACAGTTGACAGATGTGATCATTTCATATTGGCTGCAGTAGCAATCATTTTTATCACTTGGTCCTGATGAAGCCTTTGTTGATATGGCTGGGTTATCAGCAAGATGATTTATCTTTTCTATCGTTACACAACAAGATATAAAAAGGCAGTTTTTATTTTGTTAGCTCAGCAAGAAATAAACAACTGTATTATGACAGAACAAAAACCAGAAATTGATACGAGTTTGTTTTTGTAGAAAAAAAAAGTAGTAGTGCGTACAATTCTGACCTCAAATAACCAAAGTTAGGGCTATACCATGAAAAGGAGAGCAGCAGTTCATAAAAAAAAAAAAAGAGCTAAAAGATTACCCTGACCTATTGAAGTGAGTAACCTCTCCCTCGACTCTCTGAAGAGTCGTTGGGGCTCTGCACTGACTTTCTCAGGCAGTGTGTGTCATGGGCAAGTTGAACCTGGCAGAGCCCATCCCTCTCCAGGCACAGGATGCATGCTGGGTATGTTCGTGTCATCCATCCCTCTGACCCCTTCTAGACGATGAGAGGAGTGAATTAGCAAGAAGGTGTGTTGAGTATGGGTGTTGGGGGTTTGAGTACGGAGGAATAGTAGTGGATTTTTACTCGTGATTAAGCCCAGTTGAGCTACCCCTGAGCCTTTGTTCAGGATCTTCCAGAGTAAAATAATAAGTAATGTATGCCCGATTTAATCTATATATATAATGGAGGTCCTCTGTGCAAATGTACATGTTGTGCATACATTAAAACCCATTCTGCATTTTGGAAGAGTGGGCCATAATGTGCTGGTAAGAACAGACCCCCCCCGCCGCTAAGCAACAAAAAAACTCCGCATGCATGCTGGGGGGGTGTTTAAATATCATCCCCAAAGTCGGAATGCAGCGACCTTAATGGTGGGTAAAAATGGTCGCATATGCAAAAATCTCACTATTGGTGAACATCAGAGGTCTAGCCAAGGAAGGAAACAAGAAAAAAAAGGATCACAAGAATGATGCTTTAACACTATCCCTGCATTAAGGGGGAGAGCCCCTCTCTCCCAGTGCACATGCTCTGTGCGCATTTGTATGCTACCGTAACCCAGTAGTGGGTGATACGGAGGGAAGGGTTAGTAGATGGTTGGTCACCCTATAGCAGGTTACCCGTAGGGAAAAGGTTCAACACTGTGCTATTCAGCCCCCTAACTTGGCCCCTGTCAAATGTCTCACAAAGTTCTTTCCCCCATGAAGTCTTGTGAACATTCTCAGTAGCTGTACAACCAACTCCACCACACAGTCTTTTCAGAGACATAGACTCGGGGATTGCTGTTGCTGCACACTCTCCCCAGCTCAGCACCCTGGTGGTGTCACCCAGAATAGGCACTCTGGAGTTGCTCACCCACCCCACCCGGGAATCACTGTCGTTAGACTGTGAAGTTGGTTTTATACCCTGTTTTTAATCTGTACATAGTTGCACGTTTTTAATTTGAGATTTGAAATTGGACGAGGTGACAGCCCTGATATGGCCTCTGTGGTCGGCGGGGCTGTAAACAACAGGATTGGATTGGATGAGAAGCTTGTGTGCATGACTATTTTCTAGTGCCTCGCCCTTTAGGCAGCCATACTCTGCTTACAGGGAAATTTTTTTTTGTTTGAGTCTCCTTTTAAAAGGAGAGTGCTGGTTTCTATGTTAAGAGGGTCAAGGCTGCATACAGTCTGGGCGTTAAATTTTAAAGCATATCAACATGTTAAAGTAGGCCTTGGCTCTTTGCTTCCATCAAGAACTGACGCAGCTTTTGTTCCTGGGTCAAGAGTATGGGCTTGACAGTAGCAATGGAGTAGTATCATTGTAGTCGTCTTTGAATTAACGTCCAAGCATGTTATGTTGATTTGGACGACAAAACAAACAAGTACATACAAATAATACCTATTAACAAGCAAGATTAACGGAAGGAATCTACTCAACACAGGATAAAATAGATAAAACCATATCTCAAGTATTAACTCAGTATTGGGTAGGATGTGCGATAATGTTTTTTTTGCCTTGAAAAGGAGGCAAAATGTCTTGAAAACTGTAGCAATATATCAGCTGAAGTTACGTTGAATGTTTGTTTTGATGTTTCTCGAGAGGTTTCATAGTTTCAATGATTTTGAATGGTGTCCATCACTGTTAAATTTTCAGGTGGTTTGAGAGTTTTGTGACTTGAGATAGAATGAGTCATTGTTTTGGTTTTTTTTTTTGGAATGCGTCATTATTGTTTTACATGTAAGGTGAAGAGGAAGTGTGTGTGTGTGTATGTGTGTTTGTGTGTGTATGTGTGTGTGTTGTGTGTGTGGTGTGGTGTGAGTGTGTTTGTGTATGTCCATGCGTGCATGTGAGCATGCGTGCAATGCAAGCAAGTGAGTGAGTGTTTGTGTGCATGCGTGTGCATGTGTGTGTGTGTGTGTGCAAGCGAGCGAGTGTGTGTGTTTTGTGTGTGTGTGTGAGTGTGTGTGTGGTGTGTGTGAGAGTGATCGTATTGGTTGTTGACTTTTGATGCTAGGAATACACACAATACATACATGAAGTGCTTCTCTCTCTCTCTCTCTGTCCCCCTCTCTCTCTCTCTGTCCCTCCCTCCCTCCGTCTTTCTCTCAGGTAAAGAGATTAATGTACGAACAGGGTGGATTGAAGTTGAAGGTAAAGGAAAAGGGGAGAAATGTGGCAGTGCACTGTTTGTAGGGTAGCTATTAGAATTTCTTACAGTGGTTCGCTATAGAGACAATGTAGCATAATGCAGCGCAGGAAAGAACATTAGCAATGCAGTATGGTTTTACAGCAGGGCCCATCACCACAGAGAAGCCACAGAGAACACCATTTCACACCATATAATTATACCACATTACGCCACATCTTGCTACATCACTCCACACCCCTCTTCACCATCACACCCCCATAATATATGTCAGCCCAACCCCCCACTCTGTGCCATGCTATATCATACCATGCCATACCATGCCACATCACACCACAACCATCCAACCACACAATACCACACCCAACAACAACCACACCATACACCACATACACCACTCACACCACCCCCACACCACACCCACACCACAACCACACCCACACCCCAACACACACCACACCACCACCCACACACACCACACACCCCAACCACACCACACCACACCACACCCCAACCACACCACACCCCACCACACACCACACCACACCACAACTCAGCACAACACTATGACGCAGAGCAGATAGGACAGAAGTGAAGACCTAACTATACATGTATGTATGTATGTATGTGGTGTGATCTCTGCCCCCACAGATCAATTTGAGGCCATGACAGCGGAACTGGAGCGACGGAGAGAGGAATGTCTACAACTCAGAGCCATGATGGCCGACCGTGCCGTCATCAAGCATTCCATCGGCAGCGAGTCTTACGGGGGTGAGTTACGTCCCCTTTTTTTAAAAAACACAACCCAACAACTTGTGTGTGCATGCTGCAGACATTCTCGTTCATGTTCATTTATATATTTCTTTCTGCCTTCAGCGCCTGGGCGTTATCCCAGTTCTTGATTCAACCATTGATGCTGGGGGCAACAACAGCAAAGTGAGAGGCTGTATGTATGACCAGTGGCTTTCTTTCCCACTCATGGAATTCCACTTTACAGCTTAGTCTTTTAGTGATCGACTAAGACTCTCTGACTAGGAGGCTTGACTCGCACAGCCCTTATATCGTGCTGCAGCCCTGGGGGCTGGTTGGCCTTTGGAGAACATCTGCAATGCTGACTGTCCTTATGCCCACTTGGCCGAGAGAGTGGGGATGTACTGTGGGCAAGGCATCTCCACTATAATCAAATTTCTGCCCAATTTCCAAAACAGCAGCTGCCTCCTCTGCTGTTTTGGAGGTCATTGTTGGACACAACGAACAAGCATATACATATATTTCTTCAATCTATTTCTTGTTGGGCATTCCCCAGCTTAACACTCTGGGGGTCACCTGGAACATGTACTCTGTCTCACTCGTCCCACCCGGGAATCACTGTAAGACTGTGAGTGCACATGTTGGTGTTTGTTTATGTGTGTGTGTGTTTTTTCCAAGTATTTTGTCATTCACAGGACACAAATCCAACATCACTCAGTCAAGAGTGCTAAAGTTAGGACGCCCCTGCCTTTTACCAAGTCCAGTGTGGTGGTCAGTTCCTGCTGTAATAGTCAGCACCAGCTGGCCCCCATTTGGGCTGGAATGGGATGGAATGGACCGCAGCTGAGAACAGCTGAAAGTGGGGAAACTTGATGGCTGTGCATTATAGGCTGGTGTGTTTCCACTTTGTGTTTCTCCCAAGAGAGGAGAGTGCAGGTTGCTGTCTGTGGCTCGTCACGGCTTAAGACAATCTCACTATGACGTTTCACAGCATAACGACGTTTGAATGTAGGTCTTGGCTCTTGGCTTACATCAATAACTGACAGAGTATTTGGATTGGTCCATGATTGGGATTGGGAAATTTAGAGCTGGGTTTTTTTTGTTCTCATCTAGTTACAGGACACTGATGATGTTATATATGCAACGAAAAATAAAATAGCAAAGCTGGTCTAATTCTCTTTCAAAAGCAACCAATCAAAACAGATTTTACAAGTCTTTGTTTGTTAGACCTGTTGGTGATTGGACCCGCAACTGCATCTCATCAACATAATTTATAGATGTTTTCTGCACATCTCCACAAGATTAAAAAAAAAAAGAAATGAAAAAAAAGAAGGGAAAGAAACATTATATGTCGACACTAACTCAGTGTGTTGATAACTTGTTTTAAAAATGCTGTTGACTAACTTGTAGTTAAAAAATTTTTGATGGATTTTTTGTTTTATTAAATTAAACTAACCTTACAAATGGGCAGGTTGTTATGAAAAGCAGGGAAGGTAGCTTTCAGGTTGGAGTGAGTTTATCACCATCCCTCAGTGACGGCAAATTCTGATTTCTTTGATAGCGGAATACTTCAAACAAAAAGTTTGTTTTTTTTAAAAAGAAAAAAAGAAGCATCACCTCTCCTCACCTCACCTATTGGCATCACGGGGTACAGCGTAAGCAGCTGCATTCAATGACACCAAGACGACCTGCTTCCATTAGTTCCAGTCTTCACCAACCCTGGTAACTTCATGGATTTTCGTGCCACAGGATGTGTTGCCAGTGACAGAATGTGGTGGTCCTTCTTTTAGTACCTTTCTCTTCGTCTTGCCTTGAAAGACAGTTTCTCCGATTTTATGTCTATTCACAAAAAGTGATATTAGACAAGGAGAGAGAGAGAGAGAGGAGAGAGAGAGAGAGAGAGAGAGAGAGAGAGAGGGGGGGGGGGGAGTATGGGCAATAGGAAAGTAATGTAACAATGGAACTGTAGACTATTAACATTACAATTTTGAAAGATGGTCTTCATGCGGTGAATCTCTGGGTTTTGAAGCTCATGGCCCGTACACTTTAATTTCCTTTCATTCATTAATGGTAGAGGTGTCCTTGTTGTTCCCCGTTGGTGTGGTATGCAAAAGTTCCAGAAATGGTGAACCTTGCAGTTGTGGCTGAGGAAGAAAGGAAAACTACAACCACTTGTATCTTGTGTTGTTGTTGTTTGTTTGTAGTGTAAGATCTGTCTGTATGAATGTGATGGTAACATTGTTTGTTTGTTGTTTGTAGTGTAAGATCTGTCTGTATTAATGTGATGGTAACATTGTTTGTTTGTTGTTTGTAATGTAAGATCTGTCTGTACGAATGTGATGAAAACATCGTTTGTTTGTTGTTTGTTTGTGGTGTAAGATCTGTCTGTACGAATGTGATGAAAACATCGTTTGTTTGTTGTGTAAGATCTGTCTGTATGAATGTGATGAAAACATCGTTTATTGGTTGTGTGTTTGTTGTGTAAGATCTGTCTGTATGAATGTGATGAAAACATCGTTTATTGGTTGTGTGTTTGTAATGTAAGATCTGTCTGTATGAATGTGATGAAAACATCGTTTATTGGTTGTGTGTTTGTAATGTAAGATCTGTCTGTATGAATGTGATGAAAACATCGTTTATTGGTTGTGTGTTTGTAATGTAAGATCTGTTTGTATGAATGTGATGGAGACATTGTTTATTGGTTGTTTGTTGTGTAAGATCTGTCTGTATGAATGTGATGGTAACATTGTTTGTTTGTTGTGTAAGATCTTTATGAATGTGATGGTAACATTGTTTATTGGTTGTTTGTTGTGTAACTTCTTTATGAATGTGATGGTAACATTGTTTATTGGTTGTTTGTTTGTAATGTAAGATCTGTGTGTATGAATGTGATGGAAACATTGTTTGTTTGTAGTGTAAGATCGTTATGAATGTGATGGAAACATCGTTTATTGGTCGTTTGTTTGTTGTGTAAGATCTTTATGAATGTGATGGAAACATCGTTTATTGGTCGTTTGTTTGTTGTGTAAGATCTTTATGAATGTGATGGAAACATTGTTGTTTGTTTGTTGTGTAAGATCTGTCTGTATGAATGTGATGGCCAACATTGTTTATTCGTTTGTTTGTTGTGTATGATCTGTCTGTATGAATGTGATGGCACATCGTTTATTGGGTTGTTGTTTGTATGTAAGATCTGTCTGTATGAATGTGATCAAACATGTTTATTGTTGTTTGTTGTGTAAGATCTTTTATAATGTGATGGCAACATTGTTTATTGGTTGTTGTTTGTGTGTAAGATCTGTTTGAATGTGATGCAAACATGTTTATTGTTGTTTGTTGTGTAAGATCTGTTTATGAATGTGATGACACATTGTTTATTGTTGTTTGTTGTGTAAGATCTGTTGCATGAATGTGATGGAAGTTATTAGTTGTTTGTTTGTAAGATTGTTTGAATGTGATGGACCACATTTATGTTGTTGTTTGTTGTGTAAGATCTGTTGTATGAATGTGATGGCCACATTGTGTGTTACAGCATCTGAACAGAGTCCAGGAAATCAGGAAAAGTCTGGGAGATTCGGGAGATTCTTTTCCAGATCTGGGAAAGTGGAGGAAAAATCAGATTCACCCAAAAGGGGCTGGAGAAGTTCAGGAATTTTCAAAAGGGCTTCGCAAGCTAAAGAAGAAGCATCCCCAGAGCCAGGAAAGTAGCTAGAAAAGTTAATCCCCCCAAACATGTATCCTGAGAAAAGAGGAGTAGAATCACAAGTGGGAGTGCAGACGTGTAGCTGCACTGTCCACGAGCTGAAGTCCCATTCCGCCCAAATGCATGGAGAGGGAGGACAAGCTCTGTCAGGTGCTACTTGCCCATGACTGACAATTACAGTGCAGTGTCCTCACTCCTCAAGAAGATAAGGTGTCCCATAACCTATAAGGACCTAGGAGAGCAAGGCATCAGAGACCTCGGCTTCTCTAGGGGCCAGCATATTGAGGGCGGCGCCCATCTCCTCTCCCTCGCCGCTTTACCTTCCCTGACCCTAAAGAGGGCAGGTACCCATTTACAGCTGGGTGAAGTGGGGGACTGTACTGAAGCCAAGGCGTGCAAACGGTCACCCATCCAGGTGGTAACCACGCTTGATGCTGCTTAACCTTAGCTGGGGAAAGCGAGTGTTCTGACCACTGAGCTATCCCGTCCCCATCAAGAAGATAAGGGAGAAGCAAAATATGCTGGCACATGGTGTCTGTTTATCCCTTTAACCCTGAAGTTGTGATGCAGCTGCCTTAATGGTAGGCAAAAATGGTCGCATACGCAAAATCTCACTGTTTGTGAACCTCGGACCTCAAACCTAGGAGCAGAAAAACAATCCTTGTAGCAGCGGTTGTGAAAACAACAAAATCAAGTTTTTGATTTACGGCTTTCAAGAACAGAGTATGAAAGCATTTCCACCTATAAGCATTGATGAAACAACAAACCAGGCCAGCAGAATATGGAAACGGATGCAAGGAATGGAAGGGAGAGGTTATCACATTGCTATAGTGTCATACACCGCTCTTAGTAAGATTCAGTGTATAGAAACTGCAGCAGGAATACATAGATTTCTATATAGAGTAGAGGGTCACTGTTTCTTAGCACACTGCCAGTAACTTCTCAAGGTATTCTTCCATTTTTGGAGACACTGTAACTTTTCGTAAAATGATGTGACTTCCCTCTAAACTCCTTAGGGAGTCGTTGGGGCACTGCACTGAATGTGTCGGGCAATTTCTCTTGGACAAGTTAAACCTGGTGGAGCCACCCTTTCTCTTACCTACTAACCCACTTGCCATTCCTAACGCAATGTATCTCCACAATTTTTTTTCCCTCTTTAATGATCCTAAAAAACATCACCCCTCCCCCACAAAAAAAAGACCCCCCCCCCCTCCATCTGTTTCTCTTTCTTTTCCCAATTTATCCCCTCTCCCACCTTCCTGTTCAAAGATGATATTGAAAGACATCTAATTCACAGACACAGTATTTTTCACAGTATTTTGTTCTAAATTTAAATCTGGGGGGAAAAATCTAGTCTGGAAAAGGTCGGGGGGGAAAAGTGGGTTTGGGAAAAAGGGGGTCTGGAAAAGGGTTAGAAAAAAAAAGTCTTGAAAAGGTCTTAGGAAAAAAAAGTTTGGAAAAATTGAGTCTATAAAAGGTCTGAGGAAAAGGTGACTCTGGAAAAGTTCTTGGGGGAAAATTGGAAACGGTCTGGAGAAAAGTAAACCTGGAGAAGATCCGGGGAAAAGTGAGTCTGGAGAAGATCCGGGGAAAAGTGAAAAATCTTGGGAAAATGTGTTTGGAAAAATGTGGGTCTGGAAAAAATCTTGGAAAAATATGGGTGTAAAAAATCTTAGAAAAATGTGTGTTTGGAAAAATGTGGGTCTGGAAAAATCTTGGAAAAATGTGGGTCTGGAAAAATCTTGGAAAAATGTGGGTCTGGAAAAATCTTGAAAAAATGTGGGCCTGGAAAAATGTGGGTTTTCCAAGGGGTCTGGAAAAATCTTGGAAAAATGTGGGTCTGGAAAAATCTTGAAAAAATGTGGGCCTGGAAAAATGTGGGTTTTCCAAGGGGTCTGGAAAAATCTTGGAAAAATGTGGGTCTGGAAAAATCTTGAAAAAATGTGGGCCTGGAAAAATGTGGGTTTTCCAAGGGGTCTGGAAAAATCTTGGAAAAATGGGGGTCTGGAAAAATCTTGGAAAAATGGGGGTCTGGAAAAATCTGGAAAAATGGGGGTCTGGAAAAATCTTGGAAAAAAATGGAGGTCTAGAAGAGATCTGGGGACTAGAAAGTAAGTATGGAAAAGGTTTGTGGAAAAAAAAAAAAAGGAAAAGGCCTGGGGGGTGGGGGTGGGGTGGGGGGGTTGAGTCTGGAAAAGCTCTTGGGAAAAAAAAAACATCTGAAAAGTTTAATTGAATCAAACTTGCTCCAACCCTGATTGAAGGCGTGATTCATTTAGAAAGATAGTTTAATTAATTGTCTTGTTTTTTTACTTCTTCAGGTCATGATGACATCATCAACGAGGACAATGAACTGGAGATGGCTTATAAGACCCAGAAGGACCTTAACCGGTTGGTGATTACGCAGACAGACATATTGTCCGTCTGTCTGTCTTCTCTGTGTGTTGTGTGTCTATCTTGTCTGTCTTGTCTGTGTGTCGTCTGTCTTGTCTCTGTGTCGTCTGTCTGCATTCTTTCTGTTGTCTGTCTGTCTTTTTGTGTGTTGTCTGTCTTCTGTGTTGTCTGTCTTCTCTCTGTGTTGTCTGTCTTCATTGTTGTCTGTCTTTTTGTGTTGTCTGTCTCTTTTGTGTTGTCTGTCTTCATGTTGTCTGTCTATTTTCTCTGTTGTCTGTCTTCTCTTGTGTTGTCTGGCTTCTCTGCATGTTGTCTGTCTTCTCTGTGTTGTCTGTCTACTGTGTTGTCTAGTTTCTCTGTTTGTCTGTCTGTCTTCTTTTGTGTTGTCTGTATTCTCTGCATGTTGTCTGTCTTTTGTGTTGTCTGTCTTCTTTTTGTTGTCTGTCTTCTGTGTTGTCTTGTCTTTTTCTCTGTTGTCTGTCTGTCTTTTGTGTTGTCGTGTCTTCTCTGCATGTTGTCTGTCTTCTCTGTGAAAGAGTGTCTGCTGTCTGTATATCCTTTCTGTGAT
>CM054165.1:8395882-8485882 GCA_028751875.1 Rapana venosa
AGACAAAGTAGTTGAAGTAATTCAATTTTTAGAGTACTCTTAACTCTTCAGCATTGCTTGTTGCACTCATTTCATGTAATGGTGCTATGTTCTGAATGAACATAATTTTGTTTAAACCAAGTAAATTAAGATATTACAACCTTAGAAGTTAGAGGCATGAACTAATGAAGCAAAAGGTGATTAATAATGATTTAGATTTATTGATATTATAAATTAGGCAGTTAAGGTAATAAGTATATAATTAGGCCTAGAAACTTGTATATATAAATCTACCAATTTAGTCATGAATCAGTGTGAGAAAAACCAGAGGGAGAGAGGAGGATTATCATGGTTGAAAAAGGATGTGAATAAAAAAAAAAGGGGGGAATTTGATAATAACTTCCTAAAAATAAAATACTTTGTGTTCGTTTACTTTAATGTTTCTGTAAATCATTTTTAGTTTACCAAGTTGTTTTTTTTCTTGGGGTATGAAATTTAAGGAACCAGAAACATGCACACACACACACACACACACACGCGCGCACATGCACACACACACAGAGTAGGAATACCAATTCATTTCTCTAGGGTTGTTGATAAGAGAATAAGAGGTTGATACTGTTTTACTTCAACTTTCCCCTGTACACTACACACACACACACACACACACACACTCAACAAATACACACCACATACACACACATAGTGACATGCATACTCACATACACAAAACACACACACACACACACGGAAACACACCACACACACACACACACACACACAACCAACTTACTCAACTCTACTCTCTCTCTCTCACTCAGACTAACAAAGCAAGGCTACTCACCCTAACCCATAATAACCCCAACACAGTTTGCACTCACACCAACTTGCAACAACAACAACAAAAAACAACTCATGCACACACTTGCTAGGCTATCTGTCTGTGTTGAGGTTGTCTTGTCTCTGCTACTAGGCTGATTATAGTGTGTGTTACATTTCCTAAACATAGTGTACACAGTAATGTCAGTACTGTTTCTGTGCCTGGATGGCCTAGACATATTTTTCTCTGAAACAAAGCAGAACCCTTCTGACTCCCCCACCCCAGTTTCATCTCTCTCCTCCATCTCCACCAGTACCCTTGTCTTATCAATACCCTCACCCTCCTCCCTCCCTCTCCTCCTCTCCTCTTCTCTCTCTCCACACACACACACACACACACACACACACACACACACACACGCACGTAGGTTGTGTCCTGATAATGACTGTCAGCTTTCATGTCCCTCCCAAACTGTAGGTATCAGTTTGACTATGAGAATATCATCATTCAGCTAGTGTTACAAGTTGTCTTTCTATGATGTCTGGTTTTACTTTTAGCCAGCCTGGGGTCACCACTTACACTATACTACAGTAGGTAAATAACTTACAGTCTATAGTAGAACCCATTCTCAGTCAGGTGGCTGTGTGAAAAGGGGTGTGGGGTGGGGGAGAAGAGAGAGGGGAAGTGTGAGATCATTGATCAGACTATTGGGAAGGGAGAGAGAGAGAGAGAGAGGGGGGGGGGGGGGTAGAGCGAGAGCCTGCAAAACTGTGGAATATTGGTGTGTGTGTATGTGTGAGAGAGAGGAAGAGAGAGAGAGTGTGGGAACATCGAGAGAGAGAGAGAGAGAGAGAGAGAGAGCAGGCATTAAGAGTGGATAAATTCTTTTGAGAGGCAGTTTGTGGACACAAAGACTGAAACTAAAGTTTGCCTTTGGGTATCATTATTCATACCAGTGGCCTCCATTATACTGCAGCCTGAGGCGATCACCAAGTCACAGGGAGACACAGTTTCTAGGTAGTGGTCACATGTATAGCGTGATATTGATCTTTTGATTTTCATCACAATGGTTTCTTAGTAGGATGAAAGTGGACGCATGGTCGCAGGTCTGAATGTACTGGTAAAGCCTAGCCATGTGAACATCAAAACTAGAAGGCTTTTTTTTGGTAGAAGATAGTAGGGGTTTTCTGGTGTTGCTGCTGTTTTTTTTTTTTTTTTTTTTTTGGGGGGGGGGGGGGGGGGGGGTTTTCAATGTACTTTAGTTTTTATTCTTTAGAGTTGATGCTGTTGGTGGAATTGCAATTCTGACAATAATGATTATGATCTTAGGTAATAATGATAAAAATGATAATGAAAATAATAAAAGTATTGATAAGATTAAGAATAGCAACACAAAAACAATACTAGTATTTTAGTATTAGTAACAACAACAATGTCAATAGAGACAAGTGCAACTTAAAAGAATACACAGTATGATGATGAATGATTAATACTAAGAAGAACACAATAAGAACAAGAAAAAGTAGATAATATGTTTCAAGAGGGTTATCGTTATTTAGATTAAAGCAAAGTTATCTTACTCTTAGATCCCAGTTTGGTCTTTAAAAAAAAAAAAAAATTGACAGAAGAAAATCAAGTCAGGGTCAAAGGTTATATTAATAGACTTAGATCAGGGTGTTTAGATTTAAATGTAAGGTTTTGTTTGAACTTTTGAAAAAGAAAAAAGAATGCAAGAGATGAAAGATTGGTTGATATTATATATTTATTTGATTGATAATCTGTATTTCCAAGGATTATAATTTATAAGGATTGACATCATTTTTTTCATCATGAATACTATCATCATTAGTTGCAACTACTAGATTCAAGTAAACAGAGAGAGAGAGAGAGAGAGAGAGAGTAAGAGACGAGAGAGAGAGAGAGAGAGGAATATGATAAACTCAATATGTCGCTAGGTGTGTAGCTCTAGGTGGACTGGGTGATAACGATAAATGTGCATACAATATGGAGACAGTGTATGTGCCAGCTTTGCTGCAATATCTGTGTTAAATATAAAATATATAACAGATTTCAAATGATTGCTTTTTTTCCAGATCTTGATCTTCTAAAGGCTGTTGTAAATTGAAGCATAGATCTATAATAGATTCAATATTTGATCAACACTCTATTAGGAGAACAAAAACAGTCTGAAAACGGTAAAATGATCCCCAAAGCTGTTCGGAAAGCATTGTACATTGCGTGTGCTGAGTGAAAAGCAGTTTTACTTGCTGGTCGACAACATGGAACAAATCAAGGGACCTGAATTCTTCGCATCTTTCTAGTCATCAAGCATAACCAGAATGACTCAGCCCACTCCTCTCCCCACTTCTGGGGGTATGCCAGAAACTCTGTGCGGTGACGAACGAAACCACACTGAGAAACACGAGCCTGAGGGTGAGGAGTTTGAATCGGACAGTGAGGCAGACATGCCCAGTGCTGCCACTCTGAGCAAGGCCATCAGCAAGCAGTCCAACCATTACATGCTGACCTTTGAGAACGGGCTTCACGACGGTGAGTCTGATTCTGAGGTGGAGGAGCTCACGAAGGCCTTGTCTGCATCAAATCGACGGCAACAACAACAACAGAAACTCTGATCACCAGCTTGGTGCCTCCCAAGGTGGGGGGGAAACGGATGAAGCAGGGAGGGGGTCGAACACTCAGACCCCCTCCTCTACACACGCACATCCAGACTTTGTGCCAGTTCAGCAGCCGACAGTGCAGGTGTCGGTAACTGGAGACGGGGACAGGTACGTTGCTCAGTCAGAGGAAGCGTCACTCAGGATGCTGCACACTCGGAACTGCAGATCCCTAGCGGAGACTCTGACCTAGACAATGACCCTGACCCCCACGCTGACCCCACTGGAGGCTTCCTCCACGTGGCGGATGACGGCAACTCTTCCGTGCGGCCAGACACCCCCACCCCAACAAGCCCCCGCGCCTTCAGCAGAACTCGTATCCCTGTGGACTCCAATACCGACTCTGGGTCAGAATCGGGGTTTGTCAGACCCAAACCCTTGTCAGGGTCGACCACGGCCATGTGTGGCTCTGTGGAAAGCCTGAGTCAGAGAGGTGAACTTGTGCAGTACAGGACATTCTCTGACGCCAACAAGAGGTTCTCTGCCTCCGAACTCAACCTGGCCGACACGCCTCGGCCTGCCGAGAGTGTGTTCGGAAGCGCTTTCCGAAGGCGGGCCTTCCATCAGAGTATGAATCGGTTATCTTTGGGGTCCATGCCGAGGTCAAGCTCGGCAGTGTCGTATGTGTCGACGAGGAGAGTGGTGTGACCACGGTGGTGCAGAGGAGGGCGGTGCCCAGTCGCAAAGGGTTGAGTCGACGCTGGTCCCTTGCCCATGCTGATAATGATTCTTTGGATGACATTAGGTTGGTAAGACTAAGAGTGTTCGAGGAGAGGGGTGGGTGTGTGTGTGTGATTTATGACAGAGCCTGACATATTTTTAGTGAGAAAGTAAATAGTGTGAAAGCGCACTGTTTAGAATATTACACAGACCTTGGCTTGGGTAGATAATATATATATTAATCATAATTATGAGGGGGCTGATTTTCTGTTCTGCGTTATTTTATTCATGTTCAGTTTGTTGGCTGATTCTTTCCTCTCTGTGTCTGTGTCTGTGTGTTCTCTCCATTCTGTTTTTTACGTGATTGTCTTGTCTGTACATGTATGTATGCATGCATACATCAATGATTATTGTATGGCACTTATGTAAACTGTCTAGATCAGTAGATGGCTAGATGCATAGTGTACAGTGAATTGCTGTTACTGTGCCAGTAATCTTTTTCATTCTCTCTGTCTGTCTGTCTGTCTGCCTTTGTGTGTGTGTGTGTGTGTGTGTGTGTGTGTGTCTGTCTGTCTCTCTCTCTCTCTCTCTCTTCTCTCTCTCTCTCTCTCTCTCTCTCTCTCTCTCTCTCTCTCTCTCTCTCTGACTATTATTGTACAGCATTCTGGGTGGTTGAACTCTGAGAACTGTCTTCTCTGGTGCTGTTCTTTATGGCACTTTCGCAGTCGCCATCTCGGTATATAACTAACTTTTGGTGTCAGTTTATAATTTGCTATCACTGTCTCATAAAAGTGTGTTTATAGCATACTTCTCTCTGTTCGTGTTTGCTGATATGGCACTTGTGCTAGTAGTATAATATGTTTCTCTCCTATGGTGTATTTTCTGTGTCTGTCTGAGTGTCTCGCTCTCACAGTCCCAGTCTGTTTCTTTTAAATAGTTTTCCATTTTTGCATGGCACTGTTGGTAACTCCCCCTGTATTGCTGTCTTGTGTCTGTCTGTCTCTTTATCTCTGTCAGTCTGTCTGTCTGTCTTGGTGTCTGTCTGTCTGTCTCTGTCTGTCTGTCTCTCAAAATAGTAATTGTGCATCAAGATAGTCCCAGGAAAGTTTGTGACAATTTTGAAATTTGTCCAAAATGAACTGACAACCTCCTCCCCACCCAATTTAACAGGATCTTGTTTTAACAACATTGATCACCACCCAAACCAAATTTAACAAAGGAAACCATACAGTTACTAATGACTCAGACATGGGTGTTTTCATAATTGTTATTATATATATCTAACAATCAGGTCTGTCTTTTTCTCCTCAGTTAATATCATTGTTTGTGACCATTGCATTCAAATTTTTATTTTAACATGTTTTGGTTGTTGCTCTCCATGAATTCTCTGGGGCAGCATTATACTCCTAGAGCCTAGAGGAGTTGTTAACAACACAATGGCCTGCACCCCACACTTTCCCTTTTTGTTCCTTTGCCCTTCTGGCCCCTTTGGCAGTCCTGAATATTTGCCTGTGATCTACAGACTACACTCCTGCTGCTGTAACTAGTCACAGAATTTTGCCGGTAATAGCGTACCTGTGCAAAAAGATTTTTTTTAAAAAGCTTACCTGGTGCTGCAGATGTATACTCTATAATAGATACATTAGTCATATTATACATTATGCATAATTATCACATGTGTATGTATGTATGTTAGTCCGTCGTTTTCGACGATGACCTCCAAAACAGCAGAGGAGGCAGCTGCTGTTTCGGAAATTGGGCAGAAATTTGATTATAGTGGAGATGCCTTGCCCACAGTACATCCCCACTCTCTCGGCCAAGTGGGCATAAGGACAGTCAGCGTTGGAGATGTTCTCCAAAGGCCAACTAGCCCCCAGGGCTGCAGCACATAAGGACTGTGCAAGTCAAGCCTCCTAGTCAGAGAGTCATAGTCGATCACTAAAGACTAAGCTGTAAAGTGGAATTCCATGAGTGGAAAAGCCCCTGGTCATACAGCCTCTCACTTTTAATCAAAAACTGTGATAAAGCCCAGGCGCTGATGGCCTTGTGTATTGCACTCAGGCTCACAGCCTTAGCATAATACATCCTTTGAAACTAGTTACAGACTAGTAATGCTTTTCTAGATCACCACTCATGGTTTCTGGGGATAAATGGATAAGTCCAGTTTCAAACAAGCATATATATGGGTGTGAGGGGGTGGGGGGTTAGGCTAGTACTGTAGTAGTGGAACATTGCACTAGTGATCTGATGGTCTGGGATCTATAGAGCAACCAGGGAGGCCTCCATTTACAGGAATTTTACCATGGAGTTTGTAAACATTAGTACTGACTCCGCTCCCCCAAAAGTTCTTCAGATGAGAGTGTAAACTGATCGTGTGCAAACACATGTGGAACATCTTGGGCTCAGGTTAAAACCCGTTCAGCCTTTCAGAAGAGTAGGCCACTGTGTGCTGGTAGGAACACATGACATAGCTTAAAAAGCAGCAACAACAGAAAACATGCACACTGGTGTCATGTTTAGACATCATCCACAAAGTTAATGGTGGGCTAGCATAAAATCTCACCATTGCTGAACCTTGGAGCTCTAGCCAAGGAACAACCTCCCCCCAAAAAAAAAACAACAACAAAAAACCCCAACAACCCCTCAACCAAACCCTTATTACTTATTATTGCTTAGCCAGCAGAGCACTCATTACCTCCTAGGTGTTGATTAACCGGAGCCGTAATGTAAACACCCTTCTCCTTTTACCTTCAGTTGGATGATTGTAGTTGTATGGTCCTATTCAAACTGCAGGTCTAGGTGAAGTGTGGCTGTTATTTCTGTGTTATGGATATCCCCTCACTCCTCCTCATAGATCAGTATTATTGTGTAGAGCTGTAGCACTGCTGAACTGTTTCTTTCCCCAATACTGCAGTGTGACCTACATACTGTGGGAAGGAAGGTTCACAAGTACTGGACCTGGGTTGTCTGTTACAGTGTGTAGTCCTGATAATAGATTGATAGGAGGGTTTAGGTAGGCTTGTACTACATGCTTTCATGCAACCTCCCATGCCCTGCTACCCCAAACACAACACCCACACAGTAAATCCATTCTCTGTCTCTCTGTCTGTCTGTCTGTCTGTCTGTCTGTCTGTCTCTCTCTCTCTCTGTCTCTCTCTCTCTCTCTCTCTCTCTCTCTCTCTCTCTCTCTCTCTCCCCTAGCTATGAGAGAGTATGAATAAACTATCCAAAACTCTCTCTCTCTCCCTCCCCGAGTCTGTCTCTCTCCCTGAGTCTGTCTCTGTCCAGTAGTATTAATATTACTTATTGTTTAATTTAGCTCATTAAGTAGAATGACAACTTCAAAACAAGTATTTAATAAATGGAGTGCTGTGAAGTCAGCAGTCCTCTATCATTAGAAAATAATCTTTGAATCATTGTTATTGGCATCCTCTGTGTATCTCTAGAGCTCTGTAAGTATGTTTGGTATCATTTTCTCTGTCTGTCTGTCTGTCTCTCCATCTCTTTCTTCGTCTGTCTCTCCATCTCTTTCTCCCTCTCTCTCTCTCTCCCTCTTCCCCCCCCCCCCCCCCCTCCCCCCCTTCTGTCTCTCTTGTGTTAATATAGATCGATCTGTCTAGTGTGTGTGTGTCTGTCTATCTGTCTCTGTCTCTCTCTTGTGTTAGTCCTGTGTGTCTGTCTCTGTCTCTTTCTTTCTCTCTTGTGTTAATGTCTGTCTAGTATCTGTGTGTGTGTGTTTCTGTCTGTCTGTCTGTCTCTCTGTCTGTCTGTCTGTCTCTCTCTTGCTTGTGTTAATGTCTGTCTAGTATCTGTGTATGTATGTGTGTGTGTGTGTGTGTCGGTCTGTCTGTCTGTCTCTCTCTCTGAGTCTCACTGACTTTCTCTGTCTCCCTCTGTCAATAACTCCTCACACAACACATTCTGAGGATGTGGCCCACATTTTCCTGCTGTCCTATAATATATATATAATCATTTACATTTTTGTTTTTAAACCCACACGGCAGCGCAATGCATTTTCGCTCATGAGTACGTATGACATATAACAACAATAGTTGCCGACTGAACGTTAAGACGACGATGACAATGAAGAAGAAAACCCCCACAGAAAACATCACACTCACAGCCAGCACACAAGACGCTTGACTGGCTCTGTGATGTAGTATTGGCGATGACTGACTGACTGACCCTGACTCTTGGCGGTGTGTGCAGAATGCTGCAGACGCACCTGGACAGGGCGGAGAAGGAACTGAAGCAGAAGGAGAAGACCTACCAGCAAGAGCTGGCCCAGCTGCGCAGAGAGAATGAGCAACAGCAGAAGCTGATTGGTCAGGTACATGTCTCTGCTTTTTTCTTCTCCCCATAATGCTGAGCGGTGATGTAGGTAGTTTGATACATGAACATGTCGAGGTTTGTGTCCTCTGTATTCGTTTTTTTTTTTAAGTCTGTCGTGAGTGTGCTGTCTTGTCATCTGTATTTGTGAAAGTGTTGACTTTTTTTTGGTTTCTGTAGTCTGGTGGGTGGTGGTTTTAAAACCAGTGATTGGGGATGGGATAGCCTAGTGGTTAGAGCTTTGCTCTCGTGATTTGATGGCCTGAGTTTGAGCCACCACTGAGATGCCCTTTTAGGGGACACCTCCCCCTCCCTCCGCCCTGCCCTGCCCTGGAGTTAACATCAGTACGGACTCCACTCTCCCCTGAAAGTCCTTCAGATGAAACTGTAGACCAAGGCCCCTTGTGTGAATGTGCACAGAACATCTTAATGCACATGTTGAAGCAGTTCTGCCTTTTGGAAGATTTGGTCATTTCTGCTTGTAAGAAGGGATGACAAAAATATCGTCATTTTAAAAGTGCATGCACACTTGTGTCCAGTGTAGTCATCATCCCTGAAGTTGGAATGCGGCTACCTTAATGGTGGGCAAAAATTGTCACATATATGCGAAAATCTCACCACTGATGAACCTCGGAGTTCTAGCCAAAGAATGGGGGTAAAAAAAGAAGAAGTCAGTAATGAGTGAGATTCTGTACTTTCTTTTTTTCTGTATTGATGAGTTTAACATTATTAAAGTCAGTGATTGATGAGTGAGACATGATCTGTGTTCTTCATCGAAATGTCAGGGTGTGTTTTTCATGCTGTGGTTAGAGGATAGAGTTTTTAAAGTCCTTTTGAAGAGTGACACTGAAAGTTCGGAATCCTCAGTGGTGGTGGTGGTGGGCAGACGGGTGGGTGTCATTGTGTGTGTACGTGTGTGTGTGTATTTGTGTGTGTTTTGAATGTCAGTGTGTGGGTGTGTGTGCATGGATGTATGCATGCACGCATCATGTTTCAAGTGACCAGCATATTTTGTATAATATATGTAAGAATGTAACTATGGTAAGAACTAGCATCTAGCCATTTGGAAAGCGTAGAAGTGGAACATAATTATTATGAGTTCTGTAATACTGTATCACAACAGTGCATCATTCATATTGGATTATGGATTCTGATATATATCATGATTTAAAATTTTTTTTTTTAATACTGTTGGTGTTTCTTAGTTTGCTTAACTTCTTTACTTGTCTGTGGATGACCCAAGGGGTACAATACTTGCATTTTCTTGCGGAAGGAATATGACTGTACATAGTATGTGTTGTGAAGCTGATTTTTGTTTTACTCATCGTTTTCTTCTCAAACTCCACAGCTTAATCTATTCTTTGTTTGTGGGCACATCCATGTCAATGTGTGACTTCTTTGTGTTGAAAAAAAATAGTGAAAATCATACTGCGATCATCAAGTTGTAGCTTTGTGTAATAATGATTCTGCTCCATTAGTCCTTTGTCAAAAAACCCTTTTTAAGTAGGAAAAAATAATTTAAAACCCAGTGCTAAGCAGTGTAATACTGTATCTTTTTTATTAAAAATTTTTTTAATTTATTTATTTATTATTATTTTGTGTGTGTGTAATACTATAACTAACAGAACATGAAATGGCTTTGTGAGATAGTCAGTGTCATCCCTTGCTTGAAACTGTTGGTTGGCCAGTTGTGACTTTCTGTCTTATGCCTTGTCAAACAGTCTTGGCCAGACGTGCTTTTCTTTCAAAATCTGGGCAAATAATCTCGGCCCAGACGTGACTTTTCTGCCCTGGTCATGTTCAACAGATTTGAACCCGAAGTTGTTGGGTTTTTTTTTAATTTGCAAAACTGTTTCATGCAGTGTATTGAAAATCACTGGCAAAAAAAAAAAAAAAGAAAGAAAGGAAAAGAAAAAGAAAACCAGTGGTCAGGACTTGGATTGAACAGCTAATTGGAGAATTTGGGACAAGATTTAGCGTTGGAGAATTTGGGACAATTTGGGACAAGATGTAGCATTAGAGAATTTGGGATAAGATTTAGCATTGGAGAATTTGGGACAAGATGTAGCATTAGAGAATTTGGGATAAGATTTAGCATTGGTGAATTTGGGACAAGATGTAGCATTAGAGAATTTGGGACAAGATGTAGCATTAGAGAATTTGGGACAAGATGTAGCATTGGAGAATTTGGGATAAGATGTAGCATTAGAGAATTTGGGATAAGATTTAGCATTGGAGAATTTGGGACAAGATGCAAGATGTAGCATTAGAGAATTTGGGATAAGATTTAACATTGGAGAATTTTAAAAAATGGACAAGATTTAGCATTGGAGAATTTGGGACAAGATTTAGCATCAGAGAATTTGGGACAAGATTTAGCATTAGAGAATTTGGGACAAGATTTAGCATAGATCTTTTTGTGCTTTTGTGAGACTTTTCACCAAAGTCCACAAGCAATCTGTATTCTTTATTGGAATTCTGTGCATTTAGCATAGATCTTTGTGTGCTTTTGTGAGACTTTTCACCAAAGTCCACAAGCAATCTGTATTCTTTATTGGAATTCTGTGCATTGAATTTTGATGTAAAGAAAGAACACTCATGAATGAGTTTTTGGGCAATAGCTTTTCCTTAGTTCTCTAAAATTTCTGATAAGTTTTTGTTTTAGAAGCACCATCTTGTTATCTCATTTTTTTAATATCATGACTAATATTAATTAACTCCCCCCTTCCCAATCCCCCGAAACCTTCCCGGCTCTTGTCGTTACTTGTCTACCATGTCAGTAGTGATGTGACAAGTCATGATGATTCTAATCCAGTCGTAGACCCAGCTACATGTCACTCTTTTATCTATAGATCCTTAACTTATATAATTATAGCATCAGTCATTATCAAAGTATGCAGCCCTAATCATAGTATAATTCATATCATGTACTGCTATACTGTATAAATCATCATGTACAACAACAATAGATGCTGTGACCAGTACCGATATTTTATATGATCAGTGCAGCCCTGTTGCATAATTTGTAGCCCTAGAAATCGAAACCATTTGAACATGATCCCAAACCAGTTTGGATGCTTGTAGTATTGTATCACGAATCATAGATAAGAGAGCAAAGCCTAAAGGCTTTGTTTGGGTTTGGGTGTTTTTTTTGTGGTAGTATTAGACCTGTCAGTGAATGCAGTCAAGGTCAACTGTATACAGTAATCTTTCTCTGAGATGCAGTCTTTCTTTGGTTGGTGTGCTGTGTTGTGGGTGTGTTGTTCTTTGCTATGCAGACAAGCATATTCAGTGTCAGTGTGTTGTGTTGTATTGTATAGGGTGGATAGCAGAGCAGTCAGGATAGGGAGATGAAAGTGAGGAGTGAGTCTGTGTTTGTTTAGGTTTTTTTTGTGTGTTTGATAGACCTTGAGGTGGATGTATTTTTGGGTTTTTTTATCACTGTTTTTTTTTTAGGGTTTTTTAACAGAGCTGTATTTTTGGTTTTTATTACACGCTTCGATTTGTTTGTTTTACAAGATTCGGCGCTATATAAATTCCATATATTATCATTATTTTTACAGAACTGTTTTGTTTATTTTTCTGTACATTTTAATCTAGTGTGTCAGGACTGTATGCAAGATTTAAGTCATTGTTCCTTCTGTTTTATTTCCTTCTAAGGATGACAGATTTTTTTCTTTGCTTTTTGTTTTGTTTGCTTGTTGTTTGTTTAAGCTGTTGATTTTGTTGTTGTTTTTTTAAGCTGTTGATTTTGTTGTTTTTGTTTTGAAAGTTTACTTTATTTTTTTGTTTTTGAACATGTTTCAGAGTTAGTAGCAGAAGTTATGTATTTGTTTGCTAGGATATTCACCCGTAGACATAGATTGTAAGACCCCCCTTCCCAATTGAAAAGATAAGAATTAGGAGTGAAGGCTGTTTTCGCATTGACAAAGCAGTTGCAAATGTCAATAAAATATTTAAAGGAGAATGGTGTAAAAACCTTGGTAGATACAAGCATCAATACCTTTGTACACACACACACACACACCACACACACACACACTACATACATACACATACACAACATACCAACACACACACACCACACACATTCTGTTCAATGGGTTGTCTATATGAGGGTGGTGTGTTAAGAGTTTGCATTTCCATGCATTCCGAACTGATGAACTGACTGACAGTCACTTCTTTCTTCCAGCAACGGAAAGCAATAAAGAAGAATGTAGGTAACCTGTGTGATCCGTCAGAAGATGGACTTGGCATGGTGTTTCTGTTCAACCTGAATTGAAAGTGCATTGTGCATGCCGTTCCAAATCAAGCCCGACTTATATGAAGATGAAGTCCTATGTGCATGTGTTTCGTTCGTATCGCAAGAAACTGCGCGTGTTAACATATTTCCAGATGTTGATATTTGCATGGTGTTTTGTGCTTGTAAGAATAGAACAGTTGAGGAAAAATAAATACCACCACAGAAAATCCCAACAGGGCAATGAACAAGTTTTCTTTTTTTTAATTAAAGAAAAAAACATTGAAATGATGTGTAGCAAGAAATGGAGATATAAAATTATGCATTGTCAATTGTGTTTGAGAAACAGTGATAAACTTAAGCCAAAAAATGCATGCCTGAGAGAAAGCATGTTTGCATTCACCAGATGCCACCAGCATGTAGGAAAGTATGCATATTTATGCACAGCACATGCATCAGTGTATTAAAAAAAAAAAGTGCATACATTTATGTAATGTGCTGTTGTGCATATATCACCACACTTCTTCACAGCATATATCCTATATTTATATCACACCACATCACATATTGCGGAGGCACCGTGGTTGAGTGGTTTAGGCGGTCAACTCGTGATCCAGAGGTCGCGGGTTCGATCCCCGCTCGGCTCGGTGTTGTGTCCTTGGGAAAGACACTTTACTCCTATTTTCCTCACTCCAACCAGGTGTACAAGTGGGTACCAGCTCTGCTGGTGAAGTATCTGGCGACAGACTAGCATTTGTCACAGGGGTGGTGAAAAACCATCAGTTCGCTTAACGCTACAGAAACCGGGATAAGCTCCGGCTCTATGGGCCTTCTGGCTCGAAAGAACATATATCACATATTGGTATATACCTCTTACACTACAGTACTATACTACACCACCTATGCCCACGCCCGCCACGCCACGCCTACGCCACGCCATACCACGCCACACCACGCCACACCAACTACACTACACTACATATCTATGTTACGTACACTTAAAATACACCACACCACGCTAAACACACCACATTACACCACATCACACCACACAGGGCTAGTGTTCAATATATATATATAAATAATATATTTGTAAAAAGTGGAGAAGGCTGATTTTGGCCAATTTTTCCAGTTAAAAACTTGTGCATGGTAGAAGTACCTTGATATGTCAGTGAAATAGCTGAACCTTGTTGTTTGCTGAACAGGGGATATGCATGGCTGCTCCCTCTCTCCCTCCCCCCCTCCCTCCTTCCCTTCCTTCTTTACTGGATGCAGTTGACTTGCTTTGATTCTTTTTCTTGTTTCTATTTTATTTCAACATTTAAAAAAAAAAAAAAGATCTTAGGTTTGTTGTGACTTCCTAGAAGTAAAGTTGTTTTTAGAATTGTTTGTGTTCATGACTGACTGACTATTTTCTGTCGCTTTGAATTCTTCAAACGCTGTGATAGACTGCTGGTAGTTTTGTTTGTTTGTTTTTTGTTGAAAATTTTGTTGGTTATGTGTTTGTTTGGTTTTTGTGTGGGTGCAAAATTTGTGCTGGCTTTGTTGTTGTTTGGGGTCTTTTTGTTTAAAAGTTTTTTATTGTTATAATTTTTTTTAAAGTCTGGGGTTTTTTCCCCATTTTACACCACAGTGTTAACAGTCATTGCCACGTTAGATAACTTCACTTTAAGACTGCTTTCTCTTAGGGAGTATGTTCCATAGTACAATGCCGCTGTCTTTGATTTTTTTCTTTATTTGCCTTTCTGTTTGGCAGATTAGTTCATTTATGACTGCGATCCATTAGAAGAATAGGGTGACGTTTTTGTTTTACTTATCCCAGGCCGTCAAATGCGCAACGCTCTAACCACTAGGCTATCCCTCTCGCCCTCATGACTTGAGTTTGAATCTCTGCTGAGATGTCTGCCTGAAGGGGTTGCCCCCCCCCCCCCCCCTCCCCCCCCCCCCGGACACCTAGAGCTACAAAGCTGGATGAGATTTACATCAAGCTTCTGTATGTGAAGGCAGCAGGCTTAACATTTTGCACACAAGTTAACTCACTCCCTACTGGCTGATGTTTATTATGCCTATGTCTGTATACTGGCTGTGTTGATTAGTAAATAAAAAAATAAATAAATGAAAATTCAAAACTGAAAAGATACTCAACACAAGTACATTCATGAAATGTTCAGGGTTCATTGTTGACATGTAGGTGGAAGGTCACGGTCGAAAGCTGGATTTTCGAACAAAAGTTGAGGTCATTGAGCTAAAACAATCGGAAGGTCAAATCCTGCAATGGCAGTGGTTTGTAGGCAAGTGTTGTGCCGGAGACCACTACAATCACAGTGGATCGTAGAGAGAGAGCTAGAACCCATTCCTCTTACAAGGAGGGCTAGGCTGTGGCCCCGTGTCATGGATGAACACAAACTTCCTCAGTTCACTGTAGGTTGTAACCCTGAGGAGGAAGCAAGGGCTCTGCCAGGTCTTCTTCCTTGCCTGAACAAACTGCCTGCAGGGCTCCAGAGACTTCTGAAGGAGTCAAGGTCTAGCCTGGTGGTGGTTAGAGCAATGCGCTCGTGATCTGCGGGCCTGAGTTTGTACCTCCAACGAGATGCCTGCTGCACAAGGGAATTTTCTCCCCTAGAGTTGACATCAGTGCTGATTCCACTCCCCGCCAAATTTCTTTAGATGAGACTTTAAACCGAGGTCCTGTATGTTCAAACGCAGTTTCTTGAATGGTCAGCGAAAAATGAAAATTAATATGGTGTTAAATGATTAGCTTTTTAGTAGATTATATGCAAGTCGTCATATTCAGTGTGGTCACTGCTTTGAGAGCTAAGCATTGTGTACTGCTTTTAACCTGGTAATTGGTTGTCACCTGTAAAGTATTGGAGTTTTTTTTGTTATATCTGTGTTTCTGAACTTTTTAAAGGGGGTATGACTCTTTTGCTAATTTTTTTAGGCTGATAATGATGAGGTTGTGTATATTCTCTCTCTCTCTCTTTCTCGCTCTCTCATTGTACCACATATCTAATATTCCCTCTTTCTTTTCAGTGACTTCCTCCCTCCCCCTTTTAAAAAGTTGTTTTCCATTTATGACTATGTATTGGAAAACAGTTTATTAAATATGTTTCTTTATCTGCTGTTTTTTTCTTTTTTAGTATAAAAGGTAAAGGAGGTAAGAGTCCCATAACCTTTAAGGTCGTAGGGGAGCGAGGCGTCAGAGACCTCACTTCTCTAGGGCCAGCATATTGAGGGCGGCGCCCATCTCCTCTCCCTCGCTGCTTTACCTTCCCTTAATGTTTTAGTATAAAGTGGTAATAAACGTTCTTGTTGCAACGTAGAGCATTCCTTTGTGAGCCCTGTTGGCAGGCCACGCTGTGTCTGAACTAAAACTGACAGATCTGTCGTGTTTCTGGGCAGAACCTGAACCTTGGGCCCGAGGCGAAGATCGAGGCAACCATGCAGCATGAGATCACAAGGATGACCTCAGAAAACCTGGTGAGTGTGCCTCAGCCTGACCTCTCATGGTATACTAAGTACCCCCTCCCCCTTCCTCCCTCTTCCCTCTCCCCCTTCCTCCCTCTTCCCTCTCCCCCTGGTGGGAATGCCTGGGGGGCCTGTCAGTATAAATAGCATACCTACCTTCTGGAAACTATGTGCTAAGATTTTCCTCTTTTCTATCCCTTTCTGTATTTTTTCTTTCTGTTGCCTTCTGCCTTCTTGGTCCATTCTCCTGCCTTTTTTTTTCCCCCCAGAAAGACTTAGAAGATAACCGTTCTCTCCCATGCTGAAGTCGGATGTGCTGGGCCTGACTTGTCAGGCGTTTAGCGGCAGCGCAAGGCATTTTTGCTCGTATGACCAGAAACAGTAGTTGTTGTCTGAGCGTTTGAAGAAGAAGAAGAAAACTAATGTACATCATGTTCACTGCTCTCTTTCTCATCTGCTTAGAGATTATTAAGGTTGTTTGTGTAATGCAGTTGTTTTTGCTTACACTGTTTTAATTCAGGTTATTAGGTTCTCATCCTTTGGATGAGACTATAAACCGAGGCCCCATGTGCGAACGTACGCAGAACGTCTTGCACACACGTTAAATCCTGTTCTGCTTTTCGTAAGAGCAGGCCATTGTGTACTGGTGGGAACAGATGACAAGTTACAGTACTGCATACACACAGGGACTGGTGTAAAAAAGCACATAAGTGCTTATTCCATTATCCTCGATATAACAGAATAAAATAAATAGATAAATATTTTGAACTTCTTATACATCAGAAGTTATCAATATTTCGTTTGTGTGACATAATTTTCATTCTGTCGCTATCAAAAGTCACAAGTGTTTAGGATTCAATCATGAGATATTATTTTTCTTTCTTTTCTGTTGAAAATCTGAAGTTAACCATTTCCCTACGGGTGACCTGTTACAGGGCAACCAACCATCTACTAACCCTTCCCTCCGTATCACCCACTACTGGGTTACGGTAGCATACAAATGCGCACAGTGCACGTGTACTGGGAAAGTGGTTCTCTCCCCTAATTAACGTAGGGATGGCATTAAGATGATTTTATTGTGTGATCGCTGTGTCAATAATTCATCTTTGATTTTCGAGTGTAGCTAAAAACACTTGAAATGATTTCTCTCTCTCTCTCTCTCTCTCTCTCTCTCTCTCTCTCTCTCTCTCTCTGTTTCTGTCTTTCTCTGTATGTCTGTTTCTGTCTCTCTAACTCTGTATCTGCCTCTCTCTCTCTCTATATATATATATTTATATATATATATATATATATCAATTAACTGTACTGCTGTATGGAAACACGCCCAGCTCAAACCACTCCCCCCCCAAAAAACCCCACCAACCACACAAAAAAACAACCAACAAAACAACCCAAAACAACCCCAAACAAACAAAAATACCCACTTAATATTACCAATACTGTATGGATATGTATTAGAATGAATGGCCATATGGATAGGTCTCAGATTCTTAACATAACCATAAAAAAAAGACAAATAATCTATGATGTGTGTATGACTTAATGGCAACGTGGATAGGTCTCAGGCTCAGAACATAGCAAAAAAAACACAACAAATACTTTGAACTGCGTATAAAATCAACAACAGTGTGGATAGCTGTCAAAACCCTCAAAACATAATGAAAAAAACCCACCCCAACATCAACATTACAAATTCTTTGAACTCTCAGAGTACAGACCAACGGTTGTATGCTTGCAATTTATGTACTGTACTAACCGATGACTAATGCTGGGGATATTATGGGATGCAGGATCTGAGGGAAACCATCGACAAGCAGACCGATGAGATCCGCAAACTGAAAAAGCTGTTGAGGGTGTACGCCAAAAAGCTGAAGGACGGGGAAGGTGAGGAGAGGAGGGCTGTGTGTGTGAATGAAGAAGATTCTCTCTCTGTCTCTGTCTGTGTCTCTGTCTGTCTGTCTGTCTCTGTTGTGTGTGTGTGTGTCTCTCTCTCTATCTCTCAGTGCACTCCAGGGTATTATGCCAAAGTCTTACCAAACTTATGTGAATTTTTTTCATCTTCAACTTTTCATCTTCAATATTTTGCCCCTCAATGTGTATTGTGGCCAAAGGCCGATGTACATTAAACAATTTCAGAGTTTCTCTCTCTCTCTCTCTCTCTGCCTGTGTCTGTGTGTGTCTCTCTCTATCTTTCTGTCTGTCTGTCTCTGTGTGTGTGTCTCTCTCTCTGTGTCTCTCTCTCTCTCTCTCTGTCTGTGTCTCTTTCTCTCTCGCTGTCTCAATCACTCTCTCTCTCTCTCCCTTTCTCTCTCTCCCTCTCTGGTCAAAACCTTTGTTATTCTCTCTCTCTCTCTCTCTCTCTCTCTCTCTCTCCTCTCTCTCTCTCTCTCTCTCTCCTTCTCTCTCTCTCTCTGGTCAAACCTTTTTCTCTCTCTCTCTCTCCTCTCTCTGGTCAAAACCTTGTACTTCTCTTCTCCTCTCTCTCTCCTCTCCTCTCTCTCTCTCTCTCTCTCTGGTCAAAACCTTTGTTATTCTCTCTCTCTCTCTCTCTCTCTCTCTCTCTCTCTCTCTCTCTCTCTCTCTCTCTCTCTCTCTCTGGTCAAAACCTTTGTTATTCTCTCTCTCTCTCTCTCTCTCTCTCTCTCTCTCTCTCTCTCTCTCTTCTCTCTCTCTCTCTCTCTCTCGTCAAAACCTTTGTTATTCTCTCTCTTCTCTCTCTCTCTCTCTCTCTCTCTCTCTCTCCCTCTCTCTCTCTCTCTCCCTCTCTCTGGTCAAAACCTTTGTTATTCTCTCTCTCTCTCTCTCTCTCTCTCTCTCTCTCTCTCTCTCTCTCTCTCTCTCTCCCTCTCTGGTCAAAACCTTTGTTATTCTCTCTCTCTCTCTCTCTCTCTCTCTCTCTCTCTCTCTCTCTCTCTCTCTGGTCAAAACCTTTGTTATTCTCTTCTCTCTCTCTTTTCTCTCTCTCTCTCTCTCTCTCTCTCTCTCTCTCTCTCTCTCTCTCTCTCTCTCTCTCTCTCTCATTCATTCTTTCTTTCTTTCTTTGTCTGCTTGCCTCTGCCTCTCTCTTTCTCGCTCAGTCTCTCTCTTTCTTTCTTTCTTTCTTTGTCTTTCTGTCTGTCTGCCTCTGTCTCTGGTCTGTCTGTCTGTCTGTCTCTCTTATTCATCTGTGTGAACGAAGCAGCTTCGCTTTCTGTCTGTCTTTCCTCACAGCGTCTGTCTGTGTTTGATCTGTCTGTAGCGTCTGTTTCTGGGTCTGTTTATCTTTGGGTTTGCCTGACTCTTTTTCATCCCCTCAGTGTGTGTGTGTGTGTGAGAGAGAGAGAGAGAGAGAGAGAGAGAGAGAGAGAGAGAGAGCGAGCAAGAGAGAGAGGGAAGTCTGTGTGTTTTCTTCTTGCATATTTGTCTTTCATTCTGATCACGGATTTTGTCATTGCTTTTGAGTTTGAAGAACTGGACAATGCCACTGTTGTTCTCATCTCATTTTCATTATGGTTTCTGTGTGTGTGCGTGTGTGTGTGTGCACACAGGTGTGTGCGTGTATGGCATGACATGATTTGTGAGTGTGTGTGAGGGGGGGGGGGGGATTTAAAAAGTGCAACAAAACTAGCTCTTACTGAAAAGGGGAAGCAACTACTGAACTTGGTTATATGACTTGCTGGGACATGGGCCTTATGTTCACCATTGGTGTGTTTGTGTGCGCGCATGTGCATACGAGTGGGGGTATTGTTGTGTTTGTAGCATGTATATGTTGAGGGAGGGGGGGGGGGGGGGGGGGGGGGGGGGGGGGAGGGAGATGTTCTTAAAAACGCAACAAAACAAAAAACTAGATCTCTCTCCCTGGAAAGGGGAAGCAACTGGCGATGGACTGAAAACTTGGTGTTGTTTTTCTCTCACATGGGCCTCAGCTTTGCTAGACTGGTTGACTGCTGTTGGCTTCCTCACTCCAGAAATGGGTAAAAGAGTTACTTAGGACCCATGTTTTTGTGACGTTGGCCATTTCGCCAACCCATTTTTCCCTCCCTGTTCAATTGGCCTGCCTTGATATAGTGTTGAAATCTTTCTTGTGTGGTTCTGCTTGTAAAAATACAAACAAAATGTTGGTTGTTGTTGTTGCTGTTAAGGGTCTATTGCAGTTAGTTGGAATGATCTGTTAATTAGTATCAATCAGACGTTGACGCTTTTTTCCCCCCTAAAGACTTGTTGTGTGGTGTGATGTGTTTCAGTTTTTACTGCTTGTGATTTTGTCACTGTTGATCTACTGCTGTTGGTTTCAGTTTGCTGTGAATTAATTTTTCTCCCTTTCTTCCCTTTTTCGTAAAAAAACCATTTTGATTGAGCTCCTGTTACTTAGATGGCAGAAATAGAAGTATTTCTTGGAATGAGCTGTGGTAGGTTTGGAGGTTGTTTGTTTCATTCTTATAATGATAGGTACACTTACTTGGGGTGGTTTCTTTTCGGCTTGCACAAAGTTTGTACAGGTCCTTGAAACTTTGAAAAATCCTTGAAAATGGGTCTTTTCAAAGAATTGAAAATACCTTGAAAATAGGTCTTTTTAAAGGCTTGAAAAGTCCTGTCAATGGGTCTTTTCAAAGAATTGAAAATGCCTTGAAAATAGGTCTTTTTAAAGGCTTGAAAAGTCCTGAAAATAGGTCTTTTTAAAGGCTTGAAAAGTCCTGAAAATAGGTCTTTTTAAAGGCTTGAAAATCCTGAAAATAGGTCTTTTTAAAGGCTTGAAAAGTCCTGAAAATAGGTCTTTTTAAAGGCTTGAAAAGTCCTTGAAAATAGGTCTTTTCAAAGGCTTGAAAAGTCCATGAAAATCATCACTGGTCAATAAAGTCCTTGAGTTTTTCCAAAGGCCAGCGGCAATTCTCCTTCCAGGACATAAAAAGTTCACCTGCGTCCTAAAAGATGGAGCAAGAAAAAGATGGGGGAAAAACCAAGTTGATGAAAACATCAAACACTTGGTTGATTGCCATGTAGTAGCAGCAGCAGCAGCAGCAGCAGAGGACACTGCAGTGTTTGCTTAGCAATGGCTTGGTGTTTCTGCTGCTTGAAAAGTCCCAGTGCTGAATTGGGGGAGAAGGGGAGGGGGAGAAGAGGAGGAGAGGGAGGTTGTCTCTGCGAAGAGGGTAGTGGGGATGTTTGGTGGGGGGGGGGAGGGGAGAGGCAGTGGGTAAGCCACTTGCACATAACCAGCAATGGTTATAGGTTGCAAAAAAAAGAAGAAAAGAAAAAAAAGGTTATCAGGTTGCATGGAAGGGAAGAGGACTAGGTCATGAAGAGGAGGATGGTAGGAAGAAGAGGAGGAAGGGGGACACAGTGGAATGGTGGTAAGGCAGCTTTCATCACTCTCCTCCTCTGCCCAAGAATGATGAACTTTGACCTCTTCGTTTCCCCTACCAATCAATCTCACCTCCTCCCACCCTCTTCTATTCCTCCTCCGCCCCCCCTCCCCCCTTCCCCTGACCTGTCCAGTTGCTTTGATCCTGACTTTAGGTCAGGGTCTCTGCTGTTTGTCACTGTCCACAGCTGGATGTATGTAACTTGCTCCCCAAAACCTCCTTCGTCCGCCCCCCCCCCCCCTCCCAAATCACATACACACAGAGAGGATTTTGATATGTATGTAGATCTATCTAAGCACTCATGCATGCACGCGCATACATGCACACTGATACACATACACACTGATACACATACACACTAGTGTCCTTATCACCAAGTAGACTGAAGTGAATGGACATTAAACAAAAACAAAACAAACAAAAACATACACACTCTCATGCACACGCGTACACACACACACACAATCACACACACTCTCTCTCTCTCACACGCACGCACACATACACACAACACACACACTTCACAACTTACGCACACACACACACACAATACACACACACACACACAGTGTTCTCTTATTCCACACATTCCACTGCTCCCTTAGTATGAAGTGAAAATCTATGTTCTTAGCAGAACCACCCCCATTAATTTTAATAATGATAAATGGAATTTATCATATAGCGCTACTATATCTTGCCGCCATTTTTGTCCCTCTGTTACCCAGCGGTGAGGATTTTGTAACGTTTTAGTAATGATACGAAAAGGGTTGTGTAAACTGTCTCGAAAATACCAAGCTCAACTGCTACAGTCTGAAATAGCTGATTCCATTCGGGCAAAAAATCAAACTTAAATTTCAATTATTGTGAATAATAAGATATTTTGATTATGAATGAAAAGCATTAAACAATAGGATACTTGGGTAGATTACGCACGATATAGGCCCTAAACTCAGTCTCCATATAATATATTCTAAGCTTAACTGTATGAAATGAAATATTCTATGCCTACCAAAGAACTACGCTGCCATGAATTAAGTTCTCGTGAAATCAAAATCTAAAACACTATTTAATGATGGGTCAAAAGTCTCAAACGATAGAATACTTAGGCAGCCCATGCAGTACTGCAAGCAGTAGTATCCTTTTTAAAGGACGAATTATCTAAAGAAGATTATGTAATTACATCATTGGTCAGTTTTGAACTACTAATATATATCATATAATTTTTGGTTGATAGACTTGTTGGATGTATTTCAAAGATATCAAAATATTTAGCCTTTATTTCAAATTAGTAACTACAAATTAAGCAAGCATTAGTTTTTCTCTGTTCGCCAGCCTGCCAACCAGCCAGCCAGCCAACTAGCCAATTAATCTACAACCACCCACCCTCCTTCCAACCACTCACGTAACCAAGCTGTGACAACTGCTTTCTTCATATGCTATGCAGTATTATGCAATACATCAAAATGATAGCACAGGTTCATTGTCATTGCATAATAATAATCATTAATAAAAGGAATATCTATATAATAGAGAAGTGTTCTTTTTGAAGACTAAATGCGCAGAAAGAACACTGTTGTGTCTTGACCTCTTCTGCTACCTATTTTTAACCCTCTTGTTGTTGGATTTTACGGAGCTAAACTGCCTGTAGATTTTGAATTCTTTGAAGGTTTTCTACCTCCATCTGACTTACTTTACTCCTAAGACAATTGTGTGTGTGCATGACAAGTTATCAAGCTGAAATTTTGTCACAAGCTAGGTATGTCTTTGTACTTGCATTTAGGCACAAGTTTATGTGTGTGGTCACCAGATGTCTTGTCATTGTCACCTAATTTGTCACCAATCACAGGTAAAAATATGGTATATATGATAAAACAGCAAGTCCTGCATGGATTTGACAATAGTTCAAGCATGTTAGTGTCGAATAAGGAAGTGATACCCAGCTGATGTGTTTACCAATGGTTATGTGCAATAGTACTTCACGGATGTGTCACACAATGTCCCCATAGCACCTGTTGTTTTATGGTATGTCTTGAGGAGACAGAAGTTTTGTTTAACTATTTTTTCTTTTGAAAACAAGTCATATTCAATCAACATGTGACCTTTATACTGTACTTCATATCTGCGTGTGCTACCACATGTTTGTTAAGTGTTCAGAAGTGTATTATTGTACATGACTGTCACCAGTGTCACAGCACAGGTGTGACAAATTCGAAACAACACAGAACTTCTGTAACCCTACAAAATTTTAATGTTGGTAGTCTCTAAAGTAGTCGTAGTGGTAGCACAGGGTCACATCACATCACAAAAAGCACAAATTATGAATGTGTGGGGAGTGGGGGGGGGGGGTACCCATTGCTCTCACCTGTCGAGCCTTGGCAGACGGGAGACCTATTTTCTTTTCCTTCTTTCTATTTTCATTATCGGCACATCTGTTTGTTTCTGCCATTGCAGTTTCAAAGCAAAAGTGTGGTAATAATGAGAAAACAGTCAAAAGGCGTCGTTTTCAGGCGTCTATGCCGCGGACTGGCCAGGAGGTCAAATTTCTCCACAGTCCGTGTGTGTAGCACAGGTCAGGAATGTGCCCTGTAGCACATTATTTTCAGGCTCACTCTTCTCCCTAACTGCAGCATTTTCTTCCTCCTCTTCCTCGTAAGTGTTTAATATCGGACTCACTTAACAATTCTCGTTCAAATGTTTCTACTTCCAAGACAATAACATTCAATTTATCGTCTTGCTCATCAGATGAATCGTGTGCTACTAAAGAAAACGCGATTTTTTTTCGCCACGCTGCACCATTGAAAAGCATTCCGGTCGCTGGCTGTTATTTCTTCCTTCCCTCCCCACTACACACGTTAGTGGTCTAAATTTATCACTGGCACCGTCTGACACCCTCCCTGCATCGCCCCACCAATTTTCAGACACACAGTGTGAAAACCACGAGGTCTGTGTGTGATGGAAAAGTACTGCCCACGTGGGCAGCACCAACTGTCGGCTGTGGTCGGATTGGAATCTAGCGGCAGCCTCCGTTACTGTCGGCTGCGGCCGGATCGGGGACTAAAGGGTTAAGCAATGTTTAATTCAAATTGGCTGTGAGCAGAGTGTGTATGTTTTGAAAAGTGTATATATTTCAGTCTTATTTATTATAACTGCCAGCCACTCAAAACTGGTCAGCATAGAACCTAATGATTTAATCCCAACTGAGACATTACCACTGTTCTGGTACTTTTTTTTAATCACTTGCTATTGTCTTACAAATGCACAGCAAAGATTGCTTCAAGCTGATTCAATCTGTCCAAATAATGTGAATGACATTTATGCATTTTACACTTAAAATGATATACAGAAATTGTAAAATTCTGTTAACTTAAACACTGTAACACTTATTTCCTACCTGAGACTTTTCCCCTCATATCTGTCCCTAATTTTCAACAGCATCCTTCACCTCCTAAGTGTGTTCGCGAGTGTGTGTGTGTGTGTGCGCATGTGTGCGTGCGTGCATGGATTTGAAATCTGTTGTTCATTATGTTTAAGGAGAGTTGCATGCGTGTAAATGATTTGAGTGCAAGCGCTTTGATTTGTTGTTTTTTTACAAGATTCAGCGCTATATAAATTCCATATATTATTATTATTAATGCAAGTACGCCAAATATGTTGAGAACAGTGTCCTTATAAAACAAGTCACGCGCACAGAGCTTTCAGCTTGTTTTCCCTGAGAGAATCCAGATACCATGAATGGAGGAGAGAGAGGATCTCTATAGTTTGTAGCGAGTGTCCTGTGCTGACTGCGTGCAATCCGGCCCTGCAGCAAAAGTTTTGTTTTGGGGTTGTTGTTTTTTAAACATGACACAAAAATGGTTGTAAATGCTATGGTTTATTTCTAACGTTGAACTAGTTTGTATACTATAGGCAGAAATCGAATGTCAAAGAAAGTCTTTAAGAGAAAGAGTGAGGTCCTAAAAATAATAAATATATATTTTTTTTTTTAAAAAGAGTGAGGTCCTTAAAAGTCTTTGAATTGTCTTCCAAAAGTTCATATAAATCCAGCATACAGACATCTGCATTCATTGCAAGGCTACTTTAGTTCTCTCTGCCACCTCCCCCCCAGCCAAGACTAAGAAAAAATCTGGGCTCAGCACCAAAACTTGTTTGAAAGAGAATGCTTTTTCTTTGCTTTAAAAAAAAAGAAGTGTAAACACTTTGGGGGCCCTTATCCTACTGATTTTAATGTGATTTGTGGCTAATGATTGATGTTAAACGTGTCATTGATTATTTGTAGTCCTTGAAATTCACAAGCAGAGTCCTTAGAAAGTCCTTGATTTTTTGTTTTTTTAATTTTTTATGGTATATCGGTAGGAACCTTGCATGGATCTGAAGACAAGTGTGTGCTGTCTGCTCATTAAGAATGTAACCACACAGTCGGTCACTGCCTCTCCTTGCATTCAAGTTACAGTTTCCTAAATTGGAAATCTCCTCTGGGACTTTGATATAACCTCAACAACAACAACAACAACGAGTAGTTCTGACATGTTGGGTGGGTGTGACTGACAGGAAGAGTGTAGGTGTAGTTGGTGTGGTCAGATCAGGTTGAGCATCATGGGAGGAGCAGTCGCTGGAGCTTCTGATGAGAGGAGGCATGAAAGCAAGCTGTTCGTGAAAGCCTGCGCTGTTGCTGTTGTGTGGAATGAGATGGAAGAATACGCTTTTGCTTGTAGTCCAGCGTTCTTCTTCTTCTTCCTTTTTTGTCATGTTTCTCCCAGGGGAGGTGTGACATTGATGAGCCTTCTCCATCGCTCTCTGTTTTGAGCTTCCTCCTTATTTATGCCCCTTTCTCTAAGATCATCTGCAATACAGGCAGCCCAGGTCTTGCTAGGTCTTCCCTTTGGTCTCTTCCCATCCACTACGAAGTTCATTGGTCTTTTTATGATGTGGTGGTCTGCTTTCTGTTGAATGTGCCCAAACCAGCGCAGTCTATTGGTACAAGTTGCAGACTTCAGATCATCATCTTTGCACATTTCCATAGTTCTTTATTCGTGATCCTGTTTTCCCATTTGATCTTTGTCATGTAGCGTAGCATTCGGTTTTCACAGCTCTTCAACAAACATTGTAGTCCAGTGTTGTCACAGTATTTTTTCCCCCCGTGGAAGTATTGGAGAGTGTAATGTCGAGATTGTGGTTAAAAATGTAAAAAAGTGAAAGTGGGCTGTTGCATGAATTGTCTCGTAACCTGTAGATGTTTTCTTTTTTTTCTTTTTTTGGTGGGTTTTTGTTTTTGTTTGTTTGTGTGTGTGTGTTGGTTTGGGTTATTTTGGGGGAGGGCGAGAGGGTGGAGGGCGAGAGGGGGGTTCTCATTCCTTGTTTTTATTTTTATTTTTTTAAATAAAGATTTTGTTCCTTGGCTAGCGCTCCGTGGTTCATCCCTGGTTATATTTTGCATGTGCGGCCAGTTTTACCCGCTGTAGCTGGCTTACCCTTCTGGGAACAAGTGGATTGGGTCTGATGAGGGTGTCAGATGTAGGGGTGTGACAGTCGCCCAGTCTTGGAGAGCCACAGAGAATAGATAAGGATGGTGGGGAATTTTCACACCCATGGTTCCTGGGTGACTCAGTGGTGTGGGGATTGATTGATTGATTGATCAGTTCAGCTCAGTTTACAAATCAGTTTATGAACATCTCCATAATGAGGATTTACTGCATTTAGGTTATGTCTGCATTTTTGCATTTAGGTTACAGTGTATTTCTGCATTTATGTTAATACTCGTCTGTTTATAAAATAAAGCATTTCCTTTCCAAAAGTTTTGTTTAAAACTCTTTAGGTTTTATAAAAGTGTCCTGTTTGTGTTTTCAACAGTGAAAGTTTTATATTTTAAAAAACCAAACTAAACACACACAAAAACCAGTGAAAGTTTTCACCCTACGCCTTTGGGTTCTGTGTGTAAAGGAAAATATTAAACTCTACCGTCTATCCTTTCCTCCTCCTCCTCCCCCCCCCTCTCTAATTTTTAATGGTTTATTCCCCATTTTTATTCTTTTACACCCCATCCAAACTGTGTCCTGTTGTGTGTGTGTGTGTGTCCCTCCTCCAACACCAAAAAACCCCAATAACTCCCCACCCCCCCCACCAAAAAAAAATGGGGAAAAAAAGAAGAAACAACAAACAAAACTGTACAAAAACTCAAAAACCCACAAACCAACCAACCAAAGGTTTGATACGAAAATGATGATGATGATGATGATGTTGTTGACAGCGGCCGAGATTGCGGATGCGCTGGACAAAGAAGAAGGGGCTGATGGGAAGAGCGGGGCCACCATCGGGGCCAGTGTCATCCACCGAGAGAGAACCTACATGGGCATGCTGGAGTACCGTCGCGAGGACGAGGGAGCTCTCATCAAAAACCTTGTTCTTGGTGAGTAAACCGTTCTGGGCACAGGATAGCTCAGTGGTCGGAGCGCTCGCTTCCCCCTTCCCCCCAGCCATTGTTAAGCAGCGTCGAGCGTGGTTACCACTTGGATGGGTGACCGTTTGCACACTTTGGCTTCAGTACAGTTCCAACCAGCTGTAAATGGGTACCTTGCCCTCTTTAGGGTCAGGGAAGGTAAAGCAGCGAGGGAGAGGAGATGGGCGCCGCCCTCAATATGCTGGCCCTTTGAGAAGTTGAGGTTTCTGACGCCTTGCTCCTCTACGACCACATAGGTTATGGGACACCTTTACCTTTTACACCGTTTGGTCCTTCTTTCTGTTTTATTGTTAGGTTGGGGTTTTTTATTTGGGGGGTTGGGTTGTTCCTCAGCTACAATTCTGAAGTTCATCAGTGATGAGATTTTGCGTATGCGCCGCTCATGAAGGTAGCTGCATTCCAACTTCAGGGATGTATGTTGGGTATGTTCGTGTTTCCGTAACCCACCTAACGTCGACATGAATTATGGGATTGTTAATGTGCTTATATGATCTTCTGCATGTGTACAATTTTGCCCAAAGAAAATGAAGGCACTGGCTGGTCTGCACTTGAAGTTGACCTGGGAGATCTTAAAACTCCCCACCCTTAATTCACCAGAGGCTGCTGGGATTCGAACCCACAACTTCATGGACCCATGGGATTGATGTTGAATGATCTTAACCACTCGGCTATTGGGTCTGTCGTACTTTCATTTCTGCTGTTGCTTGAGTCTCTGCATTTTTGTATCTATCTTTCTGTTTTTCTTCTTTGCTGCATCCCTTTCTTTTACAGTCTTTGTGTGACCCCTTAAGGAGTCAGCACTGTGGCCCCTTAAGAAGTCAGCCAACACTGTGGCCCCCTTAAGAAGTCAGCCAACACTGTGGCCCCTTAAGAAGTCAGCCAACACTGTGGCCCCTTAAGGAAGTCAGCCAACACTGTGGCCCCTTAAGGAGTCAGCCACTGTGACCCCTTAAGAGTCAGCACACTGTGCCCCTTAAGGAAGTCAGCACTGTGGCCCCTTAAGGAGTCGTGCCTGTGACCCTTAAGAGTCTGCACTGTGGCCCCTTAAGAAGTCAGCCAACACTTGTGCCCCTTAAGGAGTCAGCCAACACTGTGGCCCCTAAGAAGTCAGCACACTGTGCCCCTGAAGGAGTCAGCAACATGTGGCCCTGAAGAAGTAACACTGTGGGCTCCTCAGGAGGTCAGTCAACTGATGGCCCTGAAGGAAGTCAGCATTGGCCCTGAAGAAGTCAGCCTATCACTTGTGGTCCCTGAGAAGTAGACTGTGGCCTGAAGAAGTCAGCCAAAATTGTGGCCCCTGAAGAAGTCAGCACTGTGGCCCCTGAAGAAGTCAGCCAACATTGTGGCCCCTGAAGAAGTCAGCACTGTGGCCCCTGAAGAAGTCAGCCAACATTGTGGCCCCTTAAGGAGTCAGCCAACACTGTGACCCCTTAAGGAGTCAGCACTGTGACTCTTGAAGAAGTTAACACTGATGACTCCTCAGGGAGGTTAGTTCTGATGGCTTCTCAGGAAGTTAATGGAGAAGTCATATCACTTATTCACTCTGTGTGTGTGTGTGTGTGTTTGTGCAGAGCTGAAGCCAAAGCTGGCAGCAGGGCTGTTGCCAGGTCTGCCGGCCTACACCCTCTTCATGTGCGTACGCCACACCGACTACATCAACGACGATGACAAGGTCAAGTCCCTGCTCACCGCCACCATCAATGGCATCAAGAAGGTTGTCAAGGTGAGGGTCATGCGCCTGTGTGTTGGTTCACTTATCTTTGGATTCTGAACACACACCTGTTTATTCTGTGGATACTTGTGTAGGTCTGTTTGTTCTCAATGGAGATGAAGTACATGTTATGGCTGAAGACAATCTCAAGATGACATTTCAAGGATTAACTCAATGAGGTTGTGCCACATCTTAAGCTTCGGCACTCCTTTCCTTCACTGTGACGTGCTGAAGCTTAAGATTAGGCAGAATTACGAATTTTTTGTAAAATACACTAAGCGATGTTCAACTCAAGGGAAAGTACTCTGGCCTGTAGGGCTATCATTTTTCTAAACACAGTTGTTTTCCTTGATCATAAGCTTGCCTAGTTTGTGTCTGTTGGCTAATTTTGTTTGACATGTCAACAAGTGATATATTTGGGATTTCAGGCTCTCCAGTGTTATGATTCTTTAAAAAAAAAATCTGTTGTACAAAAGTGACATCACATGGATTCAGCCAACTTCAGGGAACTTTACTTTGGTGAAAAATCATCACATTGTTTCAAGAGACCAGTTGATAAACAGTTCAAGCCTTGTAAAATAAGCAGCCCTAATTTTCAAAACTTTTTATTTTTCAGCATTCAGTGACATATTTTGAAAATTAAAAAAAAAAATAAATACAGTCATCTATTGAAAAACTTTGAAACAATCTCAAAAGTAAACATTATAAACTTTTCAATGATGTATAATGTGTATGTCATTATCATGTTAAGTAAGTCTGCTGAATTTTTCAAATATAGCCAAAATCACGCATCACCACAAAACGGCGGGATCCATTTCACTGCGACTCCGTTGAGTTAACAACCTTTTGTTTTTTTTTAATTTTCGTTCCTTGGCTAGTTCTCCAAGGTTTACCAAAAGGGAGAAATTTTATTGCTGGCTCATCTTCTGTGAAACACTAAATCAGAGACCTTTATATTTACGACATGATGATCAATGACAATGAGGACGATGAAAACAATGCTGCTCTAGAAGCGCATTTGCTTTGAGACTGTGTGACAGTACTATACTCTATGCTTCCTATCATATATCCCAGCGTGGGCCTGAGAGATACCGACACCTGCAGTGTTGGTCAGGTAATTCGAGCAACACTCTCAAAATCGCATCCATAAAGTGGATGAAGCTCGACTGTGTGATCCCAGTCTTCCCACTGAGCCCACAGCACACTCACTCTGGGTAGGAGCCAGCTGGAATCCAAAAAACCTGTATGACTCTGATGGGATTCGAACCTGCAACCTTCCAATCCATAATCCAAGATGCTAACCACTGCTCCATGGCAGTTGGTACCAAAGGTGAGATTTTGCGTATGCGACAGTTATTACCCACCATCAAGGTAACCACATTCTGACTTTGGGGAGTCCGTTAAGCTTGGTCTCAAGATTGAGCGCTTTGATTTGTTGCTTGACAAGATTCAGCGCTATATAAATTCCATACATTATTATTATTATTAAGATCAAAGTCGCAGTGAAAAGTTTGTAGTCTTTCATTTTTGTTTTCATATCAGGTGATTTTTCTTTTTTTTCTTTGTTGTACTGAGTTCTTACAGAGACTGAATTGAATTTGTGTATGTGCGTGTGTGCATGTATATGCGTGTGTGACTGTGTGCGTGCATGGGTGTGTGTGTGCATGTGTGTGTATGTGCATGCGCGTGTGTGTGTATGCCTGTCTGCGTGTGTGCATGCGTATATGTGCGTGTGTGTGTGTGTGTGTGAAACAGAAACACAGCAGTGAGCTGGAATGGGTGATTCTGTGGTTGGCCAACACCTGCCGACTGATGCACACCTTGAAACAGTACAGTGGTGAAAAGGTAGGACAGCTGTATTAACGGAAAAAACACAACTTTATTTTGTAAAGAGGTCTCGATTGCATGCAGTGTTCTGTGTATGTAATGTCTACTCTTTGTTTGTTTGGAGTGCATTTATATATAACAACACAGCCATACACGCATACATAGGCACACACGCATGCATGTATGCTTACTCACATATGCGTAAACACACACGCAAGCATGCATTATGCACATGTGCATGTACACATACACATGCATACACACACACTCAAACTCACACACACACATGCATACACACACACTCAAACCCACACACTCCCCCCCCCACACACACAGGTTCTAGAAGTGGTATAGCATTCTTTCTGTGTTTAGTTTATTTTTTGTTATGGACCCCTCTTGTCTCTTCTATTGGTCTTGTTCTCTGCTGTACGTGGCTTAAGAATGATTATGGTAACTTTGTCTGTTGTGAAACAGTGTTCTTACCTATAAAAGTAAAGGTGTCCCATAACCTATAAGGTCATAGGGGAGCGAGGCGTCAGAGACCTCACTTCTCAAAGGGCCAGCATATTGAGGGTGGTGCCCATCTCCTCTCCCTCGCTGCTTTACCTTCCCTGACCCTAAAGAGGGTATCTAAAGAGGCAGGTACCCATTTACAACTGGGGGACTGTGCTGAAGCCAAGGCGCGCAAACGGTCTCCCATCCACTTGGTAACCACGCTCGATGCTGCTTAACTTTGGCTGGGGAAAAGCGAGTGCACCGACCACTGAGCTATCCTGTCTCCTTACCTATAGCAACTGGGTTTTTTGTGGGTTTTTCCCCATCCTCAGGTAGAGCTCTTGAAGTTTTACCAATGGAGAGATTTTTGCGTAGGTGATGGTCTTTGCCCACCGTTAAGGTAGCCGCATTCCAACTTTGGCAGTGATGTCTAAACACGACACCAGTTTGCATGCACTCTTTTTTCCTACATTGTTGTCATTCGTTCTTACCGGCACAAGTGGCCTACTCTTCCGAAAAGCAGAACTGGTTTTGATTTGTGTGCATGGTATCCTGCATGTGTTCACACTCGGAGCCTCAATCTGCAGTCTCATCCTAAGGACTTTTAGAGGAGTAGAGTCTTTTACTGATGTTAACTCCAGGGGTAAAATCCTCTTGAACACAGATCTCAGTGGATTCTCGGTTGTTGCCTGGCTGGGGATGGTTGTTGCCTGGCTGAGGATGGTTGTTGCCTGGCTGGGGATGGTCACCTGGCTGGGGATGGTCACCTGGCTGGGGATGGTTGTTGCCTGGCTGGGGATGGTCACCTGGCTGGGGATGGTCACCTGGCTGGGGATGGTCACCTGGCTGGGGATGGTTGTTGCCTGGCTGGGGATGGTCACCTGGCTGGGGCCTGGCTGGGGATGGTCACCTGGCTGGGGATGGTTGTTGCCTGGCTGGGGATGGTCACCTGGCTGGGCACCTGGCTGGGGATGGTCACCTGGCTGGGGATGGTCACCTGGCTGGGGATGGTTGTTGCCTGGCTGGGGATGGTCACCTGGCTGGGGATGGTCACCTGGCTGGGGATGGTTGTTGCCTGGCTGGGGATGGTCACCTGGCTGGGGATGGTCACCTGGCTGGGGATGGTTGTTGCCTGGCTGGGGATGGTTGTTGCCTGGCTGGGGATGGTCACCTGGCTGGGGATGGTTGTTGCCTGGCTGGGGATGGTCACCTGGCTGGGGATGGTTGTTGCCTGGCTGGGGATAGTTGTTGCCTGGCTGGGTAGGTCAGAAATCACCACGTAGTGTCATGTTACGCACGGCTGTTGCAGGCCTTCCAGACGGACAACCTGACGCGGCAGAACGAGATGTGTCTACGCAACTTCGACCTGTCCGAGTACCGGCAGGTGTTCTCTGACCTGGCCATCTGGATATACCAGACCATGATCAAACTGATGCAGGAGCTGCTGCAGCCTAACATAGGTAGGTCCTTGCTTGTGTTACCTGCCGCTCTACCTGACCGGTGGTGGTGGTGGTGGTTCAGAGTGTGGGTGGTGTGGGTGGTGGATGGTTGTCGTTCAGGGTTTTGTTGGTAGTGGTGGGTGGTTGTGGGTTATTTTATTTATTTATTTTATCTTATTCTTTTATATCGAGGATAATGGAATAAGCACTTATTGCTTTTTTACATCCTGTCCCCGTGTGTATGCGGTTTTGTAAATTCTGTCATCTGTTCCCACCGGCACACAATGGCCTACTCTTAAGAAAAACGGAACAGGATTTAACGTGTGCGCAAGATGTTCTGCGTGCGTTTGCACATGGGGCCTCGGTTTATAGTCTCATCCGAAGGACTTTTGGGGAGAGTGGAGTCTGCACTGATGTTAACTCCAGGGGAAAGTATCCCCTTGAACGGGAATCGAACCCAGGTCGTCAGATGTGTTACGATTGGTGGTGGTGGGTGGTTGTGGGTTGTTGGTAGTGGTGGGTGGTTGTGGGTTATGTTGGTGGTTGTGGATGGTTGTTGTTCAGGGTGTTGTATGGTTTATGTTGCTGAGTGTGTGTTTATATGCGTTGGTAATACCATTGTCAGCAAAAGTGTAGCAGTATGATAATATGTATGAGGTGTTTCACTTGTGCAGTACCAGGGCTTTTAGAACACGACGGCACGAAGGATAAAGCAAAAGTAAAGTGTGCGTACAGTTTGTAGAGGAGTGGTAAAGTTTTGGAAAACTGGGACACCTTTTTCAAGGTCCTAAAAGTTTTAAACTCTGGTAGCACTGAATAGATGGCAACATGGCTCAGTGCTTGCTGGCTGAACTAACATTGGCTAGCGTTGTTTTGAAGCAGGGTGGGCTTTAACTACCCTTGATAGTGATATGTAAAACTGAATGAAGTGTGTAAAGCTATACATCACTGGAAAGATCAGATAACAAGCTTTTAAGTGAGTGCCAGCTCTTTAACACCATGAAGACCAGTTGTTGTTGTGCGTTCCCCAGCTTAACACTCTGGGGGGTCACCCAGAATGTACCACACCTTGACTCACTCATCATCCCACCTGAAAATCACTGTGAGATTGAAATTGCACCACTGAATGAGAAGTTTGCGTGTATGACTGATTTTTAAGTACATCGCCATACAGGCAGCCATACTCCGACTTCAGAGGAGTGATGAGCAGTGGAAATGTAGCATAATGTATATATCCTTCGGATGAGACTATAAACTGAGGCCCCGTGTGCAAATGCATGCAGAACATCTTGTGCGCACGTTAAATCCTGTTCCGCTTTTTGAAAGAGTAGGCCATTGTGTGCCGGTGGGAACAGATGACAAAATTTACAAAACCACATACACACAGGGACTGGATGTAAAAAAAAAAAAAAAGCCAGTGAGTTGTTGTTGTTGTCTTCAATTTAACGTCTGTTCACTCTAAAGCGATATTAGACGAAAGCCCATGAGTGCTTATTCCATTATCCTTGAGAGAAAGAGAAAAAAAAAGTCATCTGAGCGCTTTGACTTGTTGCTTTAAAAAAAAGTCATCTGAGCGCTTTGACTTGTTGCTTTAAAAAAAGTCATCTGAGCGCTTTGACTTGTTGCTTTACAAGATTCAGCGCTATATAAACTCCATACATTACTATTATTACTATGATGATGATCTGTTGTGTTTGTGCAGTGGCGGGGCTGCTGGAGCACGAAGCCATCACGGGACTGGGGGCCAGCAAGCCTGCAGGACTGAGGGGCCGGTCGTCCAGCAACGCCCGAGAGATGGAGGACAAGGACAGCAGCCACTCCCTGGAGGCCTTGATGCGCACCGTGAGTGATAATGATAATGATAATAATAATAATAATGATAATCATAATAATGATAATATATGGAATTTATAAAGCCGCTGAATTTGTAAAAAAACAAAACAAATCGAAGCGCTTGCACTCAAATCATTTACAGGCATGCAACTGAGTGATGACTGACCGGCCTGTCTCTGGTGGCTGAGTCAGTCTGACTGCACTGTGTTGGTTGTATTCAGTTCTCCTGTGTGTGTGTGTGCGTGGGTGGGTTGTGAGTGTGTGTGGGGAGCGTGGTGGATGGGGAGGGGTGGGGGTGGGGGGCTTTGAGTGTGTGTGTAAATGTGTCTGTGTATAAATATGTCTCTGTGTGAGTGTGTCTGTGTGTATGTAAATGTGTGTGTGTGTGTGTAAATGTGTGTGTGTATGTAAATATGTCTCTATGAGTAAATATGTGTGTGTAAATTGTGTGTGTGTGTATAAATATGTCTGTGTCTGTGTGGAAATGTGTGTGTGTAATTGTGTGTGTGTTCTTCCCCTCAAAATTGAAAATCCTTCAACAAATTTTTTTAAATCTTTCTTCAAACCATAATCATCAAATTGGCAAAATATTATTCAACGGTCTTGAAGAAAATATACATGGATAAAATGATAACGGTTTCAGTTTGGGACACAAACAGTGCCAAGCTAGAACCAGACCCCTCAGAGTCGATATCTACACGCCGTATTCTTAGGAATTTTTCTCTGTGTCGACTTTTGACACTGTCTGTCAACATTAGAGAAAGGCTAAATACAAAGGCAAGGATAAGATTGTTAACTGACAAAGATGTAGATAAATGATACATTGTATTTCCCCATGGGGATGCTGGGGGAGGGCCTGTCACTATAAATAGCATCCCCACCTTCTGGAAATTCTGTGCTAGGAATTCCCTCTTTTCTATCCCTCTCTATGTTTCTGCCTTGTTCTTTTTCTTCTTATCACCACCTTCTTGTCTATTTTCTGCCCTCCTGGTCCATTCTCCTGCCCTTTTTCCAGAAAGACTTAGATAACAATTCTCTCCCTTGCCGAAGTCGGATGTGCTGGGCCTGACTTGTCAGGTACTTAATGGCAGCGCAACACGTTTTCGCTCATATGACAGACAACAATGGTTGCTGTCTGAGCGTTCGATGAAGAAAGGAGAAGATATATTGTATAGATCAAGCATTTTGTAAGTAAAGTGAATGAATGAATTTCAAAACCTGTATGAATTGTTATTCCTGTGATGAATTATTCTGACCCCGTGTGGTTTTTGTCTGCAGTTGAAAAGCTACATGGGAATTCTGACCCAGCATGCAGTTGACCCGGAACTAGTCAAACAGATCTTCCGCCAGCTGTACTACTTTATCTGCGCCGGGGCTCTCAACAATCTCCTGTTGCGTAAGGATATGTGCAACTGGTCCAAGGGCATGCAGATCAGGTAGGTCACTGCCCTACGCTTCACTGCATACTCAGGGGTAAGGGAGGGGGGGTGTTCCATACTGTTTGTGCGTGGAATTGAATGTGGGTATTGCTGCTGTTCTTGTTGCGCAGTTTTTACTAACACCCTGGGGGTCACCCCGAATATGCACTCTTGACTCGCTCATCTCAGCCGCTGTGAGATTGGAAATAATCCACTCTGGATGAGAAGTGTGTGTGTGTGTGACGGTTGTCAAATACCTCACCATTCCTGAAGTCGGAATGCGGCTACCTTCCCGTTGGGCGGAAACAGTCGCTTACACAAAATCTCACTTTGATGAACCTCAGAGCTCTAGCTGAAGAACACACACACACACACAAATAAAACCCCTCACCACCTAGGCTTTAAACAAGATTGGATTGAATTGGCACTCAAGATTGGATTGAATTGGCACGCAAGATTGGATTGAATTGACAACTCAAGATTGGATTGAATTGACACTCAAGATTGGATTGAATTAGCACTCAAGATTGGATTGAATTGACAACTCAAGATTGGATTGAATTAGCACTCAAGATTGGATTGAATTGGCACTCAAGATTGGGTTGAACTAGCACTCAAGATTGGGTTGAACTAGCACTCAAGATTGGGTTGAACTAGCACTCAAGATTGGGTTGAATTAGCACTCAAGATTGGATTGAATTAGTGCTCAAGATTGGATTGAATTGGCACTCAAGGTTGGATTGAATTGGCACTGAAGGTTGGATTGGATTGACACTCAAGATTGGATTGAATTGACACTGCCATAGCCCCAGGACTCCTCACTCAGGCTAGAGAAGGGAGAAGACTGGACTAGAGTTATCTGACAGCTGCCATCTTGGCCCGTGCTGTGTGTGATCCATGGGCCATATGGAAATTGGAAACTTCCCAGTCTAAGGAAGTGCAGCCATGCCCTGAGAAGAAGTTCCGTTTCTTGCTGGCCTGATATGCTGTGTATCCTGCTGTTAAGTGGTTGACCAGTTTTGTGGTGGAGGTTTTCACTGACCTTCAGTCCTCCTGTGTTTCTGGCCACATTCAGGGCATTGAGAGTTGTCTGAAGACAGTGTTACTGGTACTGACTGCAGTTCCCCCCCCCCCAGCCTCAAGTTCACCAATGGTGGGATATTTGCATATACCATCATTTTTGCCGAGCATTAAGGCAGCTGCAATTTGAATCTGGGGATGATGTCCAAACATGATACTAGTGTGCATATGTCTCTAAAAAAAAAAAAAAAGAAGTCGTCCATTGTTATTGGCATGAATGGTCTACTCTCCTAAAAGGCAGAACAGGTTTTAACATTTACGAAAGATGTTCCGTGCGAAGTTGTTCATGGAGACCTGGTTTATAGTCTCATCCTAAGGACCCTTGGGGGTGAGTGGAGTCAGTACTGATGTTAACTCCCAAGAGAAAAAAATCCCCTCAAATGAGTGCCTCAGTGGTGTCTCTCAACCCTGGTCTGTCAAACTGTGACCACGACACTCTAATCCCTAGGCTGTACTCCACCTATGGACATGGGTTTAACATGTCCTTACCACGACACTCTCATCCCTAGGCTGGACTACTCCCTGGGCTGTACTCCACCTATGGACATGGGTTTAACATGTCCTTACCACAACACTCTAATCCCTAGGCTGTACTCCACCTATGGACATGGGGTTAACATGTCCTTACCACGACACTCTAATCCCTAGGCTGTACTCCACCTATGGACATGGGTTTAACATGTCCTTACCACGACACTCTAATCCCTAGGCTGTACTCCACCTATGGACATGGGTTTAACATGTCCTTACCGCGACACTCTAATCCCTAGGCTGTACTCCACCTATGGACATGGGTTTAACATGTCCTTACCGCGACACTCTAATCCCTAGGCTGTACTCTACCTATGGACATGGGTTTAACATGTCCTTACCGCGACACTCTAATCCCTAGGCTGTACTCCACCTATGGACATGGGTTTAACATGTCCTTACCGCGACACTCTAATCCCTAGGCTGTACTCCACCTATGGACATGGGTTTAACATGTCCTTACCACGACACTCTAATCCCTAGGCTGTACTCCACCTATGGACATGGGTTTAACATGTCCTTACCGCGACACTCTAATCCCTAGGCTGTACTCCACCTATGGACATGGGTTTAACATGTCCTTACCGCGACACTCTATTCCCTAGGCTGGATCCACCTATGGACATGGGTTTAACATGTCCTAACTCCCCTGTGGGGATGGTGGTGGGGTGGAGGGAACAGTATAAATAGCATCCCCCATCTTCTGGAAATTCTGTGCTAGGAATTCCCTATTTTCTATCCCTCTCTTTGTTTCTGCCTTGCTCCTTTTCTTCCTGTTGCCTCCTTCTTGTCTATTTTCTGCCCTTTTTTCCAAAAAAGACTTCACAGCTCTCTCCCACGCCAAAGTCATATGCGCTGGGCCTGACTGTTTAGGCGCTTAACGGCACCCTGACACATTTTTGCTCACATGACAAGACAACAATAGTCACTGTCTGAGCGTTTGAAGAAAAAGAAGAAGTTTCCTTACCTGCCTTGAAACGAAACGCTCGTGTAATGTACACCTGTGACCTGTCTGTCCACAGGTACAATGTGTCTTACCTGTAACCTGTCTGTCCACAGGTACAGTGTACACCTGTGACCTGTCTGTCCACAGGTACAATGTCTCACCTGTCACCTGTCTGTCCACAGGTACAACAATGTCTCACCTGTCACCTGTCTGTCCACAGGTACAATGTCTCACCTGTGACCTGTCTGTCCACAGGTACAACAATGTCTCACCTGTCACCTGTCTGTCCACAGGTACAATGTCTCACCTGTGACCTGTCTGTCCACAGGTACAACAATGTCTCACCTGTCACCTGTCTGTCCACAGGTACAATGTCTCACCTGTGACCTGTCTGTCCACAGGTACAACAATGTCTCACCTGTCACCTGTCTGTCCACAGGTACAACAATGTCTCACCTGTCACCTGTCTGTCCACAGGTACAATGTCTCACCTGTGACCTGTCTGTCCACAGGTACAACAATGTCTCACCTGTCACCTGTCTGTCCACAGGTACAACAATGTCTCACCTGTGACCTGTCTGTCCACAGGTACAACAATGTCTCACCTGTGACCTGTCTGTCCACAGGTACAACGTGACGCACCTGGAGCAGTGGTTGAGGGATCACAAGCTGCAGGAGTCCGGGGCGCAGGACTGTCTGGAGCCGATCACAGGCCTCCAGCTGCTGCAGGACGCAAGGAAAGTCCCGATGCGCCACACAGCAATCTGCACTTGTGCTCCAAACTTACCGCCCTGCACAGGTACACCTACCCCCAGTCGTGTCAATTCACTGTGTAGCTAGTTTGCTCAAAAACGTTTAACATCAAAAGTCTCTCTCAGTTTGCTGCCAAAAGTGACGTCAAAAGTCTGCTGTCAAAAATGATGTCAAAAGTCTCTCTTAGTTTGCTGCCAAAAGTGATGTCAAAGGCCTCTCTCAGTTTGCTGCCAAAAGTGATGTCAAAGGTCTCTTAGTTTGTTGCCAAAAGTGATGTCAAAGGTCTCTCTCAGTTTGCTGCCAAAAGTGATGTCAAAGTCTCTTAGTTTGTTGCCAAAAGTGATGTCAAAGGTCTCTCAGTTTGCTGCCAAAAGTGATGTCAAAGTCTCTCTCAGTTTGCTGCCAAAAGTGATGTCAAAAATCTTTCTTAGTTTGCTGCCAAAAGTGATGTCAAAGTCTCTCTCAGTTTGCTGCCAAAAGTGATGTCAAAAGTCTCTTAGTTTGCTCCCAAACGTTAACGTCAAAAGTCTCTCTTAGTTTGCTGCCAAAAGTGATGTCAAAGGTCTCTTAGTTTGCTCCCAAACGTTAACGTCAAAAGTCTCTCTTAGTTTGCTGCCAAAAGTGATGTCAAAGGTCTCTCTCAGTTTGCTGCCAAAAGTGATGTCAAAGGTCTCTCAGTTTGCTGCCAAAAGTGATGTCAAAAGTCTCTCAGTTTGCTGCCAAAATTGATGTCAAAAGTCTCAGTTTGCTGCCAAAAGTGATGTCAAAAATCTTTCTTAGTTTGCTGCCAAAAGTGATGTCAAAAGTCTCTCTTAGTTTGCTGCCAAAAGTGATGTCAAAGTCTCTCTCAGTTTGCTGCCAAAAGTGATGTCAAAAGTCTCTCTTAGTTTGCTGCGAAAAGTGATGTCAAAAGTCTTTCTCATTTTGCTGCCAAAAGTGGTGTCAATAGTCTCTCTCAGTTTGTTGCCAAAAGTGACGTCAAAAGTCTCTGTTGGTTTGCTCCAAAAGTGGTGTCAAAAGTCTCTCTCAGTTTGTTGCCAAAAGTGATGTCAAGAGTCTCTTGCTTAGTTTGCTCTAAAGTGATGTCAAAGTCGCTCGCTCATCTCTCTCTCTCTCTCTCTCTCTCCTCTCTCTCTCTCTCTCTCTCTCTCTCTCTCTCTCTCTCTCTCGAACACAGGCCTATAAAAACATAATAAACCACTATTGTTATTGTTACCATTATTGTTATGAGCACTCTCACTCACTCACACACACACATACACACAGAGCTCCTTTTTCTCACATTGAATTCTATCCCACTGTCACAGAACATTGTGATAGTACCACCACAAAAACACCATGATCACCCTTTCCATCAGATTGTCAAAATCCTATTGTTGTTCACACACACACACATGCATGCATGCACACACACATGCACGCACGCATGCACACACACACAAATACACGCACACACACACACAGCCCCTCTCTCTAACATAGAATTCTATCCCATGTTCACAAAGCGTTGTGACAGTACCCTATAGTTGCATCTCTTACCTGTTCCTGCTTTCAATACACATCTCCATCACCCTGTCTAACCAAGGTGTGTGTGTGGTGTGGTGCGTGTGCACGTGCATGTGTGTGTGAATCCAAAATATGTTTATCTTTTGTGAACGGTTGCATACATGTGAATATTATGAATACAAGCACTTGATTTGTTTGCTTTACAAGATTCAGTGTTATACAAATTCCATATAGTTGTAGTAGTAGTGGTAATAGTAGTAGTAGTAGTAGTAGTAGAAATAATAAGAGTAGTAGAAATAGTAGTAGTAGTAATAATAATAGGAGAAGTAGTAGTAGTAAGTAGTAGAAATAGTAGTAGTAGTAATAATAATAGGAGAAGTAGTAGTAGCAGCAGCAGCAGCAGTAGCACAACAAACAGTAACACCATGTCATACCGCTCTTTCCGCCAGATCGTCAAGATCCTCAACCTGTACACTCCAGTCGACAACTTTGAGGAGCGCGTGCCCATCGCCTTCATCCGCAGGATCCAGGATATCCTGAAGGAGCGCCCCCACGATGTCGGCGCCCAGACAGGGGCCAGCACTCTGCTGATGGACACCAAGATGTCCTTCCCCGTGACCTTCCCCTTCAACCCGTCCAGCATTTTGCTGGACACGGTCAGCATTCCCGAGCAGCTTCACCTGGGCTTCCTACACAGACTGTAGTGCTCTGTAGCGCCTACACAGACTGTAGTGCTCTGTAGCGCCTACACAGACTGTAGTGCTCTGTAGTGCCTACACAGACTGTAGTGCTCTGTAGCGCCCAGGCCTTGTCTGTTCACTCCTGGATGCTGCCCGCTTCTGTGGTAGTGGTGGTAGTAGTAGTAGCCCTGTAGTGGCCTAGCCTCAGTCGTCAAGTTCTACTGCCTCGTAAATTGTCGGGGGGGGGGGGGGGGGGGGGGGGGGGGGGTGTAGAATGTAGGAAATCAGACGTATGGCTGAAGGAATTATTTGGGTGACTGAGTGGTGTAAGCTTAGGCCAGACTGGGGTGGTTGTGGAGTAAGATGAGGACTTTTGTTTGTGTGTGTGTGGTTTTGTTTTTTATCATTTGTGGAGATATTGGGTTTCATGAAATGAGGAGTGAGGTCTGCTGCCTACCCTGCAAGTTAGGGTGTGCTGAACTGTGCTGCGTTGTATATTGTCCTCTGGTTTTTAAAAGATAGACTGTTTGGTTTTTTTAGCATAGAACTATAAGGGAAAGTAGTTGATGGGGTTTTTTTGGGGGGAAGGGTAAGTTTACTGTGGTTTTTGTTGTGTGTGTGTGTGTGTGTGTGGTGTATGTTTTGTTTTCTTTCCTTGTTTATGTGTTTTTTGCTTTAAACATTAAACTGTGTCATATCATTATCAGAAAGAAAGAGGAGAAGTTGTCTGGTGTGCAAGTCAGGGCTATGCATGCATACCTTTTTTACCTGCCCTTTCCCAGATCATACACAGACTTTGGAGGAAACATAGTCCCCATCAGAAGGAAACAGACAGTGCTAGTGGTGCAGTAAAGACGTGTGAACTTTTTCCAGCAGCGCAGACTGTACAGTGTGTTTAGGCATAGGGTTTTGATGGCGTGGCTAGGGACATGTGCTGAAAGTAAGGAGGTAAAGCGTCAAGAGTAGAGTTCAGACCCAGTCTTCCTAGGTCACGTAACGGACAGATGCAGAAAGTCTTGTAAAGGTGTTCCATAACCTATGCGGTCATTAGGGAGCAAGGCGTCAGAAACCTCGGCTTCTTCAGGGCCCAGTATATTGATGGCGGCGCCCATCTCCTCTCCCTCGCTGCTTCACCTTCCCCTACCCTAAAAAGGACAGGTACCCATTTACAGCTGGGGATACTGTACTGAGGCTAAGGTGCACAGTCACCCCATCCTAGAGGCAGCCACACTCAACACTGCTTAACCTTAGCGTGGGCAGAGTGAGTTCTCCGCAGTCCTGTTGAAGCTCAGCGATCACAGCACTGGTTCGCCTGCAGAAAGTCCTGTTAAGTCAAGTCAAAACTTGGCAAAGCTACATGCTAAATAAAATCTTGTTTGTCGATCACAAACCTTTGAAAAGGTATACACGGGATGCTTACAGTATGAAAAACGAGTTGTCTGGAAGTTAGTGGAGTACAGAGGTTTGAAAGGTTTGTAGAAGTCCAATCTGTCCGTGTTCAGTGTGGGTGGGTGTCAGACAGGTGTGGATCCTAGTTCTCATGGGTCAGTTTCAAGTGTAGAGGACAAGAAAAGCATTGAAGGACAAGGTTTGGAATGGTTGTGTTTTGCAGGTTGGATCAGTGATGTGTCAGCTAGGCTTTGTCATGTTTGCAAGCTCTTTTGGCCGTCAGGTTTGGGGAGATAGATCATGGTCAAAAAGATCATCAGCAGCAAAAACAAGTTTTTATATGTGGATTTTATATAATGCGTGGTTTCTTACTTGTAGTGACTTTGTCAGGGCATTAGTAGAAAGATTTCCTGCAGGATGACAGAGAGTAGACTTCTCATCTTCGTTTGTCTTTTTTAATTGTCGTTTTAACCCATATGTTTGGTTGAGAGCCATGTTCTCTATCTGAGGAATACTGCCATGAATCGGGCCGCAGGAACGCTTTAGATGCATCACTTGTACAATAACATTTTACTTTTGGTCATAAAACTAGAAAAAGACTATTAAAAAACAAAAGGATTAAAACTGAACGAAGTGAAACCAAACCCTCTCTCTCTCTCTCCCTATTTGACCCTCACTTGTGGCACTACTGCATCCATACAACTTTTCATCCCCAGTGTCTCAAATCCTTCCCACCAAGTCGGGGACAAAACCTCATGTTTTCCATACCATCACCTTTCTCCGCACCAGTCCCTGTCCCACTGCCATGCTGTGATGTTTCTGCTGGGCCGTTGTCCTCCTGTGGGCAAATGGTTCTGATGGCCATTCCTGGCCCCGACCAACCGCCCGCGCCATGCTAGTCTATGACTCTGCTGTAGTGCCTGCTGAACAATGCCATTCGTTTTCAACTCGTCAGCTTCTTCTGTGTAGCAATCTTCATGCTGTTGTGTTGAGTTGTGTTGTGTTGCGTCTTTATGTGTATAGTATGGTTTTGTGTAAGATGTTGTGTTTTTACTTGTGTGTGGTATGATTTTGTTTGTTTTTTAATGTAACTTGTCAGCTTCTTCTGTGTAGCAATCTTCATGCTGTTGTGATGAGTTGTGTCTTTATGTGTGTAGTATGGTTTTGTGTAAGATGTTGTGTTTTTACCTGTGTGTGGTATGATTTTGTTTGTTTTTAATGTTGTGTCTTTACTGTGTGTGGTATGATGGGGTTTTTTTGTTGTTGTTTTTTTTTTCTCTCTTAAAATGTTGTCTTTATTTTTGTGTAGTATGGATAATATACATGCTGTTTACTTGTAAAAGCTTGTGTTGTCAGTTTTGTGTGGTATGATTTTGTTGTTGTTTTCTTGTAAAATGTTGCGTCTTTACTTTTGTGTGGTATGGTTTTGTTGTTTTCTTGTAATACAGATCAGCATTGCTGTTCTGTTGTGTCGTATCGTTGGTTTTTTTGTTCTGTGGTATAACTTTCTGCGTGCTTGTGGTTCGGTTCCTGACTAGACTGCGCACGTGAGCATTTTTGTGACTTGTAGGACCAGGCATTCAGTGTCTGCTTGTGTTGTTTGGGGGTGGTTGTTTTTTTTCTGGTTCTGGTTAGCTACCTACATTTCTGGACATGAAATGGTGAGATGCATTTCAACAATTTGAGGTGATGGTGCGTTCGTCTTCTGGAGTGAGGAAAAGACTGTGAAAAATGATGAAAAGAGGATACAGGTATGTATTACTGGTGAAAGATGTTCACTAAGTTTTATATGTAAGAAACAAAAACAAAAAAAATAGTGCATTATGTTATCTTTTTGCATGTGAAAGTAGTGCATTATGTGACGTTGATTATCATGTATGTTGATGTGTAGAATGTTACATGCAGTGTATTAGTATCTAATATATCATGTAATATCATGTAGTAGGGATGAGTCAAAAGAAACCGTGTTGAATATCATGTATATTGATGTTGGTTATTTGATAAAGACTTGTGATGAGGACATAAGTTGAGAGCGATGTTAACTATTATGGTTTGATGTCAGTTTTGGGAAAAAGTGATTTTGTTATGACAGGTTCAACATTGTGTATGTTACATTTTAGGCATATGTTCTGTCATGTGTTGGGGGTTATGCTGAGAATCAAAGGGGAAAGATGAGATATACTTTGATGTGTTTTTGATATGTGAGCTGAATGTATGATGAATTTTTATATCGTAGGATTGCAAAAAAACACCAAACACTAGCCCAACGCATTCTGGTGAAAATATATGATGTTTGAAATATAGATGAGAGAATATTATGACTCTTGATGTACAATTGTATTTGTTCAGAGTCAGGACAGCGTTCATATTTCTTGTATTGATCAGTAATCGTGTATGCCTTTTAAATTGAGAACAATGCTGTTTCTGGTGTTGAACACACACGATGACGTGAAAATGATGAGATGAGTTATATTGTACTTATTTGTGTGTACACCTGTAGCAAGTTTGAAGCTTATGAATTATTATTTGTGTATGTTGTAAGTAGACATTATGTTTAAAGTCATGCTTTGAAATCACATGTACGTGTATGCCCATGCTTTGAATATCAAACATTACTACTTATCTTCTTCTAAAGTGTGGTACGCTTAAACATAACGATCATCTCTGCTTAGCACAACTTGTATTTCTCAGCACAAAATTCTGTCTGGCAAAAAAGGTGTCGCTTTTTCATGCTCATCTATGAACCAAGGTCCGTACTGCTTAATGCTACTGCTTTATTCTAGTCTCGGCACAAACATGAAAAACTGTCCATGAATGTTGGATGATCCTCGCAAAGTCAAACAGCAAGGTTCTTACTGCCTAGTGAAGGTTTGACTTGAATGCACCTTTGTCAGGAAAAAGACAATTATGAAATTGGTAAATAAATTGTGGTGGTCACGGCGTAACACAAGATGAATTTCATTGTGTAAACTTACTGTGAAAACAAATGATTATAAGCAGTGATGCTAGGTTGAAAAAAAAAGAAAAGTTTTTGTCATTTCATAGCACAACTTCAATTTCACAGTACATAGCACAAATTCAATTTCACAGTACTGTGAGAGAAAAAAATTTGGAATGTTTTTTGAAAAAAATGTTGGGTAATGTTGATATGATCACCTTAACAATGGTAGCATTTATACATAACATATGTCTGCTATGTGTAACATCTTTGCATGTCTAGTTGAATTTATAAGAGGTATGTTAGCTGTGTTTATTTACTGCTTCTTTGCATCATTCTTTGTGAGCTTCTACATTTTTCTATATATTCACATCTTTCTAAGTGCATATGCAGTTTAAAAAAAAAAAATTTTCTTTATCTGTGTGCTTTCAACACGCTTATGGACCAGATTTCATAATAACCACATCTTCATATAACCACATATCGATGACCGGTTGGTTCTTCTGAGGCAACTTTGTTTGATGTTCTGTCTGAAAATCTGTTTTCTGTTATGAAACCAGCAGCTTTCTGTTTTTCTAAGAAAGCGTCCTAGCAAGAGTGGGTGACTATGCATGCATGCACACACATTCAAGCGATGTTTTTGTGTAGATGTGCCTTAATTGAGCACGCTGTCAGTTGCTGGTTATTCTGTAGGTAATGATGCACAACACCTTTCTGTCTTCAGTTAAAAAGAAAGTCCAAACTGAATTTCTTGCTGTTAAATGGATTTTCAGGGGTGAGGAATAATACATTCATGCCTGTACTTCATGTACATACATACAGAGTAACACACATCCATTTGCAAGCGCTCACTCTCACACACACACACTTTCAGAACATGTATTACCCAGGGTTTACATTGATAAGCTGTTCATTCAGGGACCTCTTGCAATTATTCTCACCAGTTTACATGTCTTGTTATAACTTTCTTTCAGTCACCGATTTTAACCCATCGGAAAGACTGCGATAAAAGAAACGAGTCCGTTGCAGTGCCTTCATACTCTGTTAAAAACCTGTTAAAGATGTCCATTGACCTTGTGAGCCAGTCCCTCCATATTTCACTGTTGAAGCCACCGAAATCTTTGCAGAGGCCTAGAAATACTAACTGCGAAGCAATAAACACTTGTTGACCTCTCCAAATCTACTGCAGTCTTTCTGTCGCTCAGTTTTAAATTGTTCATTTCAACAGGTTGTGGTTCATGGGGAAGAATTTGTAGAGTAAGCTGAGACAAAGGTAAGACTTGTCACTCTTGCACTTGAGACTTGCTGTGAGTGAATTGGAGAGAAAAAAATAGACCTTCTCTATGTGGACTTACTGTGCTGTGAGTGAACAGAGGCTGGATAGAAACCCTTACTGCTGGATTGGGTTTGCTGTGTGCGAATTGGGGCTAAAAGTATACATACAATAAAATGTCCATGCAGTCTTGGTTTGCTGAAGGCGAGGTAGGGGAAAGTAGATGCTGCATGTGAGGGAACACTCGGTGTTGACCCCCCACCCCTAGCCTGGGAACCCTGCAGAAGTTGTGGTAGACATGCTGACACAGCTCTGTGTGAGAAACAGTCATCTGACAATATTCATAGTGAAGTAGTTTGTCTACCTGAAGTTGGAATGTGGCTACCTCTATGTTGGGTAAAAGTGGTTGCATATGCCAAATTTTGCAAGTGGCGAACCTCGGAGCTCTAGCCAAGCAGAGAAACCAAAACATTGTGCTTTCAGACTCTACGACAAAGAAAACAGTTTGTTTCTTAAAAATTAACATCATCTGCTCTTTCCTTCTGTTAGCTCCAAAAGTGTGCTTGGAATAAGTAGAATGTGTGAAGGGGGAAAAAAGAAACAATAAAGAAAAAAGATTGTGTGAGACATTTGCTTTGCAAACTCTTCCCCATGATCAGGTAAAAACAGGACCTCAAAGTGTCTGATGAAATCTCGCCAGGTGACATGTCTTATCATGAAATCATTTCAGTCACTGGGTTTAAAGACTGCAAAGTGTTGAAAAGTTGGACAAAACTCTGCAGGGAACTGATGATGTCTGATGTATTGGCCGAGTCAGATACCTTTAAACAGTTTGTACCTGATCCGTGTTGTCTCTTACCAAGATAACGCCATTTCTCTGTCGTCCGTCTTTTGCATCTTTCCCATGTTGTGTTCCTGATGTGTGAACGTCTCTGAGTCTATGCCAACACTTCTCTCAGTTTTGTGAAGTCCATCTGTCGCATGTCTCCCTGTTTGTCTCAACTCAATTCTTGGCCTCTTGAAATCAAAACAGTGTGTTAATAATCATTGTGCTTTTTGTGTTGGAGAATCAAGATAAGCGAAATAACGATACAGTGTTGGTTGTTGATGTTACTGTCTGAAGATCATGTTGAAGATACCTTCTTCTTTTCCCACCTATCCAGATTGTCGTGGAACCATTCCTGACTTAGTCTGGTTTGTATTATGTATTTTTTGTATATTGGAATATGCAGTGAGTAGACTGCTGTGTATGTGTATGGATGCAGTGATGTAAAGAGTTTATATATATATACTTCTGAGGAACTTCTTATGTACACGTTTTTGTACTTGGTGTAACGCACTGACACTATGGATGAAGACAAAAGTATTCATAAACTGATCTAAAAAATAAAAAAATTAATAGGAAGGGTTTAAGTGAAAGTTTTTAAAAAATGGAGTAAAAAAAAAAAGGGACTAATTTGATAATCGTAAGGTCAACAAAACACTGTAATGATGATCACTTGTTGCCACTAAACGAACAAAATATAAAAGAAGTGCCATGATTTGAATAGTTTTCACGTGAAATCATTATGTGCTTTGAGGTTTTCATTTTGAGGTTTTCACATTCATGATTCAGCCTAGAGATGAGAGCTCATTTCAGATTTGGTCAGAAAAATCCAGAACTGTTCCTGTACCCGACTAGTGATGGTCTTCTAATAGCCAGCACTGTCCATTTTGTCAGGAGAGTTTGTCAAAAAAAGAGTCGTAAGACTTTGTGTAGTAGGCATGACTTTAAAGTAAGTGATTAGGAGGAAGTTAATGGATTTTTCATATAGATATATATATATATATATATAACAACTGTGATATGCACGAAGAGATCGTTCTTTTTTGTTGTTGCTTTTTTGCAGAAAAGAACAGATTTTGAAAAATCATGGAGATTCCTTATTTTCATGAATAGATTGCAGACCCATAGACATTGTCATTATTTAATGTGTGATTGCATGTGTACATTTGTTGTCATGTTTTAGTCGTTAAAAAAAATTTGGGGAGCTTTATTTAAGAAAGTTGTGGGATGTAAGTTGTTTTTATACTTGCTACAATCATGCATTATTTGGAATGAAAACGCGGCATGTTGAAATGCATTGTAATGTGTGTGTATTTATTGAATGCTTGCTGGAAAAGAGGGAATATGTCATTAAATGCTTTTGTCATATTGTAATCTTTGGCTTATTTTTATGTATCTTTCAGCGTGTAGAAATGTATGCTATGCTGTCTTTTGGTGTGAGTGACTGTAACCATATGCAAGTCTGTATTTTTCTCACAGAGCTGGCACATAAAAGAGTATTAGTAGAAGTGAAACACAATGTGAAGCATTATTGTTGAGATGCCGGTAGCCAAAAAAAGAAGAAAAAAAAGATGAGGGACATTTTTTTTTTTTACACACATTGGTGGGCTGGGGTTTTTGTGTGTTTTTTTTTAATATTTCAAAAATGTCTTCCATTTGCTTATCTTTTATTGATAAAATTTAGTTAACATCATGAAGGGTGTACGCTTGCATATCAAAATGTATGCTTGCATGCACATGCACACACACACGCACGCGCATGCGCACACAGTCCCTTCATCTGTATACAATTTTTCTTTTATGTAATAAAACTGTGAATAGCATATTCAACTGAAAGCCAACAACGAAGACTTAAAAGGTCCCAAATAAAGATGATCATTCAGTAGGGGAAGATGATATCATAACTAATGACATCATAGCCGTGATGATCATAACCTGTAGCGATTATTGGAATATATTTGTACAGTAGTAGCACTGAACTTGACGGGGAAAAATTCATCCCCTCCTTTCACATGTGTCACATACTTGATCCTGTTGAAAGAGAATGAGGGTTGGGAGGGGGAGCGTTGTCTAACACAGTGAAATTGAATCGGGAGGGGGGTTGGGTTGCTCTTCGTTTCTTATACACGATCAGAAATGTATGGCATGATTGGCCAGAGACAATGCAACTGTTTGATAGACAGTAAAAGGTAAATGTCCCATAACCTATAAGGTCGTAGGGGAGCGAGGCGTCAGAGACCTCAACTTCTCTACAGGCCAGCATATTGAGGGCGGTGCCCATCTCCTCTCCCTCGCTGCTTTACCTTCCCTGACCCTAAAGAGGGCAGGTACCCATTGACTGACGGCAGTGAACAGGGTTTTATGGATGGAACGAAGAGGGGCCTGTCCCAAGACTGGCGTTGGCGTGCCATGTGTTGATCTGCAAGAGTCAGTCTGACCAGTGAAGGAAGGGAATGGTCCAGTGAGAGGTTAGAGCGCCAGACACAGATTGTGGAGGTAACTGAAGAAAGCATGGTAGCGAGTCTCTGCTGAGGTGTGTGGTTCAGGGATTCCCCCTTCCCCCCTTCCCCCTCCCCACCCCACCTCCCGCACGCCTCCTCTCATGGAGTCAACAACAGTACTACTGATTCCATTCCCTTGAAAATCCTGCAGACGAGACTATGGACTAAGATCCTGTATGCTAATGATGCATACATGCATAACATCTTTCTCACACGTTTAAAGTTCATCTAATTTTCAAAGAAAAATGAAACGGCTGTAACTGGAACGTAGATAACCTCACCTGGCTCAGCATACCCAGCATGCACCCAGCTACCTGGAGCAGGACAGGATCCACCAGGGTCAGCTTCCCTGTGAAAAAGAGAAGGTAAAACAAATAAAAGAGAGAAAAAGGTTCAACTTGCCTGCAGCGTATATTGTGAAGAGTTTCAGTGCAGTTTCCTAGAGAATATTCAGAGCTGAGGAAGAAGAAAGCAAGTGAAATAATCAACTTGTTCATCAACGATAATCTCTCTGTAAAAAGAACCCCAAAAGCTCTTTACCTTCTGACCTTATTCGTAAAAAATGTAAATTGAAAAGGATGCTCAAAATGACATGTTTGGTTTCGGACAGAAGTGAGTTAAAAAAAATTTTAAAAATAAAAGCAAAAGTTGTTTCCCTTCCCTTATTCTGCACAGCTTCAAAGCAGAAACGCCAGAGAGCTGTCATCATCATCGTCATCATCATCACTTAGACGTAAGGTACATAGCCATGGCCAGTTGATCCCACAGTATGGCACAGTCATAATGTGAGCGTTTAGTTATGTGGTGCTTCTTCAGATTGAATGTGGGCTGTCTTTGGTAGATGATGCTTGAGTCTATAGAGTCTTCTTTTCACCAAAGATGCTAGTTAGTATAAGCCTGGAGCTTTTCATGCAGTTTTGTACAGGATTTTTTAGTGTTTTGAAAAACATTTTTATAAGCTTTGTTTAGGGTTATGTTTTCCCTGCAGATTACAATAGTATTCTGTAATGCGATGAAATGATCTTATGACTTTTGACACAATTTGTGTTGCGCTTCATTCACAAATGCCTCGCACAAGCTTTGGTGCCTGTCTGACATGTCAACTCTTTCCCCCTAGCAATTGTGATGATGCTTGAAACCATTAGCTGGCTTCCTTCCTGGTCATGAGTCTGTGTGGGCATCACTTGGACATATCAGGAAAGGCAGATTCCACCCAGTCGGCTTGAAAATTCTGTTCTGGAATGGAGGGAGGATTATGTGTAAAAGGATGCATATATTCCTGATTTTACACCACTATCAGATATTTTTCCCCTTTTAAACATCAATTTCCAGAACAGATTCCATGTCAGATCTCTTTTGTGTTATTTTTTTTCTTTCTTTTAAAAAAAAAATCACATTGAATTGACTCACTCTGTAATCACAGCAAACATTCTGTTGAAAATGTGAAAGAGTGAATTGATGGAGTTTTGAGTGACCCCGATTCCTGTCTGAAAACAAAACCACGTTTGCTTCTTCATAAAATCATGAATGATTACCGCGCAAACCACAGAGATGTAATGTAGGAACACATCTCCAGAGGGAGTCGCTTTCTCTGGCCTTTGGCTAAGATCAAACTATAATCCAGAGAAGTATAGGACGACGTTGGCTAGAAGAATGGATAGAAATGGATTGTGTGTTGTTGATTCATACTGTCTGTGATTTTACAAACAGCTTGCATTCCGTGGTCTAGTTCTGGCACTCGCAGTGAGTGCAGTACGGTGAAGCTTGTGTCTTTCATAATGTCGGCCCCCATACCCTCCGTGGCTGAGATGCCTCATGTAGCTGCTTTCTTTGTTATAGATTATATATAGATATATGTATGAGAAAAACGATGTTCCATTTTTGTCATATGCATGAACATGAGATGCTGAAATATTTGTGTGTGGATGATAAGTCTGTGTAAAGAAGGAATGGATTTTGTGTTTGTTCTTATTTTTGTTAGCATCTGGAAGGGAGATACAAGAATGTGAGGGTGGATGATTGTGCTTGAAGATGGTGACGCAGCCTGGCCAGGGTCCCGGGATGGATGACATCTTTCGCGTTCAGAACGTGTGGTGGTTATGTGAAAGAGTCAGGTTGGTTATGTGAAAGAGTCAGGTTGGTTATGTGAAAGGGTCAGGTTGGTTATGTGAAAGAGTCAGGTTGGTTATGTGAAAGAGTCAGGCATAACAGAGGTTTTGGATGGGGAATGTCTGTCCGGCAAGTTCTTGCTTATGGAATACTCTGATGAAGTGAATGTTTATCATTCTGTTAAAGTGAATATGGATCATTCTGGTGAAGTGAATATGAAATATTCTAACAAAGTGATTATGGAGTATTCTGACGAAATGAATATGAAGCATTCTGATGAAGTGAGCGTTTTATTATTCTGTTAAAGAAAATATGAATCGTTCTGTTGAAGAGGACTTCTTTAATGAAATGTATACACCACGGAGGCATTCTGATGTGGGATAATTGAGATACGGATAATCAATCCAGTGTGAGTCGAAACTTGTGAATGACAGGTTGGTGTTTTTTGTTTTTTTTCAAGTTGCATTTTGAATAGCGATGATGCTAAATGGCAATGACCTTGTATCATAACGAAGTAGCTGTGGTGTGGGGTTAAGGTAAACTTGTCAATTCTTTGCAGATAACTTGACTTGATTTTCTATGATGTGTGGGAAGTGTACTGGTGTAGACTGTAGTGTGGATAACGTAGTACAAGCAGGGTTGACTTGTTTTTGTCTGTGGCTAACTAACGTACCCACCCCTGACGCAGTCTTGAGTGGTGAGGTATTGAATTGAAGAAGAGCATGGATCAGGATTCAGACGCTGTGGGCTGTGTGAAATGTTAACGATGATGCATTGATTGTGTGGCTCTGTTCATCTCTCCATCCAATTATTGACAAAAAAGTGAAAATTAAAACTGTTGATAAATGTATATAGTGTTCGGTGTGTGTGTGTGTGTGTGTGTACTTGTGCGTGTGTCAGAAAATGTGTGTTTGTGGTGAGAGAGAGAGGGTGTGTGTGTGTATGAGAAAATGTGTGGGTGTATTCATGTGTGGGTGAGCCAAAACGTGTTACTGTGTGTGTGTGTTGTGCGTACATGTGTGCGTGCATGCATGTGTGTGTGTTGTGTATGCATGTGCGTGCATGTATGTGTGTGTTGTGTGCTCATGCATGTGTGTGTGTGTGTTCATCATCATCATACACACACAGCAGCACAATCATCCTGATGAGTGATGAGCTTAGCTTTGGGGAGAAAAAGGCAATTGAAGTGAGTAGTCACAGGTTTGAAACCAGAAATTTCCCCCATCCACTATGATCACCAGTGGTGGTCTGGGTGCTAGTCTTTCAGATGACTGAGCAAACCATGGCCCGATGCGCAGAATGTATTTTAGTGTGCCATTAAAGCACATAAAAGACGCTATGGTTACAAGTCTTTAGTAGATTTCTGTTTTGAATTAAAAAGGGTTCACTGTACTCAGCAATGAGTCTGCACTGAAGTTCTTCAGATGAGGCTATAAACAGAGGCCCAGTGTAGGAACACACGCAGAACATCTTGCACACACGTTAAAACCTGTTTTGCTCTTTTGGAAGAGTAGGCCGTTTGTAGCGGTAATTAGGCATGACAGGGTTTTTTTTCAATGCATACACACTGGTGTTGTTCAGAAAACACAGAACATACCATTACCAAGCACGCATTGCATGTTGCACACCTTCATCACATCTCGATTCACAACAGCAGGTGTCATGCTTAGACATCATCCCTGAAGTTGGAATGTGGCTACCTTCACGGTGGGCAAAAACGGATGCGTGCACACAAATATGACAATTGGTAAACGATAAGCAAAAAAACCCAAACAACAACCCAGAAGAACTTCAAGAAGTCCACACTGGTCTTATGCATGCTTGTGTAGGATTGAACTGAATTCACAGCGTCGTTCACTTCCCGTCTGTAATGTAATGTGAGGCAGTTTATTCCTGTCACACGAAACAGGCACATCTGCACAGTTTCAAATGTTCCTCGCTACCCCCCCCCCCCCCCCCCCCCCCCTTCCAAAAAACCCCAAAATATTGAAGGAGTTTTGAACCAGCTATCTATCATTCTAGATGATACCGGGGCTAGAGAACACACGGACTCAGACACAAGCCACGCACGCGCGCGCGCGCACACCACACACACACACACACACACAAGCCACGCGCGCGCACACACACACATACACACACACATAACTAACACACACACACACACAGAGAATGAGAAAGAGACCCATAAGCAGTATTCTTTTTTCAAAATCCAAAGCTGTTGAAAAGTAGAAACAGATATAAAGACACCAAAAAGCTACACATAAATTCACAGATCTTATATTATGGCTTCCACCCCCACCGTCGGAGTGCAGCTACCTTAATGATGGGCAAGAACGGTCGCATACGCAAAATCTCACCGTTTTGGTGAACGTAGCAGATCTAGCCCATGAACAATAAGAACAAAAAAAGATTCTACCAACTCATGACCTTTTTTTCCCCATCTTTTATTTCTTTAAGTTATTACCTTTATTTGGTGTAGACAGGAAAAAAAAATTGTAAAAACAAACAACAACAAAATGAAGTGATTTCCAAGACAATGCTTTCGCTTTCCTGATGCCTTAAAAAAACATAAACCGGGAATATTATTTTTTTTAGGTCAAGAGAAAAAAGCCAAACCAGATATTGTACACGTGCAAGTTTTTAATTTTTTAATTTTTCTTTTTATCATTATTATTATTTTTGTACACGTACAAGTTAAAGAAACTCGATACTGGAAAAGAGAGAAAAAAAAAGTTCCTGTGCCGGGAATCGAACCCGGGCCGCCTGGGTGAAAGCCAGGAATCCTAACCACTAGACCACACAGGAATTACAGCTTTGTACACAAATTTGTCAAGACGTGATTCGCTGTCAACTGTCACACCACAACTATTGCAACTGGGATCTGTGTGCTTGTCGTTCTTTTTCTTTAGTCATTATTCTTTTATATCGAGGATAATGGGAATAAGCACTCATGGGGTTTTTTAAATACCCAGTCCCGGTGTGGATGCAGTTTTGTCAATTTTGTCATCCTTCCCACTGGCACACAATAGCCTACTCTTCCGAAAAGCGGAACGGGTTTTAACGTGTGCGCAAGATGTGTGTTCGCACATGGAACTTCAGTTGCTTTCGGTGGACTGAGGGGAATGTCAGGTTTGCTTGTAATGTTCTTCAGCTGCCTTTTGTTTTGAGGCCAATGCATGTCCATTTTGTCATCCTTCCCACCGGCACACCATGGTCTACTTCTCCTTAGTACTTTAGGCTTCTTCAGAGTGTGGAGATGTGCGAGTTTCCCTTTGATTTAGATGATGATGATGATGATAATAATAATAATAATAATAGTAATGACGATGATGATGACGATGATGATGTTAAAAATAATAATAATAATGATAATAGTTATGACGATGATAACGATGATGATAGTGATGATGATAATAATAATAATGATGATGATAATAATAGTAATGATGATGATGATGATGGGGATGATGATGATGATAATAGTTATGACGATGATAACGACGATGATGGTGATGACGACGACAACGATGACGACGATGATGATAATAATAAGAAGAAATAAGAAGAAGAAGAAGAAAAAGAATAGCAGTAGCAGCAGCAGCAGCAGCAGCAGCAGTAGTAGTAGTAGGTGGATCGGTGGTCTAGAGGTAACGCGCCTGTCTAGAAAGCGAAAAGTCCGGGTCTGAAGTGTGCGGCGGTTCGTACCCCGTTTGGACCGGAAATTTTTCCCCCATCCATTAGACCATGAGTGGTGGTCTGGGCGCTAGTCTTTCGGATGAGACGATAAACCGAGGTCCCGTGTGTTACACGTAATTATTTAGCGCACGTAAAAAAACCCACGGCAACAAGAGAGTTGTCCCTGGCAAAATTCTTAGAAAAAAGCCACTCTGATAGGGAAACAAATACAGCTGCAGAAAAAAAAGAAAAAAAAAAAAGGGTGAAAGGGTGGCGCAGCGCTAGGTGGCGACGCGTTCTCCCGCTCTCCCCGGGGAGAGCAGCCCGAATTTCACGGAGAGAAATCTGCCGTGACTTAAAGTGGTATGAAATAAAATCTGAGCGCTTTGATTTGTTGCTTTACAAGATTCAGCGCTATATAAATTCCATACATTATTATTATTATTAGTAGTAGTAGTAGTAGCAGCAGCAGTAGAAACAACGATGACGACGACGATAACGATGATGATGATGACAACGACGACGACGACAACAACAACAATGATGATGATGATAATGATGATGATGATGACAATAATAATAATAATAATGAGAAGAAGAAGAAGAATGTATGAAAATTATGCATCACTGAATCTTGCAAAGCAACAAGTCAAAGCATTTACATTTACATCATTTACATACATGCAGCAGTTCACAACATGGGATTAACAGATATCAAATTCACACACACACACACACACACACACACACACACACACACACACACACACACACACACACACACCACAGTGAGAGAGAGAGAGAGAGAGAGAGAGAGAGAGAGAGAGAGAGAGACAGAGACAGAGAGACAGACAGACAGAGAGAGATAGAGAGAGAGAGACAGAGAGAGGAGAGAGAGGGGGGGGGTGAACAAAGGCGAACATTTAATTATTCAAAACAACAGACACCCCTCTTGCTTGGGCGACACAGGATAATAAGCTGGGAGACACCCAACAACAACAGTAGCAACAACAGTAGCAACAACAACAACAATAATAATAATGATAATAACAACAACCACAACCACAACCAGTAAGACTGGGAGAAACTTGGCCGAAAAAGTGAGTGAAGTGTGTAATAAACAGAACAAATCTCTCTCTCTCTCTTTGTCTTCCAAAAGATGAATAAGACAATACAGAAATGTAAAAATATGAAATAAAAATCACTGAAGGCATTCAGTGAATGTGTGGTATCACCAACCAGTTGGCAGATTTATTTTAGTTCTTCTTCTTCTTCTTCTTCTTTCTTCTTCTTCTTCTTCTTCTTTTCTTCATCATCATCATCATCATCATCATCATCATCATCATCATCACCATCACCGCCACCATCACCGCCACCATCATCGCCACCACCATCACCACCGCCACCGCCACATCATCATCATCACCGCCACCATCATAGTCACCATCATCATCACCGTCGTCATCATCGTCGTCGTCACCATCATCATCATCATCATCGTCGTCGTCACCACCACCACCACCACCACCACCATCATCATCATCATCATCATCATCATCATCATCATGTTGTTGTTGTTGTTGTTGTTCCTCAGCAAGAGCTCCGAGGTTCACCAATGGTGGGGATTTTTTTTTAGTACGTGACCCCCCCCCCCCCCCCCCCTCCACCCCCCCTTCCCCCCCTCCTCCACCCCCACCCCCACCCCCCACATCCCTCACCATGTAGGTAGTCGCACTCCAGCTTCGGGGATGGTGTCTGAACACTACACCTGTGTACATGCGGGTTTCTTTTTCTTTTCTCTTCTTTTTGTGGTCATCCGTTCCTACCGGCACACAATGGCCTACTCTTCTGAAAGGCGGACTGGGTTGTTTTTAACGTGTCGTGTGCGCGAGATGTTCTGCGCGCGCTTCCTCACGCACGGGACCTCGATTGTTATAGTCTCCTCCCTTCTATGAAGGACTTTGACACTCAGTTCGATTGTTTGGGGGGTTGTTGGTCTGCTGATGCATGTGTTCACAATCACGACCTCGGCTTACTTATTACTCTCACCCAAGGAACTGGAAGCTGAAGGAGATTGGAATCTGTATAGCCCCGAAGTTGGAATGCAACTACCTTCGTGCTGGACCATAAAAAAACAAGAACAAACAAAAAACGGTCGCATACCCCAAAACTTTTCACCATTGGTGAGCCTTGGAGCTCTAGCTGAAGAAGAAGAAGAAGAAGAAGAATTGCGAAGAAGAAGAAGAATTGCGAAGAAGAAGAATGCGAAGAAGAAGGGAAGAATGCGAAGAGAGAAGAATTGCGAAGAAGAAGAAGAAGAAGAAGAAGAAGAAGAAGAAGAAGCGAAGAAGAAGAAGAAGAAGAAGAGAGAAGAAGAAGAAGAAGAAGAAGAAGAAGAAGAAGAAGAAGAAGAAGAAGAAGAAGAAGAAATTGCGAAGAAGAAGAAGAAGAAGAAGAAAAGAAGAAAACAACAACAAAAAACAACAACAACAACAATATAAGAAGATTATGTACAAACGTTGGCTCTGAAGATTTAAGAAAAAAAGTCTATGAAATAAGGGCTATACCGGTGAGATTGGAACCCATAACCCGATGGCGTCAAGCATCTGATGTCTTTCCCATCAGCCAGCCAGCCAGCCAGCCAGCCATCCAACCAGCCCTGAAATACCTATAATGATCAACCTTGACCACTTAGAATGTGGTGATAGAGACGATTGAGCGAAACCCACGCATGCACAGCAACTCAAACACACTATGGCATGGACACAGGTGAAGTCTCTTTATGGAATTATTGATATTGCCGTTCAAGTCATTATCAGTAGCCCAAGACATCAAACCAGTGATAAGAAATGGTATCAGACTCCATGTTTCTAAGGATAATCTCTCTCTCTCTCTCTCTTTCTCTCTCTCTCGCTCTCGCTCTCGCATCTTGGTTTCTTGTGTCATATTTTTGTAACTGATTTTTGTTATGGTGGTTGTGGTTATACAATAACATTTTGTTGCTTGTGCTTTTCCTTACTTTCTCACTAAAATACTAAGCAGTTCGGCAAACCCCATTCGTGTATGGGCCAATGGCCTTTTTTGTGAATAAATCTTTCAGGTTCAAAGCTTTCGCTCCTCTCTCTCTCTCCTCTCCTCTCCTCTCTCTCTCTCTCTCTCTCTCTCTCGCTCGCTCTCTCTCCCTCCCTCTTCTCTCTCTCCCTCTCCTCTCTCTCTCTCGTCTCTCTCTCCTCCCTCTCTCTCTCTCCCTCCCTCTCTCACCCTCCTCTCCTCCCTCTCTCTCTCCTCCCTCTCTCTCTCTCGCTCTCTCTCTCCCTCCCTTTTTCTCTTTCCCTCCGCTCTCTCTCGCTCTCTCTCCTCCTCTCTTCTCCCTCATACCCTCTCTCTCCTTCTCTCTCTCCCCCTCCTCTCTCTCTTTCTCCCCCGCTCTCTCTCTCCCCCTCTCTCTCTCCCCCTCTCTTTCCCCCCCCCCCTCTCTCTCTCTCTCTCTCTCTCATTTCTTCTAGGGATTTTCTCTTTGTAATAATAATAATGGTGGTCGGTACACAGACATTATCACTTGTCTGTCTTGTCGTGTTTGCCAAGCGGCACATTATCTTGTAAGAGCTTTTAAGCCTAATCTGGGCCCATCAGGGAGATTAAGCTGAAGACACTGGTGAAAGAAAGGTACTGCCTGTTCACTTGGCTTCAACTGCTGCTGTTAACGATCTTTGCATCGTCATTTAGTGGGGATTTGTGTGTGTGTGTCTTCCATTTTACGTCTGTTCACTTAAAGTGATATATTAGACGATGGAAGGGGAGGGGGGGGGGGGGGGGCGACAGGGGAGGCATAATGAGATGAGGGCTTGAAGTAAAAGAGATGCGTGTTGGTGTTAATGCACATTAAAAGACTATTCCAAACTATATAAACAGTATGTTGCAAAAAACATAGTAAAAACCCCCCACAACAATTAACAAAAAATTAACAATTGAAAAATACTTTAAAATTGGAAAACAGACAATTGTGAACTACTTGTAACGGCAGCTGTGAAACAAGCAAAATGTAGATGGCGACGGTGAGTGTTGTAGATGGCGATGACGTAGATGGTGTAGAACGCGATGTACTTTAGAAAAAAGAGAACACTGGGATTGCATCAGAGACAATGCTATCTCACATAATAACCCTGGATTGGTTAAAGCTTCCTGCAGAGACTTATCTTGAAATGCTGGTAAAAACTTGTTTAAACCTTGACATCTTGCGCACACATTAAAACCCGTTCCGCTTTTCGGAAGAGTAGGTCATCGTGTGCCGGTGGGAACGGATGACAAAATTGACAAAACTGCGTACACACGGGGACGGGATAAAAACAACAACACCCCAGCACATGAGTGCTTATTCCATTATCCCTCGAAATAAAAGAAGAAAATAAAAATGAATAAAACTATCAATTCGCTAGCGCAGAGCTCTAACAACTAGACTAACCCCTCCCCAGTCCCTCCCTCCCCCCCACCCTTTCCCTCTCCCCGCCCACCCCATTTACGAGAAGATAAAAGTATAGAGATAAGAATTTTGCAGGGTATGATTTTACTACCACCAACGAAGATAGTGGATTAGCCATAATAAATAGATAATAACATAATTATCAAGAATTATCAGTCTCCTGCTTGGGGGGTAGGGGGGGGGGGGGGGGGGGGGGGGCGATAGAGGGGTGGGGGTAGGGGGAAGAACTGACTGAGGTTTGTATCAAAGCCGATTTTATTTTCCTCCAAGTCTGCGTTTTGCTGTTGTTGTTGTTGTTATCGTCGTGTTACTGTTGTTGTTGTTGTTGTATGTTGTGTTGTTGTTGTGTTGTTGTTGTTGTTGTTATTGCTGCTGCTGCTGTTGTTGTGTTGTTGTGTGTCTGCTGTTGTTTTTGTTGTTGCTGCTGCTGCTTGCTGTTGGTGGTGATGGTGGTGTTAGTGGTGTTGGTGGTGGTGTTGCTGTTGTTGTTTTGTTGTAATTGGTGTTGTTGTTGTGCGTTCTCCATCTTAACACACTGCATATATATATATATATATATATATATATATATATATATATATATATATATATATATATATATATATATATTATTTTTGTTTGCTGCCTCATCTTCTGTGATGTCCCCCGTCTTGCTGTTGCTCATTCCAATCTCCCCGCCACAGCCACACCCAGATTCGTCATGTCTCAGCCCCAGGGTCGGAAGTCCACAGGGAGCCATCACTGTCAGACCGCCATGGGGCCACCAGCCAGAGGGGCCCTGCACTGCTGCTGGGTGACTTTGATGGTGTTCAGTGGTGCCTGTTCTGAGCTAACATACGCAGGACACCGCCTACTAAGCCCCTTACAAACGACATAGAATGAGGAATTTAGCTAGCTTCAATAATCTACAAATAACTCGATTTTGCTCTTTTTCTTTCAACCTGAGGGCAGTTTTCCTCTAGGAGGTGGGGTGTGTGTGTGTGAGGAGAGGGTGTGTGTGTGTGTGTGTGTGTGAATTTTGGCACAAGGAGTGGGACAGTGTTAATTAATCAATCCTGTGGATTCCTTTGACCATTGCCTAGTCATGACCATGTCAGCAAAATACCCCTGAGGATTATTTGATTTAGTGTGTGTGGTGTGTGTGGAGAGAGTGGACGTTGGTTCAGAGCGTGTGTGAATCTCTGAGTTTCGCCGTTTTGGGCGTTTGCCTTTATTGTGTGTAAGGAATGGGATAGCAGCTCAGTGGTCGGAGCACTCGCTTTCCCCCAGCCAATGTTAAGCAGCGTCGAGCGTGGTTACCACTTGGTTGGGTGACCGTTTGCGCGCCTTGAATTCAGTACAGTCCCCCAGTTCACCCAGCTGTCAATGGGTACTTGCCCTCTTTAGGGTCAGGGAAGGTAAAGCAGCGAGGGAAGAGGAGATGGGCGCCGCCCTCAATATGCTGGCCCCCTGGAGAAGTTGAGATCTTTGACACCTCGCTCCCCTACGACCTGATGGGTTATGGAACACTTGACCTTTATTGTGTAGGTCGAGTCTCATGAAAGTGATAAGGTTGTTAGTGTTTTTCTACAATTTTGATTGAAACTAATCTAAATTGTGTTATGTTTTCTTATTGAAAATGTCGAATGTTTTGCTGTTGTTTGTTTGTTTTGTTTGTTTGTGTGTTTAATTTTTTTTAATTTAAACTAATGTAATTTATATTATGTTTTAATTTCTTCTTCTTCCTTCTTCCTTACCTATTTCAGTTTTTCTTCCCCCCCCCCCCCCCCCCCCCCTTTCTTTTGCTTAATTATTAATTTTGTCAGTGCCAGCCAAACGAATATTCTGTGCTAAGTGTTACAGAAGCGTTTTCCTAACTAGCATCAGGTTTTGCGAAAAATAGCATCATAACTAAATTCAGCTTTAATTGCATTTCCTTTTGATTTTCAGGGTCAGAGAGAGAGAGAGAGAGAGAGAGAGAGAGAGAGTCTCGGCCAAAAAGATCAGGGGAAAGCACTCCCTCAACACCCGACTGCCTCCCTTCCAATGTGTCGCGTTTGATTCGGCTGTCCTCGCCTGAAGTTACTCTTCGCTTGTTGACCCAACGATTCGGGCTGTTTGTCTTCCATTTAAAGTGGCCGATTCGTTTTTGTCTCCTTCTAACAACAGGGTCCTGGGTGGGTTTTGGTTTGGGTTATGTCTGAAGGCAGTTGTGCTGGGATGGATTCAAATGGGTTCACTCCTGTACTTTGCTTTGAGGAGGCGCTTAGATGTTACCTAAACGCGGAAGCAATTTTTGCAGGAGTTTGTCTCGTGTCTGTTTGTCAGTCTGTCTTTCTGTTTCTGTCTGAGTGGCTGTCTCTTTCTGTCTCTCAGTCTGTCTCTCTCTTACACGCACTCACGCGCTCACGCACGCACGCACACGCACGCACACACACACACACACACACACGCGCGCGCGCGCGCGCGCATACATACATACGCAGAGAGAGAGGAGGGGGGGGGAGAGACAGAGGAAGATAGAGAGACAGAGAGGGAGATAGAGAGACAGAGAGAGAGAACTCAGAACTCAGAAATTTAAGTCATGGTTGGCGTAGAGACAGACAGACAGAGAGAGGAGAGAGAGAGAGAGAGAGAGAGAGAGAGAAAAGAGAGAGAGAGAGAGAGAGAGAGAGACACTATTACAATGACATGGAAACCATGGCAGTAGTGGTATGTACATCAAGATTCGATACATTATTGTCTGTGTCTCAAGTGTCTCAATTTTCAAACCAGCCTTTCCTTTTCCAGTCTACAGCCAGTGAAGTCAGCCCATGTAAGACTGGATCAGGTCCCGAAGATGATGTAACTCCTGCTCAGCACTCAGCCACCCACTGTCTCAGCCCATGTAAGACCAGATCAGGTCCTGAAGATGATGTAACTCCTGCTCAGCACTCGCCACCACTGTCGCTGTGTGTTGTGTGTTAGGACACTGTTTCCCTTTACAAGTCTGGCAAGCCTGACAGTTCTTCTGGCAACATGTTTTTCTCTTCTTGCTTGATGTACCAGAACACACACTTAGATTCCTCACCAGGATCTCCATTTCAAGAGTATTCCAGGGTGATGTCATCTGATTCACACATCACAATGTTTTGATCAACCCAACTATGTACCACCACCTTTCGAAACCGTGTGTTTCTCTTGCTGTCCCTTAATCTACACTGCACACGTTTGTCAGTTAGAGTAGACACATACTGTTTCACAATACCAGTATGAGAGTCATCCACTGTGCAGCCAACTGTCAGCTCTTCCTGCACATCAGACGCCTCAGAAGACACACCGACCTTGCTGTCTGTTGCTGGATCACACAGTAGATCAAGTGAATCTGGTGTGGCCGAGGCATTCAATTCACTGCTGACACACAGTTCTGTGTACACACTGGTTTGTTTTTCTTCTGTTTCCACATCGAGCAGGGAGTCAATGTTACACAAGACCGGCTCTTCCAAGACACTGTCATTGTCACATTGGCGATTTGCCTGTCTTTCTTGGTGTTGTCTGCTTCTTTGAACATCGCTACGGATTCGACCCGGGGTTTTTTTGCGATAGTACTGAACACGGGAGTTACCCTTCTGCCATTTCTGTTGACACTGGCTTGTCAGCTGGCTTCATTCCCAAGACGAACACAACGCTGCCGCTCTCCCCTGCGACTTTCCAACTCGATACTACGTCGATCAGCAGGGCGTTTAAAGTTGTTATTACAGTTGCTGGAAGGCCAGTAACTGACATTTTGAAGCTAAAATGCAAAAATTTGCAGCAGCTTACTAACAGCACACCCGTTCAGTTCTGGTCCCGTCACGTCACCCCGAGAGAGAGAGAGAGAGAGAGAGAGAGAGAGAGAGAATGACAATGACAATGACAACAGTTTATTGTGATAAGCATCATCGCCCATTCACAAGGGGACAGTGGGATGGGGATTGGGCACAAAACACAGAATCAACGAAAAGCATAATTAATTAATGACAGCCCAAACAGTCTTCATGACATGGATTCCATATCATTGTTCTATATACATATAATGTCATTCATCGGACCACAGTTTCTTCATGTTGATAAGTCAGTCGGAAGTGTACAACACATTAATCAAGAAACATCTTTGTAAACATTTCCCTTCAACACAGCAGTGGTCCTAGCAGTGCACTGTCTCATGTCACGTAGCATGAAGTGGACATCTTCAGCCTTCTCCGTCATTTGCTGCAACCTTTCCATTACATCTGCCAGTGTAACAGTCTCTTCCCTTTCGCAGCTTTCATCCCCATCTTCCATAAACCCCCCACACTCTGCTCCTGTTACATTCTCTGCACACTCTTCCTCACTCTCATTCTCCCCACACCCTTCCCCACTCTCACCTTCTACACCCTCTCCCTCACTCTCCCTCTCTGCACGCACTTCTCTGTCATTTTCTGCATGCATCACATCCCTACCTTTCTTCATATGCTTTTCGTGATTTTCCACACCCTCCTTCCCCATTTCACAATCTCCCTCTTCATTCCTGTTATCATGGATACAATCTTTGATTCAAGAGAGAGAGAGAGAGAGAGAGTACACAACTGTCTCACTCATAATTTTGACAACTGTTAGCAGGTATCAAAAAATAATTACAAACAAAATAATCAGAATCAGATAATGAAAAAAAAGTACGAAATAAGAGAATTCCCCTCTTCCTCCCCTACCCTTTTAAAAATTTGTTTTATATACAAAATCAAATCACATGAAATAGTCCAACATTTCTTTCGAGATCGAGATTTAAAATAAGAACATCAAATGACAAACAATGGGGAAAAAACGTACAGAAAGACAAACAAAAAGCAAACAAAAAACTAGTTTTTAAAAAACGAAAGAAAATAGTTAAAATGTATAGGAAGGAGAAGAGAGGGAGACAGTCGGCGAAAGTAAGAAAAAAATGGAAAAGAAAGTAAGGACCGGAAGAAGAAAGAGAAGAGAGAGAGAGAGAGAGAGAGGGGGGAGAGGGGAGTAAGAAAAAAATGGAAAAGGAAGTAAGGGAGTAAGAAGAAGAAGAAGAAGAAGAAGAAGAGAGGAGAGAGAGAAAGAGAGAGGTAGAAAGAAGAAGAGAGAGAAGAGAGAGAGAGAGAGAGAGAGAGAGAGAGAGAGAGAGAGAAGAGAAGAGAGAGAGAGAGAGAGAGAGAGAGAGCTCGAATATTTCGAACTGAATACTTTATTGAGGCTACTTGGATAAGCCAGAAGCTTCTTTACACCAGACCCTCAGAAAAAAACCTAACAAGAAGAAGAAACAAACAATCCAAACAAACATGATAGAATCAGTAAGTTAATAAACAATCAATGAAACAATATCAAAATCAATCACGTAATTATTTTTACCATAACCACTCGAGTTGTCCAATCAATTCTTGAACATTTCACACACACACACACACACACACACACACACACACACACACACACACAGAGCTATTCTACCGCCTCTTGTTGTGACTGATTTAAAGTGAACTGTCAGTAAATGTCATAGTGTCTATAATTGCCTCATCTTCTGTTAATTAAATGTACTACTATCCTGCTGTTGGCTACATCACCCATCTCCATCTCACACCCCCCCCCCCTTTGTCACACCCCCCATTGTCTTAGCAGGGTAACCAAGATAATCTTTATCTGCACAACACATCACATCAGAGCCCCACCCTCCACCCCCCACTTTTTTTTATCTTTATCTGTACAACAATCCCGATATCGCACACTCTTTATTCTTTTCTAGTCAAGTCAAAAACACTTTCTATTCTATTCTTTCATTTCGAGGATAATGGAATAAGCAGTCATATGATTGTTTTCACCCAGTCCCCGTGTGTATGCAGTTTTTGTAAATTTTATCATCGGTTCCCACCGGCACACAATGGCCTACTCTTAACGTGTGCACAAGATGTTCTGTTTATCTTTATCTGTACAATAATCGCAATAGAAGGGGAATGCACACTTTATCTTTATCTGTACATACAACAATCCCAATAGAAGGGGGATGCACACTCTACCTTTATCTGTACAACAATCCCAATAGAAGGGGGATGCACACATTATCTTTATCTGTCCCTAAAAACAAAATTTCCCCCAATGTAGGGGGATGCAAACATTATCTGTGCATAAAAGCAACCCCAATAAAAGGGGGAATCCCAAACCTTTTCTTTTTGTACATAAAAACCCCCCAAATTTGAAGGGGGATGACACTCTATCTTTATCTGTACTAAAATTAATCCCAAAAAAGGGGGGAAAGACAATTATCTTTATCTGTGATAAAAACAATCCCAATAAAAGGGGGGGATGTACACTTTATCTGTGCATATGGGATGCCCTTTATCTGTGTTTACAACAACCCCAAAAGGAACGGGGAATGCAAATTTAAATTTTTTATTTTCCAATAACCCCAAATAAAAGGGGGGGAATGCACATTTTTCTTTATCTGTGCATCCCCAAAAATTTCCAATTAGAAGGGGGATGCACTTTTTAAATTTTACCCTGATAAACAATCCCAATGAAGGGGGTGCATACTTTATTTTTTATTGGGTATAAAAACTGTGCCCTGCTGAGAGGAAAGGATGAGGCGGGGGTTAGGGAAAGAGTGGAACACACACAATTCTCGAAACCGGCAATGCATGGCAACATGGGGTTTTACAGAAACCAGGAAAAAGAAAGACTCAGGGGAAGACGGCAGCTTTGGTTTCCCCTCTTTTTTTCACCCACCCCCATTTAACATCATGCTGTGTGGGTGAAGGGGCCTCTTCTCTCTTCTTCTCTCCCTCTCTGTACCCGCCTAATGTAGCCAAACCCTTTCCCTCGGGCCCTGTACCCTCTGGGGCCCCCTGCCTTTTGGCCTAGCCTTCCAAACCCCCCCTTTATTATATGGCCATACTAACTGAAAAGGGACGCCCCCACCACACTGCAAGGGTTTGGGGGTTTTGGCCCAAAGGTAAAGGAGGGTTTTGTGTTTTTTTCATCAGGGTTCCCTGGTGTTTTTCTTGCTGTCCGCGTAATGAAACTTTGACATATTTATATTCGAAAAAAACTAGAAAAATATAAAACATAAAAATGCATTTTTTGCATTTTGCCCCAAACATCATTTGGGTGCAAATTTTTAGCGATTAAAGGGCCCCCGGTAGATACATTTTAACGCTGCACCAAATATAACTTTCGGTAATAAAAAAATTTTAAAAAATTCAACAAAATAAATACTTTATGACAAAAAAAAGGGAAAGGGTATGACCAAAAGTTTTTATACATATTTCATTTTTTAACCAAAAGATGTCCATTTAGAGGAGATATTTTATAATTAACCCGTGGGGCGAAAACACAGTTTCTGGTCTTTCTTTTCACCCAAAACAAGCTTCTTAAAGCTGTTTTTTAAGACAGAAATATAACGATCTTAATATACAAATTTCCATACTTACATCTTCCCAAACTTATATTTATTCATAACAAAAACCCCAAATTTTAACATACATTTATATTTTTTTGTTTTGCATTTGGTAGGGAAATTTTGTTCGAAAAATTAAATTGTTTACAACAAAAAACCCGGGGGTTTGGCTAACTAACTTTTTGGGATCACACATCATCTAGGCCTTAGCCTTACAATCTACTACTACTTAATATGAGCTGTTTTATTGATCTAAATAGAGTTTATTCCACACCTTCTTCAATCGCACAATAATTATGATTTATTAAAGATTCCTTAAATAAGAATTAGAACTGCTTTTGTAGCCTTGGGTATATAGGTACCTATACCTATATGATGCAATAGACGAAAAATATTGATTTACAACAAAAATAGAGACCTCTCATTGTGGTTGAAATGAATGAGTCAAGATCAGTATTTCAACAATCATATCTATGAATATGAACAAACAATATGACTTAATAAAGTTATTATTATTGATTTTCTTTCCTAGATAAGACCAATGCTCACATTAAGGGAGGTAACTCGGGCCGTATTATTGAATGACTAAAAGAATTATTTAGACAACATTAAAAATAACACACAAAAACCAAGTAGATAATATAAAACCTAATTTAATTATTGGTTACATCAAAATATTGGAAAATAAACTTATTTAGATAATATACTAAATATAAATATATCCTAAGCATAATGATGACAGTTTACATAGAGAGTTGAGAAAACTGAATATATATTGACCACAAGGTTAGTATAGGTTTCGCTGTTTGAATCTAGGTTATGTGTAGCCGTGTGTCCACCCGATACACAACAATCCCAATAGAAGGGGGATGCACATTATATCTTTATCTGTGCATACAACAATCCCAATAGAAGGGGATGCACACTTATCTGTGCATACAACAATCCCAATAGAAGAGTGGATAGCACACAATTATCTTATCTGTGCATACAACAATCCAATAGAAGGGGATTGCACACTTAACTTTATCTGTATCAATCAATCCCAATAGAAAGTATGCACACATTATCTTTATCTGTGCATAACAACACTCCTAATAGAAGGGAAATGCACAAATCTATTCTTTATCTGTGGCATAAACAATCCAATAGAAGAGGGATGCACACATTATCTGTGCATAACAACAATCCCAATAGATAGAGGAATGCACACATATCTTGTGCATACAAACTCCCAATAGAAGGGATTGCACACTTTATCTGTGCATACAACACTCCAATAGAAGGGGGATCACACTTATCGTGCAACATTCCAATAGAAAGAGGGATTGCACACATTATCTTATCTGTGCATACAACAATTCCAATAGAAGAAGGGATGCACACATTATCTGTGCAACAGAATCCCCTATAGAAGAGGGGAAACGCACACTCTATTTTTCTTATCTTCTTTATCTTAGCTGTACAACACGCCCAATAAACGGAGGAAGCATACTCTGTTTATCTTTATCTGTACAACAATCCCAATAAACGGAGAAGCATACTCTTTTTAACTTTATCTGTACAACAATCCCTAAAAAACGGAGGAAGCATAACTCTTTTTATCTTATCGTACAACAATCCAAAACTAAAACAAAAGAGAAGGGGGGAGCGGGAGGGGTGGGACAGGTATGCTTTTTATCTTAAAAAACCTTTATCTGTACAACAATCCCGAATGAAAGGGAGACAGGCTGGTAATGAGACCCCACCCCATCCCCCCACCCCAGCTTAAAAACAATGAAACAACAACTGTTTTCAAAGCAAATCTTCTCATCACAAGGAAGGCTTGTTTCCCTATAGGGCCTATACTCTAACTCTGTAAGACTCCAACAGCTGCCTAAATAGTCCAGTACTGGTACACTTTAAAAATCATCAAGTTAGGAACTTGTTGCCAACAGTTACTTTTTGGGGGCCAATGGTTTTAGTGTGGTTTTTATCATCATCATCATAATACCATTACACCCCAGTGGTGTGTCAGGGCAGCCAACAAAGGCTTTTCACTCCCTGTCCTATCCAGGCCAACCTAGTCACTGATCCCCAAGGTCTGCATGGCCTTTCATCTCACTTTCTTTCCTACAGTCCTCCTCCACTGGAGGGCAGAAGTTGAAATGATAAGGTAAATGCCTTTGTTAAAATTTTTTTAGACAAATATTATGTCCAGGTGTTTCTATTTTATAGAACTCCACCCACTGTCACCCATATATCGCTGTTAGCCATTCCTTAGAGAGGTCCTTATTGTGATTCATTTAAAAAATACATCACTTTGCTTCATGAATGTTGTAAATAAGCAAAATAAAGTCTATAAAAATATAAAAATAATATGCTTCCAAATAGTGTTGAAAACACCCGAATCAAACATTCTACTCTTGGCCGTTTTTTTTTTTATATTAATCTTATATTTCTGATCCAATCCTTTTGGATATCTCTCTCTCTGATACTTTCGCCAAAAGCCTACATTTGAACTTTTAAAACCAGCCACAGACTATAAAAAATACGATTAATCCGACTTATCCCTCACAGTTACACCTCGATATATGTTCCTACTTTCACACCAGACAACATCCATCATCCCGCCTTAGCGTGTGTGTGTGTGTGTGTGTGTGTGCGCGCGCGCGTGCGAACTCGCGCCTGCGTGCGTGAGTGCGTGCGTGCGTGTGTGAGTTTGTGTGTGTGTGAGATTGGGGAGTCTAAATTCAAACTCTGGTTTTTGTTTGTTTTGGGTTGTTTTTTGGGCTGGGGGGGGGGGGGGGGGGGGGGGGGGGGGGGGGGGGGGGTGAGGGGGGGGGGGGGGGGGGGGGGGGGTGGGGGGGGGGGGTGAGGGGGGGGGGGGGGGGGGGGGAGGGGGAGATGATCGAACGGTCAAAAGTGTACTAATAATTCGAATGGAAGTGCTATGATTTCTTAGCTTTACAAGACTCAGCAATGTAAACATTTAATATATTATGATGTTATCAAAATAACTACACTTTTAGCTCTAAATGCAAGACAAATTCAGTGGTTGGTTTGTTTTCCTACTGCATGCACTCACCCACAGTAAGTGACATGTTCATTTCTCAGGGTCTTGCATGCTAATGCCTGACTTGAGATCTTCCTTGTCTCCAACATCAGCCACTGCTGGTTCCTTGTCCTCTTCTTCCATGACGTTGTCAAGAGAATGGTTGAAAGCCTTGGGTGCAATGACTACATTCAAAACAGCATCAACTGTGAAATGCCCCTGAACAGCTCTGGCCCTCCACTTTCCTGTCAACTCCGGTGGATCGGTGGTCTAGAGGTAACGCGCCTGTCTAGAAAGCGAAAAGTCCGGGTCTGAAGTGTGCGGCGGTTCGTACCCCGTTTGGACCGGAAATTTCCCCCCCATCCATTAGACCATGAGTGGTGGTCTGGGCGCTAGTCTTTCGGATGAGACGATAAACCGAGGTCCCGTGTGTTACACGTAATTATTTAGCGCACGTAAAAAAACGCACGGCAACAAGAGAGTTGTCCCTGGCAAAATTCTTAGAAAAAAGCCACTCTAATAGGGAAACAAATACAGCTGCAAAAAAAACCCCAAAAAACAAAAAAACCCAAAAAAAACAAAGGGTGAAAAGGGTGGCGCAGCGCTAAGTGGCGACGCGTTCTCCCGCTCTCCCCGGGGAGAGCAGCCCGAATTTCACGGAGAGAAATCTGCCGTGACTTAAAGTGGTATGAAATAAAATCTGAGCGCTTTGATTTGTTGCTTTACAAGATTCAGCGCTATATAAATTCCATACATTATTATTATTATTATTATTAACTGTGAGTGCTCAATGGCATCAGGTGCAAATGTTACTTCCAACCACTGCTGAAGACCAGTTCCTGCCATTAGTCGTCCTATGGAACCCAGTAGACTCATCTCAGTATGTAAGCCACCTAGTTGTTGGACACTGGAGCAGAGAGGGCTGTCATCTGGTTCACTGGCAACAATGATCCTGGCCTTCCACCAGAGAGGTTAATCCAAAGTAACAGCTAGTGTTACATGGTTCAGGCTTGCCAATGCTGACAAGAAGTGCAGAGGTGTGAACACACAGCTCCTGTCCCACAGTGGGGTCCATGTCCATCATGGTGAAGCAGCTCTGCATGTCCGGATGGTGGCCATCACACACGCCTGCAGAGGTCCTGACCAGCCTGGTTGTGGCCAGCGCAGTGGCCACAATACTTTTTACAGAAGGTCAGAAAGGTGTTGACAGCACTGTGGCTTGTCTAAAGAAGACATGAAGTCTCATTTTAGCTGAGAGGTGGACGAACTGAATTTTGATTGGAATCCTCCAATGGGCTTTCCCTCTCAGGTTTTTTGCAGTAAAATCCTTTTGGGGGACTGCTTTTTTAATGGCAGGAGTGACAGCACAATCCTCCCCACCCGGGGAAATGCATAGTGTGTTATTTTTGGGCTTGTGCAAAAACAGACCAGCCTTTTGAATTAAAGCCCATGTAAAAATTTCGCACAGTGCTGCAGATTTTCATATTCTTCACCTCAGATAGGATGAAGGAAAACCCCTTTTTGTTCAAATAAACAAAAAGAATCTGGAGCCAAAAATGTGGTAAATTTTTCCACTCCGACAAAATCTGGCCAATGGAACAATCTTTTTTTGTGATCTCTGTTTCCACAAAAAAGTCCCGGGAACATGTCCAGATGTGGAAAAAAAAAATGGGACATTGTTGTCCGGCTACCCATGTCAGAATTTGAGGGGTAACCTTTTTTGCGATCCATGGTTTGATGTTGAAAAGGGGGAGAAGGGCAGCGGGCTGATGATGAAATTTTTTTGTTGTTTTGTTGTTGTTGTTGTTGTCTTTTCTTCTTCTCGGGAAAAATTCTGGAGGATTTTCTCTGCTTTTTGATAAAATGCATGTGACAATTTTGTTTCCCAAACTGTTTTTCTAACTTTTGCCGTATTTTTTTCAGTGTAAGGTTCTTTTCAATCCATTTCTTAAAGAATGTGTTACTTTTTTGTCTGAATCTGAAAGGTGATTTGTTCTTATCACCATTTTATAAAAACCGACAACCTTCAAAAAGGCTTCTGTTGGTCTTCACAGCTGGCTGCCCTACTTTTTTTAAATTTATCTGACGGGTGCGGGTTCAGAAGTCGTTTGCTGATGGTATGCAGTGGAAAAACCCCCAAAATGGACTGCTTTTTGAACAAATCCTTGTTAGGTTACAGCCTAAATGATAAAAGGGCCCAGATTAAACTGTTTTAATTTTTAATCCAAACTTGACAAAATTTAGCTTTTCCCCCTATATCTGCTGTTTTGTCGACTTGAAAAATACTTTTTTTTGATTTAAATTTTCAGTCCATAATAATCTGTACTCCTGGATTAAAATGCATATGAAATAATTGTTCAAACCACTACATGCCACATAAAGGAAACCATGGTTTTACTATCACTTCTGATGAAAACAGTGACAATAACTTTGTACTAAAAAGGGTCGGGGTCAAAAATCCCCCTGCACGGGAACCAGTAACCCATACCCACCTGCCACATGTGGGGAGAAAACCCAACCCCAAAAAAATCCGACCGGAGAGGAGGGCTCCGCCGGTTTGTTTTCCCCCCAAAAAACACCAATGACAAGACAGCCAAACTCCATACCCGATGGGTCGTCCCCCGGGTTACCGCCCGGGCCCTTTCTGTTGCTCTAGGACGATGTAAAAACTATGTACGATTAAAACGCGCAAATTGTGCCAGAAAAAACCACCACTTTGGGACATGGAATGTAGGGACACTAAACGCAGGCAAATGGGAAAAAGAACGACACATGAGATGTCCAGAATAATGGAAAAATCCTTGGGCTCTTGAAGCAGGTGGAAAAAACATGGGAGAAACAACGACCCAGGAAGACACAAATTATACTACAGTGGAAAACGGATAAACAAAACAGGGGCGTGGGGTTTCTCTTCCAAAAAAACCCCGTGAACACCGTATGAGCTGTCACCTTTGTTCACAGATTTTTACCATCCGCCTGGAGCAACCCCCTTAACATAACTATAGTAAGGCATACCCCCCCTACATCAGCGCACAGATGAAGCCGTAGAAGAAATTTTATGCCACTACAAGAGGTTCTAAATAAAACACCCAAGAAAGACACCCCGATGGCAAGGCGACTGGAACCCCAAAGGTAGGAAAGAGCATAAAAAAGACTGGGAGGCGTTTGGGCCAATTGTAATAACCAATCAAATAAAGGGGTTTTTGAGATCCTGGAGTTTGCTAGTAACAAACCACCCCCCGTTTGAATACATTTGGGCCCCCACACAAGAAATCCAGAAAAATGGACAGGGCATACCCAAAAATGGGGGCCCCACAACCAAATAGATTAATATGGTAAAAAGAGGGTTTTTCAGCTACGAAAAATGCACAGACACGAATTTTTTCCAGGAGCAGACATAGGGAGTGATCATTTTTGTGATGATGACTTTCCGACTACTTTAAAAAAAGTCCAAAGCGGAAAAACTCGGGATCAAATTTGACCTCGAAAGCTGAAGGACCCAAGGAAATTAGAAATTTTTAAAGCAAGGTAGGTAAAAGTTTGCAGCACCCCCTGTGATAGACTAGACATAGATCATGCGAATATTTTTCAATCAGCTGATAAAACGCAAACGAGCTTCTTGGGCAACGCCGCCCAGTCAAAAAACCAGGGTCAACCAAACATCCTACAACATCGACAAGCGTGAGATTGAAGAAAAAAAAAAAAATGAAACAAAAGAAAGAGCAAAAAAATTTATAGGGCAGTAACAAAAGAACAGGAAGTCCATGAGGGGGGGGCAAAAGAGAAATGGAGGGTAAAACAGTCAAGACATGAAGAGAAACAAAAAAACATAGCAAGAAAGCATATCAGTGGTGAAAGCCTGCACAAAACAGGAAAAGTTTAACAACCCAAAGACAAAATGGGAAGGTTCCCCCAAAAGACCAGATATTTTGAAACAGGGACAAAAACCCCCGAGAAAAAAGAAACCGCAGAGACCAGGTCCTAAATGACCCGCAGCAAAGACACAAACATCACCAATCCCCAAAAATTTAAACACGTCAACCGGAAAAAAGGGGAGTCGGGGGCGAAAAACCCCACACCCAAGGGGGGAACCCGCCCCCCTACTAAGAATTGCAAAAAAGTCTGGCGACAGAAAATGGCCCAAACCCCCATGGACTGTCATCTCATCACCCCCCCCCAAAAAGGGAAATCTACAACAATGCCTAATTACCGCACAATCAGCCTCATATGTCACCCAACAAGGTCTCGCAGATAATTTGAATGACGAAGCCTTTTCTGAGGGAAAAAGAGGGTTTTAGAGCAGGGGGGACACAAAAGAACAGATATCAACCCCAGAATACTATTTGACGGTACTTCAACACAAAAAGACCTTTACCCGTATTTTCGATTTTTTAAAAAGGCATTTCAGGGTTTTGGGGATGCAGCTTTGGGGCAACCAGAATTTTTACAGCAAATGCAAACCTATCAGGTCATCAAAAAGTGTACAGTGAGGCCCAAGGGAACAACTTGGAAATGGTTTCGAAAACATTGGAGTAAGGCAGGGCTTCTTTCTCTCACCCCTCTTTTCAACTTTCCTTGAGAGAATCTGGCTGATTTCATGGAACTATGAAAGGTATCAGCCCGGGGCAGAACGACACAAAACCTCCGCTTTGCAATGACATTGAGGAATAGAGTCAAAAAGAGCTGCCCGCCTAACAGAACACTTGGATAAGGCCTCCAAAACAAAGGCATGGAAATCATGAAAAGACAAACTGAGACTAATAAAACCAAAGGCATTAGCACGATATCAGGGGAATGACCAGAAGCTGGAAACAGTTCAAAGCTTCAAATACCTGGGGCCCTTTTTCCGACCAGGGATCCAAAAAAGTAAATATGCAGGACGCACAGAAATAACGCTTTTTTCAAAACTAAACGCCATTAAGAAAGAAAAATTACTTATCTCCAGATCAGACTAAAGCGCCCCTTGTATAAACATATTCTGTATGCCTGTGAAACATGGACCCTACTGCAATTTGGAGGGAAGAGACAGGCGTGGAGATGAATTTCTTTTGGAACTCCTTGGCATCTCCTACAAAGACCACAAAGCAAACGAAAGGGATAACAAATCCAGCAAAACCCTTTGGACCCCAAGAACCTTCTAACGATCTGAAAAAGCGTAAACTTAAGTGGATAGGGAGTCCAAGACCCAAGGAATTACAAAGACGTTTTTTTCAAGGCACTGTCCAAGGAGGAAAAGAAAAGGCGACCAAGGAAGAGCTGGGAGGATAACATCATGAAGGGGCAGGGCCCAAACTCAACAAAACCTGAAAAGGCAAACAGAGAGGAAAAGGAGGAACGGTTTTCTGGCTTTGAGGTGCCCCCCACGGTTCCAGACTACGGACAGATAGATAGATAGATAACAGACTGTTCTGGAACAAGGTCTTTTTTTTTGTTTACCAATGCTTTGGGAAAACCCGGTTTTTAAAACATTTTGCAAAGCGCCCTTTTTTTTGTCTCAGTCATGGAGACGTCTTTGTGACTGCCACTTTTCAAAAACCATCCCCGAAGCCCCCCCACTTTTAATTTTTTTGCATGGTCCCTAAAACCATTGTTTATTATCATTCATCATATCTGTGAATGATTTTTAAAATAGTAGGACGAAATTTGCTGTTCTCATTGGTTTGAGTTAGCAGGGAGACACTTCCCCGTTTGCAGGCCTACCCTTTTTTTTTATCATGTACACTATTCCCCCCACTCATTATAGACAAACAAGATGGGGTGTTTAAAGATTGATTACCTTTCTTTTTTGTTAGTGAACATCATAATATGCAATATCACTGAGTTAAAAACCTTTAACATTTTTTAAAGGGTGTTCTCCATTGGTGCTTAAAGTCCATGTGAGTGAAGCACGGTAATTTGCATATTGTATTCCTCTCTACAGGGAATTTTATTTATATTGAACTTCTCTTCAGTTCATTAGCTTTTTTTCACACGAACAGTCCTCTTAGCCCCCCATATCATGGTCACATATGAATCTTGTTATTTATTTTTCAGGGGAAAAACTGCATTGGAATGTGGGGTTTAGGGGTACAGATGAAACTTATAAAATGATTTTGGGATTTTTAGGCATTTTTTTCATTATGCTTGGGGGTTATTCTCCTTTTAATTTGATTGTCAGCATTTTCACATGTATGCATTTGGGGTTTTTCTTTTTTTTATTTCGGTCACCCGTTACGCCCCTATTTAGCTGTTACTTAGATTTCCCTTGGGGTTTTTTTTCAGTTTTTCCCCACTCGATCCCCCCTCGGCTCGGGGTTGTGTCCCTTTGGGGAAAGCACTTTACTCCTATTTTTCCCCTTCCCCCCAGGGGTAAAAGTGGGGGACCAGCTCTCGGGGAAGTATTGGCGACAGACTAGCGTCCCCGTCCCCAGGGTGGGGAAAAAAAAAACCCTCAGTTTTGCTTAACGCTACGAAACCCGGATAACTCCGGGTCATGGGCCTTCTGGTGAAAGAAAAAACTTTTTTTTCCCCCCTACACCCAAAACCCTAGTGGGGTCCTAATTTCCATATGGGGTGGTTTCACATATCTCTGGACCAATAAAGAGTTGTTCAGTGATCTGTCGCAAGACTTTCTTTTAACAAAAGGCAGCCCCTGCGACTGTTTGGTAAAAGCAAGGCAGAACGTGAAGAAAAGGAAGGATTTTGCTTCTGGTGCCAGGACCCTTTTATCACCTGCCACATGGGGGACCAGCCTTCCCTTGGGGCCTGGGTTGAGGGGATGAAAAAACTGGAAACTAGGTCCCCACCACTGTTCCAGCAATCTGGCCAATTTTTGGGCCTCAACTCCAGTAGCTTTCTCCCCCAAGCGTGCCAAAGCAAAGCTTTCTCATGTGTGCAGAAATTCGCTACAGAGGGAAAAACTTTTGAAGCAAGAAGCATGATCGAGGAGGGAAGGAGAGTTTATGGAGGCCAAAAACGAAAGCCCCAGGGGAAAAAATTTTTGCGAGCTGAATCTGCTGTTGGGGAAAAGAAAGAACCCGCAGCGCTGAAACAGAACAACTATCCTAGAGTACAGTGAGGGAAAAAAAAAAGTGCTTGTATCAGTTTGGGCATTTTTCTTCAGTCAAACTGCATTTCCCCACCCCCAAACCCGAGTTTGGGGCCCTGGGAAAAATTTAGGGTTGGAAAAACCCAGGTCACCAGGTCTCTTACTTTTTCCTTTGGGGAGGGGTTTTAACATTTTTTTGGGCCCCAAATAAAGAGTTTTTTTTTAACGGTTGACACAAACCGGGCAAATTTTTTGGGAATAAAAAAGGCAGCCCTTTGAAAGATTTTTCCCAGGGAAAAATTGCCAGGAAAAAACACGGGGCCCACTGAACCAATATTCCCTTTGTTTCACAAATTGTTTCATTTCATATGAAAATACTCTATCGTTTCAAAAAATTGGGGGGGGGGTTACTTAAACGGTTTAAAATTGACAAAAAAAAAATTGGGGGTTTAAAAGGGCTGTGCGGGAAAGGCCTAATTTTTTTTTAAAACCCCTATATTTTTAATGAGTCAATTGGGCCCTTCCAGGTCCATCTGCGGGGCCTGGGCAGAGTCCAACATTTTTTTTTAAAACTTGTTAGAGGGTGGGCCTAAAGTCCTAAATCCACGGGGTGGTTTTAAATAAATTTGTCTTGGCTGTGGGGTTTTTTGGGGTTTTTTACTAAAAAAAATATAGCGGGGGGGTAGGGGGGAAAAAGCCCTGGGTTTAAAGGGCCCGGTTATTTTTTTATTTATCTTTTTTTTTAATTTTATTTGCTTTTTCCCCCGGGCCTCAACTTTCCTAAACCCTCAGGGGGTTTTTTTTTTTTCCCCAATTTAAGATTTTCTTTCAGTTAGTTTTTCCTGAAACGGGTTTCCCACAGGGATGCGTTCTCTCCCCTTTTTTCTGTCTTTCTTTACACGGGATGTTTCCCAGAGCAGTATAAAATTTTTCCTTTCTTTTTTAAAATTTCCCGGGTTTGTCGTGCCTCTTTTGTCTCTTTTTAATTGGATTGCCCAAAAAACCATGGTCCAGCCCCCCATGATTTCGTCAATTGGTTGTGATGAGGAAAATTCGGGAGCAAAAATTTTTTTTAAACTAAAAAATCTTCCTATGGGATTTCGAAGATGGGTCACACTTCTGAAATGTTAAAATTTCCATAGTCAAGCAGGGGGGAAAAATTTTTCCAAAGTAAAGTATCTGGAAAAACTTTTTTTTGTTGAAAAAACTAAAATGGGATGTAACACGGGACGTTTTGTCAAAAAGGGAAACAAAAATATTATTTTTTTTGAGGAACTTAATCTTTTTTTGTTGCCAAAAAGTTTTTTCTTTTTTTCTACAAGTTTTTACATAGGAGTGTTCTAAGTTTTGTTTTTCATTTTGGGTTTCCCAAAAAACCCTTTTGTGAAATTAAAAACAAAAATAGTCTTTGGAAAATTTTGGCTAGAATTGCTAAAAAAAAAATTTGGAGAAAAAACAAAAAGGGATTCTCACGCTTTTTTACTGCGATCCCCAGCTTGTGCGCAATGGGGACTCCCAAATCTTGGGACCCATTCCCTGTATGCCCTTGGGGAATTTCAGTTGTTCCCTTTTCCAGGACGCCGTTTTGGGTTTGCTCCAAAACATTTTAAAAAAAAATGGGAAAAAGAAATTCATTTGTTCCATTTGTCATTCAAATTTTTTAAATTCAAAACAGCACTAACCAAACAGTTTTAAAATTCCCCTTTATATAACCCCCCTGATTGTCAAGTGGTGTGTGCGTGGGTGCGTTTTTTGTGTGTGGGGTAAAGAAAATAAAGTACTCCCGTATCTTGCTTTTGGTTTCAAAAAATGATTTTTAAATTGGGTGTTGGGGTGTGTGTGTGGGGGGGGTGTGGGGTTTTGTCTTTAAAAATTTAAAGGTCATTTTGGTGCGTGGTGCACGTGTTTTGGGTTTTGTGTTTTAAAAATGTGGTTTTATAATTTTTGGGGGGTGTATGGGATGGGTGGGGCGCCCTGGGTGTTGAAAGCCCCCACGTGCGGGCCGAAACCAAAAAAAAGGTTTTTTCTTTTTAATTTTATGGGGTTTTTCAAAGTTGGGTTTTCCTGCTTTTGGTTTTGGGTGGGGTGTGTGTGTGGGTGGGTGTGTGGGGTTTTTTGTGTGTGGGGGGTGTGTGTTTACGCGGGGCGTGGGTGTGCGGGGCACCTGGGTTTGTGGGTTTAGTTTTTTTTTTATTAAGTTTTTTTGGGTTTTCTTTTTCAATTTTGGTTTTGTAGGTTTCTTGGGGGGGTGAGTTTTGTGAGGGTTGATTTTGGGGGGGCAAAGGTTTTGGTTGGGGCCCCGGTGGGGGGGGGTTTTGGGGGGGGGGAGGGTGGGAGGGGGGGGTGTTGGGGGGGGGCTTGGGGGTGGTTTTGGTTTTTTTTTTATTTTTTTTTTTTTCTTTTTTGGGGGTTTGGGGGGGAAAGGGGGATTTTTTCGGGGAATGGGGTAGGTTTTTTTAAAATGGCGGGGCGAGGAGAGAGGGGAGAGAGAGGAGAGAAGAAAGGGGAGAGAGAGAGGGAGAAGAGAAGAGGGGAAGGGGAGAGAGAGAGGAAAAAAGAGCGAGGAGAGGAGAGAGAGAGAAAAGAGAGAGGAAAGAGGGGAGAGAGGAGGGGAAGGGAGAGAGAGGGGAGAGAGAGAGGAGAGGGGGAGAAGGGAAAGGGGGAGAGGAGAAAAAAGGGGAAAAAGAAGGGAAAAAGAAGAAGGGGCGGAGAAAAAAAAGGGAAAAAAGGGGAAAGAAGGAGAAAAGAGGGGAGGAGAAAGAGAGAGGGAAAAGGGGAAGGGAAAAAAAAAAAAAAAACAAAGGGAAGGGGGAAAAAAAGGAAGGGGAAAAGGGGGGAGAGAAAAGAAGGAAGAGGAAAGGGGGAGAGAGAAAAGGAGAGAAAAGGGGCGGAGAAAGGGAAAACGGGAGAGGGAGAAGAGAGGAAAGAAGAAAGGGGAAAAGGAGAAAGGGGGGGAGAGAAAAGGAAAGAGCAAGAGGAACGAGAGGGGGGAAAAAGGGAAGGGAAAAGAAGAGGGAAAAGGGGAAAAAAGCGGGGGGGAAAGAAGAAAAGGGGGGAAAGGAGAAAAAGGGGGGAGGAGGAGAGGGAAGGAAAGGGGAAAAAAGAAAAGGAAAAGGGGGGAGAAGAAAAGGAAGAGAAGGAAGAGAAGGGAAAAAAAGAGAAAGGGAAAAGAAGAGAGAAAGGGAGGAAAAGAGAAGGAAAGGAGAGAAAAAAGAAAAGGAGAAAAGGAAAGGGGAAAAAAAGGGAAAGAGAAGGGGGGGAAAAAAAGGAAAAAAAAAGACGAAAAAAAGAAAAAAGGAAAAAACGAAGGGAAAAAAAAAAGGAAGAAAGGGGAAAAGGGGCAAAGGGAAAGGGGAGAAAAGGGGGAAGAGAAAGGGAGGGGGGGTAAGAAAGAAAACGCAGAGGCGGCCCAAACCCTCTCCCTCTCTCTCTCCTCTCTTCTCTCCCTCTCTCACTCTCTCTCTCCTCCCTCTCCTTCTCCTCTATCCCTCTCTCTCTCTCTCCCCTCTCTCTCCTCCTCTCCTCTCCTCTACCTCTCCTCTCTCTCTACACCTCCTTCTCCTCTTCGTCTCCCCCCTCCCTCTCCCCTCCTTTTCTACCTCTCCTCTCTCGATTCTCCTCCTCTCTCTCCTCCTCTCTCTCCCTCTCTCTCTCCCCCCTCCTCTTCCCCCTCTTTCTCTCTCTCCTCTCTCTCCTCTCTCTCTCTCGTCCCTTTCCCTCTCTTCTCCCCTCTCTCTCTCTCTCCCTCTCATCTCTCCACTCTCTCTCCTCCTCTCTCCCCCTCCTCTCTCTCCTCTCCCCTCCCCCCCTCTCTCCCCCTCTCTCTCTCGCTCTCCCCCCTCTTCTCTCTCTCCCCCCCTCTCTTTTTCTCTCTTTCTCTCTCTCTCCCCCCCCCTTTTCCCCTCTCTCTCTCCCCCCCTCCTCTCTCTCCCCCCCCTCTCTCTCTCTCTCTCCCCCCCCCCCTCTCTCTCTCTCTCTCTCTCTCTCTCTCGTTTCTGCCCCACAGACCTAGTAGCCTAGCTGGCTAGCCATGATGCAACAACCTACTACCCTGACTTGAGCCACCACTTCCCCCCACCTTTCCAGCTCACCCCAATTCTCAACCTACGCCCACTCCATTCCCCTTCTTCCAAACCCCCACAGCCAAGTAGTGTCCACCACCACCACCACCACCACCGCTATCATTAGCACTACCACAGTCTCAATGGGGTGGACAAAGGGTGAGGAATTAGGACACTTGGACACTTCGGTTTAGGGGCTACTGGGGGGGGGGGGGGGGGGGGGGGGGGGGGGGGGAAGAGGTGAGGTGTGTTGGGTGAGAAAAGGAGGGGATGAGGGGGGGGGTGGGGGTGGGGGTGGGTTTAAAAAGAAAGGTAACTGGAGCTGGTAAGTGTGTATGTGTGTGTATATGTATGTGTGTGTATGTGTGTGTATGTGTGTGTGTGTGTGTATGTGTATGTGTGTGTGTATGTGTGTGTGTATGGGATAGCCTAGTGGTTAGAACATTTCGCTCGCAATCTGACGACCAGGGTTCGATTCCTGTTCAAGGGGATATTTTCCTCTGAAGTTAACATCAGTGCAGACGCCACTCTCCCCAAAAGTCCTTCGGATGAGACTATAAACCGAGTCCCCGTGTACAAACGCACGCAGAACATCTTGCGCACACGTTAAATCCTGTTCCGCTTTTCGTAAGAGTAGGCCATTGTGTGCCGACACACTTTTAGAGAAAAGTCTTAAATTAATTATGGATGTTAGTAGCCCTGGTCTATATGTTGTTGTTGTTGTGCGTTCCCCAGCTTAACACTGGGGGTCACCCAGAACGTGCCACACTCTGACTGACTGGTCATCCCACCTGGGAATCACTGTGAGATTGAAATAGTGCGCTGAATGAGAAAGTTTGGGTGTGTGACTTTTTTTTTAAAGTACCTCACCATGAAGGTAGCCATACTCCGACTTCAGAGGATTTTTTTTCTCTTTTAAAGGAGAGTGCAGGTTGTTATGTTAAGAGCTTGTCATGGCTGAACTGCAATCTCAACACAACAGTTTTAAAACGAAACATTTTTAGTGTAGGCCTTGGCAATTAGCTGACATCACTAACTGACACAGCTTTTGGCCTGGGCCAGTCTATGATTATGATATCCTGAAGTTTCATTTTCGCCAGCACTTTTCTTATCCTGCTCCTAATCACGTCACGTCCACATTATTCTTGTTGTCCCCTGTCTGTTCCATGTAGCAGATTGGTGATAGCATCAGCAGATCTGGACACTAAGGGCAGTACAGTCCTTAATTGGCTTATTGAATAGGTCCCATGTAATCCTGCTCCCCACAGCAGCTGAGGTATGTATGCCAGTCCACTACAATAAGCAGTCCCCCCCCCCCCCTCCTTCCCCCAGCCTTAATTTCTTTCATTAGCCTATTCAGCAAGTGTGTGCATGCACACACATAAACACACACAAGTCCGCAACACACAACATACACGCGCGCGCGTGCATGCACGCACACACCAACACACACACACACAAATTCGTAATACGCACACACAAACGTGTGTAGGCACGCACACACGCACACACACACACAACACACACACACGAGATAGCCTAGTGGTCAGAACATTGCGCTCGCAATCTGACGATCAGGGTTCGATTCCCGTGCAAGGGGGATATTTTCCTCTGGAGTTAACATCAGTGCAGACTCCGCTCTCCCCAAAAGTCCTTCGGATGAGACTATAGACCGAGGCCCCATGTGCAAACGCACGTAGAACATCTTGCGCACAAGTTAAATCCTGTTCCGCTTTTCGTAAGAGTAGGCCATTGTGAGCCGGTGGGAACAGATGACAGAATTTACAAAACCGCATACACACGGGGACTGGATGTAACAAAGCACATAAGTGCTTATTCCATTATCCTCGATATAAAAGAATAAAATAAATAATATAAAAGAATAAAATAAATAAAGAAATAAACACATTCACACACAGGAATTCGCAACACACAGATACAAGTTCATGTGCACACACAACACACACACACACACACACACACACACACACACCACACACACACACACACACACACACACACACACACACACACAAACACCACAAACACACACAAACAGAGAAAAATTGTAGAACAAAATGTTTAGAACACTCTCCAAGTATACTCCAGCAAAACATATATCATAACCGTCTCCAGTGCATAGGAAACATATAAAACAAAACCAACCAACAAACAAACCAACAACCAAACAACCCAACAACCAAGCAAACCAACATCCAAGGAAGCCAACAACCAAATCAACAACAAAACAAACCAACAACCAAACAAACCAACAACCAAATAAACCAACAACCAAACCAACAACCAAACCAACAACCAAACAAACCAACAACCAAACAAACCAACAACCAAATAAACCAACAACCAAACCAACCAACAACCAACAACCAAACAAACCAACAACCAACCAACCAAACAAAAAAACACAACCCCACAAACCAACAACCAAACAAACCAACAACCAAACAAACCAACAACCACACAAACCAACAAACCACCAACCAAACAAACCAACAACCAAATAAACCAACAACCAAACAAACCAACAACCAAACAAACCAACAACCACACAAACCAACAAACCAAACAACTAAACAAACCAACAACCAAATAAACCAACAACCAAACAAACCAACAAACCAACAACCAAACAAACCAACAACCAAACAAACCAACAACCAAACAAACCAACAACCAAACAAACCAACAACCAAACAAACCAACAACCAACACAAACCAACAAACCAACAACTAAACAAACCAACAACCAAATAAACCAACAACCAAACAAACCAACAACCAAACAAACCAACAACCAAACTAACAACAAAACAAACCAACAACCAAACAAACCAACAACCAAACAAACCAACAACGAAACAAACCAATAAACCAACCAACCAAACAAACCAACAAACCAAGAAACCAACCAACAGACAAAAGTGTTCTGGGCAATTAGTGGATTTGGAGAGGCTATTGTTGTCACTATAGAAGGTGAGCTGGAAAGCCCTTAGGCCTTGCCCACGTAATCCATTCAAGGGGGACTTGGACTATTAGGTTTCTTGCAAGCCAATGTATATTCATTTTGTATTTTTCTTTGATTTTTCTTTGTCTGTTCACTTAATTAAAGGGATAGAGACGAAGAAGGTTGGTGGTGGGGTAGGGGTGGGTGTGGGTGTTAAGTGGTGGGGGGGACATGATGAGATGAGGGGCTTTGAGAAAAAGAGATGCATGCATGTTGGTATGTATTGTGCATTAATTTAAAGTCTGATTCCTGTGTGTGCATGTGTGTGTGTATGTGTGTTTTCTATTCCAAGAAAAACAGATTGTGCTAAAACAGAAGTTACATAAGGTGACCAGACGCCCACCCCACCGCACTTAAAACACTGTATGAAGGCAAGTCTCTCTCTCTCTCTCTCTCTCTCTCTCTCTCTCTCTCTGTTTATAGTGAAACTAATAGATATCCTCTCTCTGTTAATGCTGCTGTAAGATGCGTTAGATATTGGATTAAGAATCTGCATATGAATGAGAGCAGGCTACCTTTTAAATCCTACAAGATGCTTTATGATCTAGATGTCAAAGGTTAACAACTGGGCTACACATATACCTACCTGTTTGTGTGAACTCGGGTTTGGATTTGTTTGGCTCAATCAAGGAGTCGGAAATTATAGAGAGTTTATTAACGCTTTCAGGCAATGATTGATTGACTGCCAGATGGCAGCAATGGAGTGATCATATACAAAACAGTGAAAGATTTCAAATGTACAGACAATTCATAAGTTTGCATGATGTCAAACCTTATCTAAAACTTGATATGGATATACATTTGAAAAGAAATATGTCTAAGTTTAGACTTGGTGTATCAGATATAAATGCTCATAAATTCAGATACAGAGAACATGATATTGATGACCTCAGGCTGCTATGCCCATTATGTAAGCAAGAACCCAAGGATTAAGTACATTTTGTGTTGTGCTGTCCAGTATTAGAGGATGTTAGGCAGAATTACATCCCTGTTAAATATAGTAGACAGCCTAATTTATTTAGACTGTTTACTCCTGGCATCAAGTCATCCTGAGGTTGTGCACAGCCTCACTTTATATTTGTGTAAAGCTTTCAGAATAAGAGAGATATTGTTATCCTAAGTTGGGTCGACACACCCTACGGAAGGAGCCTTGCAACATCACCAGACAAGCGCTGGAGTGGAACCCGCAGGGGAAAAGGAAGAGAGGGCGCCCCAAACAGACCTGGAGGAGAAGCCTGCATAGTGAGCTGAGAGACTCCAGCCTGACATGGGAAGAGGCCAAGACCCTTGCCAGAGACAGGAGAAGGTGGAGGGACGCTGTTGAGGCCCTCTGCTCCGCTAGGAGCTATAAGGAATAATAATAATAAGAAATCATATTTTTGTAGCTGACTGTTTGTTATACAGTAACATGTTGTCCTTACTATTGCTTTTACCCCCACCAAAATGCTAAGCAGTTCGGCAACCCCCTTCATGTATGGGCAATGGCCATTTTGTGAAGAAATCATTGAGTTCCAGTTCCAGTTTAAGTTCTCTCTCTCTCTCTCTCTCCCTCCCCCTTGAGAACACTCAGCAGCAGTACAGGCCTGCCCACCTACAGTTAACAGCCACACACGCCCCTCTGAAACACTAGCCTCCAGGGAAAAGGAGACAGCCAGAGAGAGAGAGAGAGAGAGAGATAGACCTAGTCCAGTATGACAACTCCAGCCAACATCTGGCGACAACAACCTTACCTACCAAGGAATTCGAGAAGTAGGTCTAGCCTACCCCAGACTTGTTAATGAGCACACCTGGCTACTACTACTACTCCTCCCTTCCCCCGCCCCCTCCCCCCTCCTCCTTTAACCACTACACCAACTCTACCACCTCTCTCTCTCCCTCTCTCTCTCTCTCCCAAACACCCACTCGTCTCGTTACGCTCCAGTTCTTTCGGTAGCCCCTTCCCCATTCACTAGACTGACACAATAAAGGCTGATTGACCACTACCAGTCAGCTTGTTAGAGAGAGAGGGAGAGAGAGACTGGGGGGGGGGGGGGGAGGGAAGTTGTGTGTGTGTGTAAAGTAGGCCCTAATTCAGTCCAAGAAAATGTACTTTTAAGCTGTTGACAGTTTTATTCCTCCGTGGATACAATAAAGCAAAATATTAATTCGAGGATAATCGAATAAGCATTAATGTGCTTTTGGGGGGACATGAAATCCCCCTGTGCGTATGCCGTTTTGTCAATTTTGTCATCCATTCCCACCAGCACACAATAGCCTACTCTTCCGGAAAAGCGGAACAGGTTTATCGTGTAAGATATTCTGCGTGCGTTTGCACACGGGGCCTCGGTTTATAGTCTCATCCGAAGAACTTTTAGGAGGAGTGGAGTCGGTACTGATGTTATTTCCGAGGAAAAATACTCTTGAACGAGATTCGAACCCCAGTCAGTAGATCACGAATGCATCACTCTAACCACCAGGTAGATAGACAGAAAGACAGACAGACAGACAGACAGATAGATAGACAGAGAGAGAGAGAGAGAGAGAGAGAGAGAGAGAGAGAGAGAGAGAGAGAAGATGTTGTTTATAGATAGATAGATAGATAAATAATAGAATAGATAGATAGATAGAGAGAGAGAGAGAGAGAGAGAGAGAGAGAGAGAGATGTTGTTTGTCTTTTATTCTTTTATTTCGAGGATAATGGATTAAGCACTCGTGTGCTTTTTTCATAGTCCCCGTGTGAGTGTGTGTGTGTGTGTGTGTGTGTGTGTGCAGTTTTGTACATTTTTTCATCTGTTCAGAGAGAGAGAGAGAGAGAGAGAGAGAGAGAGAGAGAGAGAGAGAGAATTTTATTTCTGTAGGTTAATAGAATAAGCATAACCATTGCTTTTTTTTGCATCCCCTCTACCCCCCAACAACAAAAACAAAAACTAAAAATCGCCCCCAAAACCCAAAACAAAAAACAAAAAAGAAAAAGAAACAAAGAAAAAAACAAGAAAACCCAACCACCCAACCAGACAAACAAAACATCCCCCCCACCCCCCAATCAAAATTAAAAAAACCCCAACAACAAAAACAACAAGCCAAAACAAAAATGACAACACAGCGTGATAACAAAAAAGGCAAATGTAAAGACTTGGCAAATGAGTTACACGAAGAACAAACAACTCACATAAAAATAAAAAAAAAGAGAAAAAAAAGAGAATACACATACCATGCAGACACACAGCTCCACATACTCTTGTGCATGTAGACAAAAACTACAGCACTCTCCCCCTCCCCCAAAAAACCCCACCCCAAAACAAACAAACAAACAACAACCTTCAAACAAAACACCACACACAAACACCACACACAAACCACACACACACACACACACACACACACACAAAACCAACAAAACCAAACCAACAGATAAAACCCTAGAAGAACACCAAAAAAACCCAGCAAAAACAAAACGAAAGAAAAGAAAAAACCAAACAAGTACAAACAAAAAACCCCCAACCAAACACCCCCCCCCCTCCAAAAAAACCCAAACAAAACAAAAACAAAGCAAAACAACAAACAACCCAAACCCACCACCAACAACAACCCTCTCTCTCCACACACACACACACACACACACACACACACACACACACACACACACACACACACACACACACACACACACCAAACAAAACAAAAGTATACAACAAAAACAACAAAAGTTACATTTATCATAAGGTCGAGAATAAGCAGATGATGATCTGAAAAATGCCTCAAAAGACTCTTAAAAGGCAAAGGAAGGAAACGTGATTTCTTTCCACAATAGTAGAAAAGTACTCATGCTTTTTTTCTTTCTTTCTTTTTGTGTGTGGTCTTCTTCTTCTTCTTCTTGGTTTAAATAAGGTTTATTCATTAATAAACATGAAACAAGCGTAGCATAATGAACACAATCAGCATAGCAGCGACAAGCAAGTAGCTTATGTTGTCCTCAAGTACACCATCAACATTCCATCCATCCATCCATCCATCCATCCATCCATCCATCCATCCATCCATCCATCCATCCATCCATCCACTCTCCTATCTATATGTCCATCCATCCGTTCATCCATTTAT
>CM054165.1:8493382-8508382 GCA_028751875.1 Rapana venosa
GATGCCAAGGAGCCTTCTGAGGCATCTCATTTCTAGAAATGAGATGCCACACATGGGGACTGGATGTAAAAAAAAAGCACATGAGTGCTTATTCCATTATCCTCGACATAAAAGCATAAAAGAAAAAAGAAAGAAAGAAAGACAATACACAGAGCGGCAGGGCAACAACATCACTGCATTCCTTTACTATTACTAGCCTACCTACCGGCTGCCTGCTGCAACAAAAATCCCTTGAAAAGAAATTCGCACCCCCCCCCCCCCCCCCAACCCCCCCCCCCCCCCTCTCCCTCCTACCCCTTTTGTCACAAACAGCCCTCCCTTCCCCTCTTAAACCCCCCCCCCCCCCCCCCCACTCACTCCCGGGACTGACCCCCCTGCTGAAGTTGGCTTTCCCCTTGAGTCATTCGTGATCCAGAGGTCGCGGGTTCGATTCCCGCTCGGCTCGGTGTTGTGTCCTTGGGAAAGACACTTCACTCCTATTTTCCTCACTCCACCCAGGTGTACAAGTGGGTACCAGCTCTGCTGGGGAAGTATCTGGCGACAGACTAGCGTCCTGTCACAGGGGTGGTGAAAAAACCATCAGTTCGCTTAACGCTACAGAAACCGGGATAAGCTCCGGCTCTATGGGCCTTCTGGCTCGAAAGAACATACTTTTGAGTCATTCTGCTCTCCCAGAAGTCGGAATGCAGCTAGCTTAAACTTTCATGGTGGGTAAAAACAGTAGTTTTCTATGCGACATTCCACCTGTCGGATCGGTGGTCGAGAGGTAACGCGCCTGCCTAGAAAACCCAAAGTGCGGGTCGGAAGGAAGTGTGCGGTGGTTCGATTCCCGTTTGGGCCCCCCCGAAAGTTTTCCTCCCCCATCCATTAGACCATGAGTGGTGGTGGTGGTCTGGGTGCTATAGTCTTTCGGATGAGACGATAAATCGAGGTCCTGTGTGTTACACACAATTATTTAGCGCATGTAAAAGAACCCACGGCAACAAGAGAGTTTATTCCTAGGCAAAATTATGTATAAAAAAAGCCGCTCTAATAGGAAACAAACACACTTGGGGACACCCCCCCCCCCCCCACCACCACCAAATAAAGAAGAAAAAAACCGAAAAAAATGGGTGGCGCAGCTCTTGTGTCGACGCGCTATCCCCGGGAAAGAGCAGCCTGAATTTCACACAGAGAAATCTGCCCTGACTGAAAGTGGTTTCAAATAAAATCAAATATAAACCTCCGACTTGAAACGGAGAAACCAATAAAAAAAAATCACTGTACTGATTCCTTTTTCTTGTTTCTTCTTCTTCTTATCCTCTCGCTCGCTCGCTCTCGCTCTCTCTTTGTCTTGGTCTAGTCATCTTTCAAATTTGTCTAAAAAGTTAGCCCAGAAAATCTTTCAGCTCAACAGAATAAAACTTTTGCTTGATCAACATACCCGCAAACTATTTTTTCATGCTTATATACAGCCTGACATAGATTATGCTTCCACATGTTGGGATTTAGCTAGCAAAAATTGTCTAAAGCGATTAGAAAGTTTGTATAGACGTTCTTTAAAAATATTGCTTCTTAAATCAACACCCTTGGAATTAACAGATTACAAGGAACTTAATATTCTTCCCTTCCATCTAAGATGTCGTTTTAACAAGGGTGTGTTTATGTACAAAATTATGTATAATCTTCTTCTTCTTCTTAGTCCTTATAGCTCCTAGCGGAGCATAGGGCCTCAACAGCGTCCCTCCACCTTCTCCTGTCTCTGACAAGGGTCTTGGCCTCTTCCCATGTCAGGCTGGAGTCTCTCAGCTCACTGTGCAGGCTTCTCCTCCAGGTCTGTTTGGGGCGCCCTCTCTTCCTTTTCCCCTGCGGGTTCCACTCGAGCGCTTGTCTGGTGATGTTGCAAGGCTCCTTCCGTAGGGTGTGGCCGACCCAACGCCACTTTCGCCGCCTTACTTGGACATCCATAGGCTGTTGGTTCGCCCTCATCCACAGGTCGGTACTTGGCACTCTGTCGAACCATCTGAGATGAAGGATCTGCCGGAGACCCGTTGATGAAGGTCTGGATCTTGGAGGAGCTGGTGTTGATGACCCGCCAAGTTTCTGACTCGTAGAGAAGCACAGACTTCACATTGGAGTTGAAGATCCTGAGCTTGGTGGTTGTGGAGATCGCATTTGTTCTCCATACGGGTTTCAAGATGGCAAATGCTTGGCGTGTTTTCTTTATTCTTGCCTTGATGTCTTCGTCTGTGCCTCCTGTCTGGCTGATCTTACTGCCCAGGTACACAAATTCACTGACATCCTCTACTGCTTTCCCAAAGATGGTGATAGGAGTCTCTTGCTGGTTGTTGGTATGCAGTAGCTTGGTCTTCTCTTGACTGATCCTGAGGCCAACACGTCTAGCTGTGGTATCTAGGGCAGTGACTTTGTCTTGGAGGTGCTGCAGGCGGTGGGATAGCAGAGCCAGGTCATCGGCAAAATCGAGATCTTCCAGCTTTGTCATGAGGGTCCATTGGATACCTTTCCCGGAACTTGCGTAGGCCGTCCTTGTCACCCAGTCCAGCACCACAAGGAAGAGGAGTGGAGACAACAAGCAGCCCTGTCTGACGCTGGAAGAGATCCCGAAGCTGTCGGAGAGTCTTCCATCATGGATGACCTGGCAGGAGAATCTTTCGTAAAGTTCTATTATGATGTTGACAAACTCTGATGGCACACCATAGTGGAGAAGGATGTTCCAGATTGCTTGTCTGTCCACACTGTCAAAAGCCTTCTCAAAATCGATGAAGCAGGCGTAGAGAGGTAAATGCCATTCTATGGACTGTTCCACGATGATTCTGAGGGTCGCAATCTGGTCGGTACAGGAACGTTCTTTTCTGAAGCCTGCCTGTTCATCTCGAAGAGTCTTGTCGAGAGCATCTTTCATTCGGTCCAGGATGACTCTTGTGAGGACTTTGCTGGGGATGGACAACAGGGTGATACCTCGCCACTTTCCACACTGGGAGAGGTCGCCGTGCTTGGGGATCTTCACAAGCAGGCCCTTCTTTCATTCTGCTGGCACCTCCCCAGTTGTCCAGATCAGGTTGAGCAAGGGGTGTAACTCGTCAACGATGTCACTACCCCCTTCCTTCAAGGCTTCTGCCGGAATGTTGTCAATGCCAGCAGCCTTGCCGTTCTTCAAGCTGCTGATGGCCTTTCGGATCTCTGTCTTGGTGATCTCTCCAATGTTGATGTCGAGAGGGTCCCCTGGCTCCAGCTGAGGTCGTTCCTCTGGGGCTGGTCGATTCAAGACCTCCTGAAAATGCTCTTTCCATCTTGTTAGCTGGTCTTCAATAGAGGTGAGAAGCTTCCCTTCCTTGTCTCTGACAGGTCTGTTTGGGTTGCTGCGACGCCCGCTAAGAAGTCTGGTGGTGGCATACAGGGTCTTGAGGTCTCCCTTGCCAGCAGCCTCTTCTGCCTCATCTGCGATGGCATTGATGCGAGCTCGATTGTCTGCTCGCAGCTCATTCTTGGCTTATTTGGCAAGTATGGAGTACTTGGCTGTTGTTCGCTGCTGTGTAGCTCGGTTCAGCTCTTGTTTGGCTAGCCTTCTCTCCTCGACTTTCTTCCAGGTCTCATCCTTGATCCATGGCTTCCTATTCGTCTGTGGTTGTCCCAAAACCTCATCACAGGCTCCCACAATGGCGTCTTTGAAGGTGGTTCATTTGTGTTCCACTGTTTCTGTCTCCTCTGACTGGAGCACTTGGAAGCGGTTGTGAAGTGAGATTTGAAATTCCTGCTTTGTGTCTTCTTGTTTCAATCTCAAAACGTTGAACTTTTTCCTTGGATTCTGCAGAGTCTTTCTCGCAGACAAGCGCATCTTGATCTTGGTGACCACAAGATGGTGGTCTGACCCTATGTCTGCTCCGCGTCTTACTCTCACGTCTTGTAGGGAGCTCCGGTAGCGTTGTCTCACCATGACGTGGTCTATCTGGTTCTCTGTCTGGTGGTCGGGGGAGACCCAGGTGGCTTTGTGGCAACGCTGGTGTGGAAAAAGCGTGCCTCCAATCACAAGGCTGTTGGCAGCACAAAAATCAGCAAGCATTTCTCCATTTTCATTTATGTTTCCCAGCTCATGTCGTCCCATCTCCCGCTCTCTATCAGTGTTGTCAGTCCCGACCTTGGCGTTCATGTTCCCCATGAGGATGAGCATGTCCCGTCTCGGAATCTTATCTACCACCGACTGAGCTGGGTGTAGAAGTTGTCCTTGTCTTCCTCCTCCGCGGTGTTGGTAGGGGCGTAGCACATGACAAGGGACACCTTCTGGAAGCGCGACTCAAACCGAGCGGTGATGATGCGGTCCGAAACAGGCTCCCATTCCAGCAGGCTCTTGGCTGCATGCTTGGACAGCAGGAGACCTACTCCAGCTTCGTGACGGTCTTCTTCACTTTTACCGGAGTAGAGCAAAGTTTCTCCTGACTGTAATCTTGTCACTCCGTGACCATTCCACCAGACTTCAGACATTCCCTGTGTGAGGCGATATCTGTTCATCTCCCTCACTGCCCGCGCACACCGTCCGGTTTCCCAGAGGGTCCTCACGTTCCATGTTCCAAGTAGGACCGGCCGACGTGACAACAACCTCGGGGACTTCATCAGGGGCGTCTCTGGTTGATGAGGGGTCGTCAGCCCTGCAGCTTCCTGACGGGTTTGGCTGCAGCGCGTCATAGGTTTCCTTGAAGGATCCCCAGATCTCCCGAAGACTGAGTTGGCACGAGTATTGCTGTTTATGGTTTCTGTAACAGGAGTTCTTTTCAGAGTAGGGTTGTTAGCCCTGTGTGCAACCCCCTTTACCTAGGGGGAAAGGTGCCTCCTTAGTCGCCTTTTATGACATGCCTGGATGGCGGGCAGGGTTCCTATTCTTGCAATGCTCGCTTTGCAAACATACCCCGGGAGACCCACAGGGGATGTATAATCTTGCTCCATCCTATCTTCACAAAAAGTTTATTGTAAATAATGTTCGAGGTAAAACGACCAAGAACTGATCTCTTAATGTCTTCTTTAATTTATTCAGGAGGTAAACTTTGGAATGAAATCCATGATCACTTAAAACAAAAACCTAGTTTTTCATCCTTCAAAACATAATTTCAGAGATATTTGTTTCAGGTAGTCTGACAGAATAAAGCACTTGGCCCTGTCATATTGCTATAGCCGAGAGGAAATGAATATCCAGAAGACGTGGACTGAGTGGGGACAGATGGACAGTGAAGAACTTGAAGGAAGGACGAAGGGCAATGAAAGAAGCTGCATCAACATGTTTCCTACTCCTGCTTAGACTAGAAATTATTGTTACGCCATTATTGAAAAAGTTTTATATAGTTGATTATGAATATAATGTGTGTATGAGTGTGTTATATTTGCTTGTAACCTTGTTTGAGAGTGTGCTGTCTTTTTCTTCATATTTTTTCGTGTTCTCGTTGATAATTGGGGCTTGTGTGTGTGTGTGTGTGTGTGTGTGTGTGTGTGTGTGTGTGTGTGTGTGTGCGTGTGTGTGTGTTCATGCATTCTTCTTCAAATTCCTTTGGTTTGGATGAGACTTGACCAGAGAAAATGTGTAAAGAAAGGGATGGATGGGCGGGCAAAGTAGAGATTCAGTGAGGGATAGTATGGACATAGAAGGAAAGAGTTTGTGTATTTAACTTCCTTACATTTCATTGCTTGTGTCATACTTATATTGACTAGTTTTTTGCTGGAAGTTGCTTGCTTTGTTGTAGGTTTATTCTATAATATTTTCTTATAATGAGATTGCGTAGGCATTGGTTGCAAAAAGCTTGTGTTTTCATTTCCCTAAACATGAGTTGTGTTAAATGGTTTGCGCGTATATTCCTGTTTTCTGTTGTCTGTACCTGTCTATTTCTTCTCTTTCTTTGGTCTGCTGCTGTTGTCAGATGTTGTCTAGTCCTCTGTTGGCTGTTGTACATTCACTCTCCCTTCCACCACCACGAAATTTCTTCTCTCAACCCTTCTTCTACTCTCTCTCTTTCATATCTTCTTTGATTTTTTCTTGAGTTGTTCTTTTTGTGTTCATCTTGAATTTTTCATTGGAAATGTAAAATGGAGCATGGATTCTTAACTTGTTTTTCATTTACATTGTGTACTTGTTTTTTTGTCATTGTGTGTATTGTCTAACGTTGCTCGTTGGTTTAGTTTCAGTTCTGTTTTTCTTAGTGCTTTTTTGTCGTGTGTTTTGGGGGGGTGGGTTACAATTAGTAGTTTTTCTACGTTTTTTTTCTTTTCTTGTTTTTTTCCTTTTTTTTTTGTGTGAGAGCATGGTGTACAGAAGTCATGTGCTTATCCATTTACTCTCAATAAACATTTCGAGTTCGAGTTCTCTCTCTTTCTCTCTTTGAAAAAATTACGTTATTGAATAATAATGCTTTTGACTTGTTCATTAAGTTAAGATATTTGATGCACAAATACAACCCACTGTGTTATATGGCGCGGAAATTTGGGGACTGGATCCAGCTGTAACACATTGTGAATCAGTGCACCTCTTTGCTTTAAAGCAGTTTTTAGGCTTAGATAGACGTACACCTAATGATCTTGTTTATAGTGAAACCAATAGATATCCTCTCTCTGTTAATGCTGCTGTAAGATGCATTAGATATTGGATTAAGATTCTGCACATGGATGAGTGCAGGTTACCTTTTAAGTCTTACAAGATGCTTTATGATTTAGATGTCAAGAGGAAAACACCTGGGCTTCACAAATACGTACCTATTTATGTGAACTTGGCTTTGGGTTTGTTTGGCTCAATCAAGGTGTTGGAAATTGTAGAGGGTTTATCAAGGTTTTCAGGCAAAGATTGATTTACTGCCGTTGGCAGCAGTGGAGTGGTCATATACAAAGCAGTGAAAGATTTCAAATGTACACAGTTTATAGGTTCACACGATGTCAAACCTTATCGAAAGCTTGATATGGACATACAATTAAAAAGAATTATGTCTAAGTTTAGACTTGGTGTATCAGACATAAATGTTCATAAATTTAGATATATAGAGCATGATGATGACCTCAGGTTGCTATGCCCATTATGTAAGCAAACAGTAGAAGATGAAGTTCATTAATTTTTGTGCTGTGCTGTCCAGTATTAGATGTAAGACAGAATTACATTCCGGTAAAGTATTATAGACAGCCTAATTTATTTAGATTCTGTCTACTCATGGCATCTAGTCACCCTGAGATTGTGGGCAGCCTTGCTTTATATTTGTGTAAAGCCTTTAGAATAAGAGATATCTTGGTTTCTTAAGTCATATTTTTTTAAACTGATTTTTATTATGGTGGTTGTGGGTATATAATAACATAGTGTGTGTGTGTGTGTGCTTCCTTATTTTTCTCACTAAAATACTAAGCAGTTTGGCAACCCCACTTTATGTATGGGCCAATGGCCTTTTTGTGAATAAATCTTTCGAGTTCGAGTTCGAGTTCGAGTTCTTCTCTCTCTCTCTCTCTCTCTCTCTCTCCTCTCTCTCTCTCTCTCTCATCTCTCTCTCTCTCTCTCCTCTCTCTCTCTCTCTCTCTCTCTCTCTGCAGGTAGAAGGGGATGTCTTGGGTGACTTGAATGTCCTGACCCAGGGGACGGGATAGCCTGGTGTTAACTCCAGAGGAAAAAAAATCCTCTTGAAAGAGAATCGAACCCAGGTCAGCAGAACACGAATACATCACTCTAACCACCAGGCTGTCCCGTCCTCCGTTGCTTTGCTATGTGGTATGCGGTGTGGTGTGGTGTGTGGTGTGTGGTGTGTGTGATGTGGTGTGGTGTGTGGTGTGGTGTGTGTGATGTGGTGTGGTGTGTGTGAATGTGGTGTGGTGTCTGGTGTGGTGTGTGGTGTGTGTGATGTGGTGTGTGGTGTTGGTGTGGTGTCTGTGTGTGTGTGGTGTGTGTGATGTGGTGTGGTGTCTGGTGTGGTGTGGAGTGGTGTGTGGGGGGGTGTGAAGTGTGTGGTGTGGTGTGGTATGTTTTTTTTCTTTTTTATTTTCTTTATGTTATTCTTTTATATCGAGGATAATGTAATAAGCACTTACGTGCTTTATTGCATCCGATCCCCGGGTGTATGCGCTTTTGTGAATTCTGTCATCTGTTCCCACCCGCACACAATGGCCTACTGTTACGAAAAGCGGAACAAGATTTAACGTGTGCGTAAGATGTTCTGCGTGTGTTCGCATGTGGTGTGGTGTGGTGTGTGGTGTATGGTGTGGGTGTGGTGTAGTGTGTGGTGTGGTGTGGTGTAGTGTGGTGTGGTGTGGATGTGGTGTGTGGTTGTGTGGTGTGGTGTGGTGGTGTGGTGTGGTGTAGGTGTGGTGTGGTGTGATGTGGTTGTGTGGTGTGGTGTGGTGTGGTGTGTGGTGTGTGGTGTGATGGTGTGTGGTGTGGTGTGGTGTGTGGTGTGGTGTGGTGGTGGTGTATGGTGTGGTTGGTGTAGTGTGTGGGTGTGGTGTGGTGTAGTGGTGTGGTGTGGTGTGGTGTAGTGTGTGGGGGTGGTGTGGTGTAGTGTGTGGTGTGGTGTGGTGTAGGTGTGTGGTGTGGTGGTGGTGTAGTGTGTGGTGTGGTGTGGTGTGTGTGTGGTGTGGCGGGTGTGGTGTGTGGTGTGGTGTGGTGGTGTGGTGTGGTGCAGTGTGGTGTGTGGTGTGGTGAGTGTGTGGTGTGTGTGGTGTATGTGTGGTGTGTGTGATGGGTGTGTGTGTGGTGTGGTGTGTGGTGGTGTGTGGTGGTGTGTGGTGTGGTGTGTGTGGTGTGGTGTTTGGTGTGGTGTGGTGTGTGTGTGTGGTGGTGGTGTGGTGTGGTGTGGTGTGGTGTGGTGTGGTGGTGTGTGGTGGTGTGGTTGGTGGTGTGGGGTGTGTGGTGTGGTGGTGTGGTGTGGGTGTGGTGTATGTGTGTGTGTGGTGTGGTGTGGTGGTGGGTGTGGTGTGGGTGTAGTGTGTGGTGTGGTGTGGTGTAGTGTGTGGTGTGGCGGTGTGGTGTGTGGTGTTGTAGTGTGTGTGTGGTGTGGTGTGGTGTGTGGTGTGGGTGCAGTGTGGTGTGTGGTGTGGTGTAGGTGTGGTGTGGTGTGGTGTAGTGTGTGGTGTGGTGTGTGTGGTTGGTGTGGTTGGTGTGGTGGTGTGGTGTGGTGGTGTGTGTGGTGGTGTGGTGTGGTGTGGGTTGGTGTGGTGTGGTGTGTGGTGTGTGTGTGGGTGGTGTGGTGTGGTGGTGTGGTGTGGTGGTGTGTGTGTGTGTGTGTGTGGTGTGGTGTGGGTGTGGTGTGTGTGGTGTGGTTTTGGGTGTGGTGGGGTGGATGGGGTGGGGGGGTGTGGTGTGGTGGTATGGTGTGGTGTGTGGTGTGGTGGGGTGTGATGTGGTGGGGTTTTGGGGTTGGGGGTTTATGGTTGGTGGTGGGTGGTGTGGTGTATGGTGGGGTGTGGTGTGGTGTGGTGTGATGTGGTGTGTGGTTTGGGTGTTTAGGGGATTTTCCAGACTAGCCCCTGAAAAAAAAACCAAAGCCATTGGGGTTTTAGAGTGATGTTTTTGGGATCTGTGATCTGGGTTCGATTTCGGTTTAAAAGGAAATTTTTTTTTCCCTTTTGGGGCTAACAAACCAAGGGTATCCCTACCCCTTTGGGGCAAGTCATTCAAGACATCCCTTTAAATGCAGGTGTGTTGTGGGGTGTTGGTGGGGAGAGATTAAAAGAAGAGAGAGAGAGAGAGAGAGAGAGAGAGAATTTGTACAGTGACTTTTTTGAGAGAGGGGCTGAGAGTTTGGGGTTTACAACAAACCCCCCTTCTACCCGAGGGGACAAACCAAAACCCCCTCCACAACAGTGGGGTTTTGTGCGGGTTAAAACTTCCCCACGGCAATTTAAAGATAAAATGAAATTGGTGAAATAAGCCTTAACTTTCTAAAGTACTTAAAAAAAAAAAAAAGGCCTTGTGGGGGAGGGTACCCCTTGTATTTTATAGAAACCCCCCCAAAAAAAGACATTGAGTGGTTTTTGAATTTTAAATTTTTTAAAATATACACACGGGGCCTGGGGTGGGGTGTGGGGCGCGCAAAACACACACACAGCACACAGCACGCGCGCCCGCCTCGCTTGAACATACACACATCGCATTAAAACATCACACCATCACAAACAACATCCCACTCACCACCCCACAAACAAAACACTCACACACTGAGCACTCAAGTGTGAAAAGGACCAGTCACCCGTTGGAAAAAAAGCTCAACAATTTCTAACACCGTTCACTTCACAAAACCCTAGTGCCCCCGTAGACTCAGGCTACAATTACAAAAACAAGTTCACACAGTCACCTCATAAGCCGCAAGGCCACAACCTTGTAGGACTGGTGTGTGAGTGAGAGGGCAATGACAAAGACACACTTTTATTTTTGAGGATAATAATAAAACCTATATGCTTTTTTTTTTTTTTTTCATCAAGTTCCCCCCCCCTTATGGATAAATATGATAATAAAAAAAAATAAAAACCATACCAATAACACTCACACAGTATACAGGAAATATATCTACCCCCCCCCCCCCCACCACACACACACACAACTCACCCAAAAGAGAGAGAGAGAAAGCAACAACAAGTAAGAAAGAAAGCAAAACAAAAATGCAGAAACAACCGAAAAAAATAGCAAAGAAACCAAGAGCAAATTAAAAGCAGCAACAACAACAAGAAGGGGAAGAAGGAGAGAGAGAGAGAGAGAGAGAGAATGTGTGTGTGTGGAGAGAGAGGAGGAGAGAGAGGAGGGAGGAGAGAGAGAGAGAGAGAGAGAGGGATGTGTGTGTGTGTGAGGAGAGGAGGAGGAGAGAGAGAGAGAGAGAGAATGTGTGTGTGTGTGTGTGTGAGAGAGAGAGAGAGGAGGGGGAGAGGAGGGAGAGTGGGGGGGGGGGGCAAGGAGGTGAAGGTGATAATGTGGTGAGTCTGTGTTTGGTGCCTCTGTGTTTGTGTGATTGTGTGCGTGCGTGCGTGCGTGTGTGTGTGTGTGTGTGTGTGTGTGAAATGAGTGTATGAGATGTGTGTTTGCGGGGTGTGTGTGTATGTGTGTGTATGTGTGTGAGGGGTGTGTGTATGTGTGTGGGTGGGGGGGTTGTATGTGTGTTATTTCGAGGATAACGAATTAGCGAGAGAGAGGAGAGAGAGAGAGAGAGAGAGAGAGAGCATGCATGCATGCATGCGCACTCGCTCGCGTGCGTTCACGCGACTGTTGGTACATATGAGTGTTTACATTGTGAAGAGCAGTTTACGTCTAGTCTAAACATGCTTTCCTTTCCTTTTTCTAGTTTTGCTAGTGTTGTTGTTTTGTTATTCTTTCTAACAACGATTTTCAGCTACTTAACTGCTACAATTGTTTGTTGTTGTTTTTGCTTAAGTATTCTTGGCAAGGGGACTTGCTTATAATCCAAAGAGAGAGAGAGAGAGAGAGAGAGAGAGAGAGAGAGAGAGAGAGAGAGACAAATTCTTTTATTTCGAGGATAATGAATAAGTACACATGTGCTTTTTTACATCCAGTCCCCGCCCGTTAGGGATACATCTTAATAATAATAACCCAATACTTATACAGTCTCACAATAAAAACAAGGGAAATAACCCTTTTCAAAACAGCTCCCCCCCAACAACCCCCCCCCCCCCCCCCAAAGCAAGCAAATAAAAGAAAACCCTAAAAATACCCCACCCCCACCCCCCCCAAAAAACCCTAACCAAAACAAACAAACAAACAAAGGGAAGGAAAAACCAAACCAACAAAAGATGATTAAAAAAGAGAAAAACAGACAAACAACAACAACAAGAACAAGAACAACAACAGAGCCAAGGAAAATAACACAACCAAACTTAATAAGTCATATAGATAAACATCTACACATTGTCAAATGGTACACATACTTGTTACACATAATTATAAGATATTGAAATAGGGCACTCATTAAAACTTAAGTACAGAGGCAAGTCCAATAAAAAAAAAAGGGTAAAGGAGTCCCATAACCTATAAGGTCGTAGGGGAGCGAGGCGACAGAGACCTCACTTCTCTAGGGCCAGCATATTGAGGGCGGCGCCCATCTCCTCTCCCTCGCTGCTTTACCTTCCCTGACCCTAAAGAGGGCAGGTACCCATTTACAGCTGGGTGAACTGGGGGAACTGTACTGAAGCCAAGGCGCGCAAACGGTCACCCATCCTACTGGTAACCACGCTCGACGCAACTTGGCTGCGGGAAAGCGAGTGCTCCGACCACTGAGCTATCCCGTCCCCCCTAAAATAATAAAATATTGAAAATATAAAATATGAATCCTTCATCAGGATATACTATAACTATAAGCAAGACGATAAAAGGTGAGAGAGACAGAGACAGAGACAGAGAGACAGAGAGAGTGTGTGTGTGTGTGTGTGTGTATTTCAGAGATAATATTCAATATATAATTCCCAAAACAGTATGCGATCCCATCAACACTCATTTTAGATTATACTCGTTTCAAATTATATGTCATGATAATGAAATAAATTTAATGCCCATACATCCACACAATAAAAACAAGAAACAAAACAAAAAAGAAATCTAAACCTATACAGTCATTGAGGGACAATGACAATAACAAATTCTTTTATTTCGAGGATAATGAATAAGCACCCATGTGCTTTTTTACATCCAGTCCCCGCCCTTAAGGATATATATGATGATAAAATAAAATAAAGCCTATAGCAATACACTTACACAGTGTACGGGGGGAAAATCTACACAAAAATCCCCACAAAAATCACTGAAGAGAAAGAAAAAAAGTACTAACAAGTAAGGAAGAAAGCAAAACAGAAAACACAGAAACAACCGAAAAAATAGCAAGAACCAAGAGCAAAACAAAAGCGGCAAACAACAACAAGGGGAGAGGTGACACCCAGTAGTTCCCCCTCAACAACAACAACAACAACAAACAACAACAACAACCCCAAACCAAAACAGAACCAAACAAAGCAGAACCTCCATAAAATTAAAGGAGAACAAACCACCTAAAAGTCATTTTTCAATAACACAATAGCCATATACAAGTAAAACATTCACAATTATACAGAGAGAGAGACAATGACAAACGAGAGAGAGAGAGATAGAGAGAGAGAGAGAGAGAGAAGAGAGAGAGAGAGAGATAGAGAGAGAAAGGTTGGGGTGGGGTGGGGGTGGGGGGGGGGGGGGGGGGGTGGGGGGTGACAGAAGGTAAAAATAGATGACGTAGCTTTTGCATTCTGTCCCCAACACTTTCTGCTCGCCTGTGTTTCTGTGTCAAGTTCACACTTGCCAAGTCGTAGCCACGCCTCCTTGCCTGTCAGTCATATTATGTCGTCACCGGTGTCTACAAAAAGTTTTCCTACCCTGTCAGGTTATTCTTCAGGTATAAACTTCATAGTGTTTACCGTGTTTGTATATATATTTTCATCTTTCTCTCTAGAATTTAGCTTTGTTCTTTCAAGTCTCCCCCCCTCTCCTCCCTCCACACACACACACACACACACTTTCTGGCACGAAAGCTTTTGACTTATTTTTGTTTGTGATTGATAAAGGTAAAGGTAAAGGAGTCCCATAACCTATAAGGTCGTAGGGGAGCGAGGCGTCAGAGATCTCAGCTTCTCTAGGGGCCAGCATATTGAGGGCGGCGCCCATCTCCTCTCCCTCAATATGATTGATATCTTCTTTAAATAGCAATCAGAATTACACAAAAGCAACGTTATCTTTGTACGAACGAACTTCATGCTCCTTGGTGGGAGTAAATATTATATGAAATAACTCACTTACAATTCATCAGGCCTACTTATCCATTTGGTGTAATATCTTATTTTGAAAGGGGATGTGCACAGCTATCACACCCTTTATATGTTGCTGAATTTTAGTGGAGCAATTATGGCAGTGTGAGTGTTGCTGTTGTTTATGTCAAAGTCCCAGCCTATGTTTCCGATTTAGGGAGAAATGGCGCCAGTATGGAAGCTGTTTATTGCATTTAAAATCTACTATGCAGCCTACATTTCGCACTCTTGTTTGGACTGTAATAGTAATATATATACCTAGAATACAATGATACTCTGGCCTAGACTATTATATATATATATATATATATATATATATATATATATATATATATAATATTGCATTTCATAAATAGATCATGTGTAATATATATATTTATGTATATGCAGGTAACCAATTACAGCTGCATTTTCATCATAGAAATGATTTTTGTCCAAGAATAGAAAAAACCCAAATCACCACAAAATAAAACTTTGAAGGCAGCATTTGGGGAAACATTGAGTAAGGACCATGCCTTTGGCCTGACCTGACTGACTTCTAGCTCCTGGCTGAACACTCTTCAGAGATGGGTGGGTGTGGGGGTGGTGTTAGGGGGTGGGGGAGAAGGGGAAGGTGTGTGATTGAAACTTCACTCATCCTCTGTGGAACCTAACAGCAAGAACACTTCCCATAATTTAGAAGTGTCTGTTGCAGCCCTAAGAACATATAGATAGTCTTGTGGCTTACCACCAATGTCAGCAAAATATGAACAATAGAAAGAGGAGGACAATATATTAAGATAATAGTTGTGAAAAAAGATGTGCATATGTAGACGAAGATAAGCAGCTAGCCAATCTGTGTGCCTGGTGTTCAGGGATCCTTTACACACACACACAACACACACACACACACACACACACACACACACACACACACACACACACACACACTTCGGATGAGACTATAAACCGAGGCCCCGTGTGCGAACACACGCAGAACATCTTACCCACACGTTAAAATCCTGTTCCGCTTTTCGTAAGCGTAGTCTTTTGTGTGCCGGTGGGAACGGATGATAAAATTTACAAAACCGCATACACACGGGGACTGGGTGTAAAAAGCACATGAGTGCTTATTCCATTAATCCTCGATATAAAAGAATTTAAACATTTTTTTAAAAACAACAACGCACACACGATCTAGCATCCCAACCTCAGTCATGTTTTTGGCTGGGGTTATTTCTTCAC
>CM054165.1:8510882-8555882 GCA_028751875.1 Rapana venosa
GAGAGAGAGAGAGAGAGAGAGAGTGATCGATGTTTTTAGCATGTTGAGAAAAGGCGGAAGATATCGATATGTGGACCTTACAAATATTAAGAGTAAATCAGATTTAATGATTTGATATCATTTTGAAGACTTCTCAATGTGTCTTGTACTTGGATCCGCCGTATAATAAACCATTGTAACGTCAAGGTGTCCCCATAACCTATAAGTATAATTATGGTCGTAGGGGAGCAAGGCATCAGAGACCTCAGCTACTCCAGGGCCAGCATATTGAGGGCAGCGCCCATCTCCTCTCCCTCGCTGCTTTACCTTCTCTAACCCTTAAGAGGCAGGTACCCATTTACAGCTGGGTGAACTGGGGGGGGGGGGGGGGGGGGGGGGGGGGGGGGGGGGGGGGGACTGTACTGAAGCAAGCCAAGGCGCACAAACGGTCACCCATCCAACTGGTAACCACGCTCGATGCTGCTTAACCTTGACTGGGGGAAAGCGAGGGCTCTGACCTCTGAGCTATCCCGTCCCCAAAACATTGTACAAAAAGAAAAAAATTATAACTTATCCCATAACACTGATTTCTTGGTTGGAACAACTTGGTCAATTATATTGCTCTCTTTCATTCCCCGAGCAACGAAGGACGTGGCAGGATGGTTAAGAAGTTCATCTGCCAGCAAGTAAACCGCGAGTTTCTGGGTTCGATTCCCAGCCTCGCCCTCCCCCCCCCCCCCCCTTTAGTTTAACGCAAAAACCGAACTGAATCATGAATGACAAAAGTCCTTCGGATGAGACTATGAACCGAGGGTCCCGTGTGCGAACGCACGCAGAACATCTTGCGCCCACGTGAAAAAACCCGTTCCGCCTTTCGGAAGAGTAGGCCATTGTGTGCTGGTAGGAACAGATGACACGCACAAAAAACCCAACGGAAAAGCATGCACACGCCAGGTGTCGTGTTTAGACGACACAACGTTTGAAGTCGGAATACATCTACCTAAATGGTGGTGGTGGTGGTGGTGGTGGTGATAGAAAGGGGGGAGGGGGGGGGATGGTCGCGTACCCAAAAATCTCTTCCCCCCCAAAAAAAACACCACCACAAACCACCCCCCAAAAAAACCCAACACACCTCTAACAGAATTGAATGATTTTGTTTCTGATTCATTTGACCAAAGGAACCCACGTAGCCTGTCACTATCAGCAGAAAACGCGTCAACAGCCTGCTTGATTAAATAGCTCGGCCAGTCAGTCAATCAACAACCCCGAAGTCGAAATACAGCTACCTAAGTTAATGATGGACTAAAATCAGTCGAATATATATATGCAAAATCTGAACATCGGTGAACCTCTCGGAACTCTGTACCCGAGAAACGAAAATAAAAGAAGAAAAAATTATGTTTGAAGGTGTCCCCATAACCTATGTGGTCGTAGGGGAGCCAGGCGTCAGAGATCTCACTTATCTAGGGGCCAGCATAATGAGGGCGGCGCCCATCTCCTCTCCCTCGCTGCTTTACCTTCCCTGACCCTAAAGAGGGCAGGTACCCATTTACAGCTGGGTGAACTAGGGGACTGTACTGAAGCCAAGGTGCGCAAAAGGTCACCCATCCAAGTGGTAACCACGCTCGATGCTGCTTAACTTTGGCTGGGGGAAAGAGAGTGCTCTGACCACTGAGCTATCCCGTCCCGATACTTAGTGCACCTTTTGGATCGCTGAAAATAAAAAAAAGGTCTTTGTACCACCCAGCATGTTCGTGATGTCGTGGGTTCTTTTACGTGCGACGAGTGTAGACCTCTTTTGTGAGATTGTCCTTTATTTTGGGTGGGGGAGGGAGAGTTGGAGTAAAGCCCTTAAGGAAAATAGGTAATATATAAAGGGTTGGGGTGGGTGTATTTTAGTATACTATGATGATGATGATGATAAAGGGATTGACTGATAAAATGATAAAACCATTGGAGCAAAGCTATGAATACATATAATGATATATAGCCTGAATTTTACAGTATGCATATAAGATACCATGAGATGGTGATGCAGAGAATAAGGTGAGGGCTTGATAACAGCAATAATGATAATAATGATAATATAATAATATAATTGTAATGATATACTATAATACCATAATTGGAATAATACAGCGATAGTAATAATAATGCCATTAGACGCAAAGGTATGAACACAAAGGCTAAATTGTACAATGTGCACGTGAGGTAGCATGAGGTGGTGATGCAGAGAATAAGTTGAGGGCTGGATAAAAAAAATGATAAGCATTATCCTTGTTTGTCAATGTAAACAAAAACGTACAGGAAAAACAAACAACGCCCCCCCCCCCCCCAAAAAAAGAAAGAAAAAACAACAAAAACCAAACCTAAAACCCAAGCCTTAGCCGACCAACTTGCAAACTACCGCTAACTAATACTTTTTGTTTACCTCCCATGAACATTTCTTGAGAAATAGTCTCCCTTTGTGACCACTGACAATATCCTTTTCAATATTGACTGACTACATGGGAGAAAAGAAGAGAGAAGGGCGAGAACTTGGAAGGGGGTTATTTTTTATTTATGAATTTATTATTTTATTTTATTGTATGTAAATCTATTTATTTATTTATTTTGACATTACTTTCTGTTATGTGATTTTTAGCCTACTTCTGTCCATGTCGTTTTGTGTGAATAATTGGCAGAATTGTAACGATGAGACACAATAACTATACCTTGGTTTCTCCATGGAAATGTGTCCAAAATCTATGACGGATTAGCTGCATATGTGTGTGTGTGTGTGTGTGTGTTGTGTGTGTCTTGCACGTTTTCGTTCGTTTGTTTAATGTCGTTTTTTTTATTTAGTTGTTGTCTTTTTTCCCCTTCTACTGAGCCTCAGCAATGATGAGAAATGTGAAAGAGTCTATTGAGAAATTACTTCCCTTTATTGCTTCTTAGGAAGGTTATCTCCCATTACAGAGTGATGGAAGTTTCTGAGCTCGTGATTGGTTGGATTGAACACGTTTATTTACAAAAGAGAAAGAAAACACGCCCCCATCCCCCCACCGTAACATTATACATGATTATCAAGAGCAATACATAACCACAGCTTTTTCAGTTTTTGCGTGCTCCAAAACTAAGGCTTGTTGAAAGTTGTCGAAAACATGAAAAGGGCAGAAAAAAATATTATCTAGCCCTGTTTGAAATTTGAGTTTTAAAGACAACGGAACTGCTTAGAGATTCAATAGTATTCATGAACACACACGTTCCTCTCACACACACGCATGCACGAACTCACGTACGCACGTAACATCTTGCGCTCACGTTAAAACCCGTTCCGCATTTCGTAAGAGTAGGCCATTGTGTACCGGTGGGGAAAGGATGACAAAACTGCATACACACGGGAACTGGATGTGAAAAAGCACATGAGTGCTTATTTCCATCATCCTCGAAATAAAAGAATAAAATAGAAACAGATAACACACACACAAACGCGCGCGCGCGCGCACGCGCGCGCGCGCACACACACACACACACATACACACACACATACACAAACACACACACACTACACATACACACACACACACATACACATACACACACACACAGTGGATAGGAGCACAGACTCAAAGTGAAAACAAGTCTGGAAGGACAAACAAACAAACCAACCAAACAAACCAAGCAGATCAGTTTCATTTCAGATCAGACATAGACCAGCCCGGAAAGCTACTAATTCACTGAACATTCATTTATTTATTACATTTTCATATGAAACTAGATTTCTACATGCTGTAAATTTGTGAAAGCCTCCGCCCCCCCTGCCCGCCTCCCCAAACAACAAAAAAGTGCGCTTTTAAAAGGAGGAAAAAAGTTAGTATTTGTGCTCGAGCTCGGTGTAAGAATGTCCCCCCACCCCACCCCCCACCTAGTCAACAATTTGTTTTCTAATTTGAATGCTTTAAATCTCAATGCTGAATAGCGCAATTTTAACGAGCTCCCTCCCCACCCCACCCCTCCCCAAACATACCCACAATCGGCAATCGACCAAGCCTTGAGGTGATGTTGTTGTTTTAAATTCCAATTACTAAATTAGTGATGTGTTTCTTGAATTTAAGAAAAGGATTACACTACAGCAGAAAATAGATGAATCCAGAGGAAGTTTCTACTTTTGTTATTAAAAAAAAGTTAATATATGATTCTCTCTTGTTTTGTATTGTAAATGTTGTTATTACAAAATGAATGCATGTAAGATATTTGAAAAATACAGAAAAGAAAAAGATGAAGAAAAGAAAAAAACAAACAACCACAACAGACATCTAAACGTACGAAAACAACAGCAACAACTAAAATAACAAACCAAAATAAACAGCAAATAAATAAATACATAAAATAACAAGGTAATTAATTTCTTTTCATCGAACTCTTTTTTCTTAGTAGCCTAATTGTTGAGGCTGTACTAAAAGCCCAGCGGAGAGTAGTAGACGATAATTATAAGCATTTATAACTTGCGTAACATACTTCTAGAAAATGCATCTTTAAAAAATTATTTATTATTATTTTTTTATATAGAGACATTGCAGATAACTCTCTGTACTATGAAAAGCATGTTACATACTAGTTAGCAAAGGCAAACCAATTAATGAATTTGTGATTACCTCCCATTAAAAAAAGCGTATTTTTGGAAAGATATTACTGCTCTTGCTACTGGTTAAAAAAATTCTTTTTTTAAATTAGTTTTTTGTTTGTTTAATTTTTTTTGTGCCCTTTTGCAAAACATTTTTTCGCAAAATAATTTTAAAGTAAATTACGTGAATACGTATACAAAAGAAATATATACATATAAACTATACAAGCAACAGAACCAACCATCTTCACCCAATTGGGAACACGCCTGTGGATTATGTCCCATTAATTTAATTATCCCCCTTTGTTGAGCAGCCGGTATTGTTTGATCAGGAAAGTATGGAAAGCAAGTTTCAGTTGCAGCTCTTGTTTCACGGGCTAAGACATAAATTTCAAGAAAGCAATCGTTATTTTGTCTACCACAGGTAGACAGACACACTGAAAGACAGATATATATTATATGCATACAGGTAAATCTCACACAAAAAACTGAATCACAGTTAAAGCATAGACTGATTTTTGTTTCCAGATCTGCCTAAAGTAGCAATGCAAGTAATCAATGATAGAACATTATTCAAACAACAATAAATATCCATGATAACAGCAGCAACAACAGTGATACTGAAAATTATGATAATAATCATAATAATAATAAAATCGTCATCTTAATCTTAGTCATTATGTTTCTGGAATATCTTCTGTGCTGGTACTGCTACTGATAACATAAAAGCAAATGACAATTTGCACACAACAAAACAAACAAAAGTCAAACTGTGGATGTCTCTCACACCACCACACACAGAGTACACACACACACACACACACACACACACACATTGAGCAACATTACACCAAATCGGATTTTAATAATTTGATATGGTGAATCCTTCTTTCAGTTTCCTAGTCCAATTCTTTTGCATTACTTTAACTCTCTTCTCCTCTCTCTCTCTCTCTCTCTCTTCATATTATTTATAAATTTCTTATTGAAAAAACCCACCAACATATATTAAAAAAAACACCACCCACACTCACAACTACTGAACTAGTAAACACGAAGTTTATAATAATTATAGTGTTCATCATTTCCAACCTAACACTAAGAGCTCATCCCTGCACTCTTCATCCCTTTGTCTTGTCACTCTTTCTTTTCTCTTTTTTTTCACGTCTATTTTGTATGACCACCCAGGCACCCCTCCCCCTCCCCACCTCCCTCTCCTATTGTCCCTTTGTTGCCTCTTTCCCTATTGTCCTTGTTCTAAATCCCCTTCAGTGAGCTCATCAAATCTCTCTCAATCTCTCTCTGTCTCCCTCTCTTTGTCTCTGTCTGTCTCAGTCTCTCTATCTGTCTGTCTCTCTATCTCTGTGTCTCTCTGTCTGTCTCTTGGTGTCTGTCTCTCTGTCTCTATTTATTTTTTATTTTATTCATTTCATTTTATTCTTTTCTATCGAGTATAATGGAGTGAGCACTTATGTGCTTTTTTTTTACATTCAGTCCCCGTGTGTATGCAGTTTTGTAAATTTTGTCATCTGTTCCCACCGACACACAATGGCCTACTCTTACGAAAAGCTGTCTGTCTCTGTCTGTCTCTCTGTCTCTGTCTGTCTGTCTCTCATGTTAAGGGTGACAACGATATTTTGAGCTTCTTGGAGGGCAGTATTCAAACTTTGATGTGATTTTGATATTATATTTATGATAATTATGGGATTCATCATTGCTATCACCCCTTTCATATGGGAATGTGGTCTAAAATCTCCAACCCCACCCACCCCCCTCCAACCTCTTTCTGTCTTCTGTCCCTTCTTCTTCTCTCTCTTATTAGTATATATAGTATGTCTTCTCTGGTCCTCCGTCTCTCTCATTGCAATTTCATTGCTTTTTGACATTTCTTTGTTTGTTGCTTCATTGGTTTATTCCTATATTTCGTTTCACTTTGTGCTCATGAGGGCCTGGTGTAAAGAAGCCTCTGGCTTTTCAATTACCCTCATTCAAATATTCGAGTTCGATTTTTTTTTTTCTCTCTCTCTAATATATATATATATATATATAATTATTATATATATATATAATATTACATTACATTACACACTACACCACATACATTACATATCATACATACTCATACATACTCCATACATACTACACATACTGTGCATGTGATAAAACGAATCCACGTAATTTTTCTGTCTGTCTGTCTGTCTACGTCTGTCTGTCTGTCTGTCTGTCTCTCTGTCTGTCTGTCTGTCTGTCTGCTCTCCTCTCTCTCTCTCTCTCTCTCTCTCTCTCTCTCTCCTCTCTCTCTTTCTCAAGCCAACATTCTAACGAACGCATGGCTCTAAAAGACCTAACAGGAGCTTGCCGAAAACCGCTCATATAACGGCAAAGAGCGCCAGGAAAACAAAACAACGTTAAGCCCTCAAACGCACCACAGCTTTGAAAGGAAATAATTCCAGGAACACTTTCTTCTTCGTCGTCTTCGACGAACCCTTAGACAAGCAACTACAGTTGTCTGTGTCACATGAGCGAAAATGCGTTACGCTGCCGTTAAGCGCCTGACAAATCAGGCCCAGCGCATCCGACTTCGGCGCGGGAGAGACATTTTTTAGAAATGCTTTCACAATTGATGGTTAATATCTTTCAACTAATTCATTGGTGTAATTAATTTGTGATACCCCTCCCCCCCTTTTTTTTCCTCCCCTATTGTCCTTGTTCTAATCCCCTTCTGGTGAAAAGACGCGGTGAGCTTAAAGCTCTCTCCAGAGAAGGTTGAAGGAAAAGGAAGGGGGGTGGGGGGTGGGTGGGGGTGTTGTAAAACGAAAGGGAGAAGCCATGTACAGTAAGTCATTTGTGGTATACATACATGAGCTGGACCATTACAATGAGTGTAAATGTTATTATAATATTATTCTGTTTTATTCCCGCATTTGGAATGCCGCTACCTTCAAGTTCATGGTGGGCACCACCACCACCACCACCCCCCCAAAAAAAAAAGAAAAAAAGAAAAAGAAAAAACCCAAACCCCCAACCCCCCAACCCAACCCAAACCAAAACAACAACACCACGACCAAAAAAGCCACCCCCAAAGGGTCACATAATTATAGGATGTACAAAATCTCACCATTGGTGAACCTCGGAGCTCTAGCTGAGGAATTGAAGAAAACAAATCGTTGTTTTCCCAGTAGTCGGAAATGGTTGAAGGAAAACAAAATAAACACAAACAAAATTCTGTAGGTATCCCCCTCCCTCTCCCCCCTCTCTCTCTCCTTTCTCTTTCTCTCTCTCTCTCTCTCTCTCTCCTCTCTCTCTCTCTCTCTCTCTCTCTCTCTCTCTCTCTCTCTCTCTCAGCTGTTCACATTTATTAGTTAAATAGCTTTTGGATAAATGATCTTTTTTCATGCTTGATTGATTTATCGGTGTTGCTGGTTTCTTGGGTTTTTTGGTTTGTTGGTTGGTTTTTGTTTTGTTTGTTTGTGTGTTGTGTGTGTGTGTGTTGTGTGTGTGTGTGTGTGTGTGTGTGTTGGGGGGGGGGGGGGTCGTGTCTGTCACAGTGTAGCTCAGTGGTTACCCAACACACGTTATTATTATTTGTTATAGGCACGTCTGCCAGTGGAAAAGTACAGTAATAATAATGATAGCTGCCAGCTTGTGTGTGTGTAGTCACTCTCAGTACAGACTTTGTTAATGTTACAACTGAGCTTATTGGAGAAAGCTTCAAAAATGAACATGATGAAATACATAACTTTATATATAATATATTATATATATTATATATATATATATATATATATATATATATATATATATATATATATATTATACGCACGCACATACATAAACAATCTATCTATCTATCTATCTATCTATCTATCTATCTATCTATCTATCTATCTATCTATCTATCTATCTATATCTTCAGCTTCAAAGGCAATATTCAAATTGTGATGTGATTTTGATATTATAATTATTATGGGATACATCTTCTTTGGGGAAAGGGAAAAAACTGATTTTATTTTTTTATCTATTTTATCTTTCATGTTATTCTTTTATATCGAGGATAATGGAATAAAAACCCATGTGGGGTTTTTTACATTCAGTCCCCGTGTGTATGCGGTTTTGTAAATTCTATCATTTGTTCCCACAGGCACACAATGGTCTACTCTTACGAAAAGCGGAACAGGATTTAACGTGCGTTCGCACATGGGGGCCTCAGTTTATAGTCTTCATCCGAAGGAGAGAGAGGGAGAGAGAGAGAAAGAGAGAGAGAGAGAGAGAGAGAGAGAAGAGAGAGAGAGAGAGAGAGAGAGCCAGAGAGAAGAGAGAGAGGAGAGAGAGAGAGAGAGAGAGAGAGAGAGAGAGAGAGCCAGAGGAGAGAGAGAGAGAGATTGACTTGTCACCCAGTCAGATGGGCTACACACGTGAGCAAGCACTGCTTTAATTGCCTGACTGGGTGTGGCTAGGAGTGGGATAGGGATGGGTTGGGGGTTGAGGAGGGGGAGGGGGGGGGGTGTGGAGGGGGAAAGCAGTGTAAAAAGGGGTTGGGGAGGGAGAGGCGACATGTAATGTTCATTTGTAACAACAATAATTATTATAGTCGACAAGACCAGAGATCAACAATAGTAGTGTTTGTGATTCTATCAATTAAATCGGTTTAACTCCCCTGGGACTAGTGAATACAATCTCATAAACGAAAAGTGACTCTATTACCAGTTCCTTTGATTGTCAATCTCCTCCCACCCCCCCCCCCCCCCCACCTCCCCCTCGTTTACCCCCCTCCTCTCCCCCAGTCATGTTAAAGATGAAAGTTGGCTTCTAAATCAAGTCATTCCACCCCCCACCCCCACCCCACCCCCTCTTTCCTTAAAGTTAGACACTTTCATTATAATGAAGCACTTTTTTATCAGTGGTCAGAGCACTCCTTCCCCCCCCAGCTAGGGTTAAGCAGCATCGAGCATGGTTTCCACTTGGATGGGTGACCGTTTGCGCGCCTTGGCTTCAGTACAGTTCCCCCCAGTTCACCCAGCTGTAAATGGGTACCTGCCCTCTTTAGGGTCAGGGAAGGTAAAGCAGCGAGGGAGAGGAGATGGGCGCCGCCCTCATATGCTGGCCCCTTGAGAAGTGAGGTCTCTGACGCTTCCTTCCCTAAGATCACATAGGTTATGGGACACCTTTTACCTTTCAGTCGGAATGTGGCTACCTAGGTGGTAAAAAGAAAATCACACCATTGGTGAAGTCTTGGAGCTCTGGCTTAGGAACGAAAGAAAAGTCCAGTGACAATTCAAGGTGAACAGAACAAATGATGTATTTGTTATTTCCTTGTGTTGTGATGTATTTGTTATTTCCTTGTGTTGTGACGTATTTGTTATTTCCTTGTGTTGTGATGTATTTGTTATTTCCTTGTGTTGTGATGTATTTGTTATTTCCTTTTTATGTATTTGTTATTCTGTGTGTGACGTATTTGTTATTTCCTTGTGTTGTGACGTATTGTTATTTCCTTGTGTTGTGACGTATTTGTTATTTCCTTGTGTTGTGAGTATTTGTTATTTCCTTGTGTTGTGACGTATTTGTTATTTCCTTGTGTTGTAGTATGTTATTCTGTGTTGTGATGTATTTGTTATTTCCTTGTGTTGTGACGTATTTGTTATTTCCTTGTGTTGTGATGTATTTGTTATTTCCTTGTGTTGTGATGTATTTGTTATTTCCTTGTGTTGTCATTATATTAATAAAGAACTCTTGGCATTTTCTGGTAATCGTTTTAATTTGAATTGTTTTCATGTTTTGAATATTGATTGAAGACTGTAATGAAACACATTGACGATTTGCAATATTATTGTTACGAACACACATCATGTCATGTAATGAAAAAGCCAGTGTACCTACAACACCCATCCCCCCCCCCCCCCCAACCAAACACAACACACCAAAACCCAAAACCACCCCACAACAACAACAAGCAAAATACAACGAAACAAACCCCCTCCCCCCAAAAAAAGAAACCCAACAAAAAAGGTGTAAATAATAATAATAATAATAATAATAAATAAATGGAATTGATATAGCGCTCCATCTTGCAGAGACAAATCAAAGCGCTTGCACTCACTCATTCTTACATTCATACAACCATAACATGAATAGAACTTCCAACAAGTCGAAATGTGAAACGCACGCGCGCGCGCCGCACCACAGCACGCACGCACGCACGCACTCCACACAACCAAACACCACCACACCCACACACACACACACACACACACACACACACAAACAGGTCATAATGGCGATAGAATCTTGGCTGTTGAAGGCAGGGAAAAGCTATGAGATGAAGCAGGAGAGGAAATTCTTAGGTTTGAAATAAATAAATAAATACGTCTTGAGACTGGATTTGAAAGTGTCACCTGACCTTCCCCCCCCCCCCCCCCCCACCCTCGCCCCCCATCCCCCCAGAAAGACAACAAACAACAATATCTCTCCGACCTACGCTGAATGGGGCTGTGCAGGGCCCGACTTGTCAGGGGCTTAATGCCTAACGTTGGCTCAGATGACAGACAACAATAGTGGCTGTCTGGGCGTTGGACGACTGACTACATAGAAGGAAGGTGTGCCCGTCATCATGATAAAATATAAGTTGTAATACAATGAGGGAGGAGGGGTGGGTGGAGGTGGTGGTGGGGGGGATGGTGGTGGAAGAAAATGGTAGTTATTATCAGAAGGGAGCACTTTTTGGTACAGTACAGTTCGGGTATTATTGACGTATACCCATATTAATTTATTTATTGTGGACATTTATTTATTTGTTTATTTATTCATTTTTCTTTTATATCGAGGATAACGGAATAAGCACTTATGTGCTTTTTTTTTTACATCCAGTCCCCGTGTGTTTGCGGTTTTGTAAATTCTGTCATCTGTTCCCACCGGCACACAATGGCCTACTCTTTCGAAAAGCGGAACAGGATTTAACGTGTGGGAAAGATGTTCTGCGTGCGTTCGCACACGGGGCCTCGGTTTATAGTCTCATCCGAAGGACATTTAATTATGCTTGGCCTGTTCTTGTTTTTGGTTTAAACCAAACTGATTAGTTCAGAAACAACATGGCGCTAATAACATAAAATGAGTATGTACAACAAGCAATTTATTTATTTATTCTTTTATACCGAGGTTATGGTTATGGCAATACTTATTCGAGTACTCTAACATGGTTGCATGCGCAAGATTGGGCTGCAGCTGAACAAATTTGCATCAAATAGATGACCAATAAGAAAAGATAACTGTAACTGTGTAAAGATTGTGAAGATATCAGAAAAGAAACGAGGGATAAACAACGATAACAAAGGGGCAGATGTTTCACGGCAATGCAAGGCAAGGTTCTTTCTTTCCTTCTTTCTGTCTGTCTGTCTGTCTGTCTGTCTGTCTTTCTCTCTTTCTTACTAGTACCCACCTACACACTTGGTATTGCTGTTAGTTATGTTGAAGGAATATTAAGATTTTTTTTAAAAACTCAACAATGTGGCATTCAAGGAGATAGAGGAGATCTAGATAATAATAATAATAATAATAATAATAAAATTAATAAATATGGAATTTATGTAGCGCTGAATCTTGTAAAAAGCAAACAAATCGAAGCGCTTGCACTCGATTCATTTACACGCAAGCAACTCTCCTTAAACATAATGAACAATAGATTTCAAATCCATGTGCGCGCACGCACGCACGTACGCGCGCGCGCACACACACGCACGCACGCACACACACACACACACACACACACACACATTTATATATATATATATATATATATATATACACACACAAGCCTTTTCCCCTCCACCGTTAAGGTAGCCACATTCCGACTTCAGGGATAAATATTCGGTTTTAAAGCCAACAAAAATGGAATAATAATAATAAGAATAATGATAAAATATAATAATGATATCAATATAGATAATATCGATTGTCATTATTTGTTAGTATGCTCATCTATTCTTTTTATTCGGATTGCGACTGAAAAGAAAGCAGGAGGGGTGGGGGTGGGGGGTAGGTGGAGAGAAAGAAAGAAAGAAAAGATAGACACACCACACTACACCACACACACACACACAACACACACACAGACACAGACACACACACGCACACACCACACACAACACACAACACACACCACACACACAACAACACACAACACACCACACACACACACACCACACCACACCACACTACACCACACACACACACACACACACACACACACACACACACACACACACACACACACACACACACACATACAGACACACACACACACACACACCACACTACACTACACCACACACACACACACACCACACACACACACACACACACACACACACACACACACACACACACACACAACACACACACACACACACAATATCACTTTAAGTGAACAGACGTAAAATTGAAGACACACACACACAAACAGACACAACAGAGAGGGAGACAGACAGACACACACACACACACACACGCAAACAGACAAACAGACACCACACACACACACAGAAAGAAACCGACCCAGGCGGACACACAAAAGAAATTTCCATAACAACACAACACCCCCTTCCCCCTCCATCCCCCCTCCCCCTCCCCCCCTCCCCCCCGCCCACACACACAACACACACACACACACACACACACACACCACACACACACACACACACACACACACCACACACACACACACACACCACACACCACACACACACACACACACACACACACACACGCTTGTTGACACAAAACTACCTACACATTTCGCCCGACACAGACACAAACTGAAAGCAGTGTCACTGTCAACTACCGCCTCTCTTTTGACCCTCACACGGTACCATAGCAGTCCCAAGGGCTGTCATACTTTGATGATGATGATGATGATGATGATACTGATGATGATGATGATGATGATAATGATAATGATGATGATGATGATAATGATAATTTTTTTTCTGTTGTTGTGTAGAGTATAAATCATAGACAGACAAGACAGACAGACAGACAAGCAGACAAGAAACTGAGACACGTTAAATCCTGTTCCGCTTTTGGTAAGAGTAAGCCATTGTGTGTGCTGGTGGGAACAGCATGACAGAATTCACAAAACCGTATACACACGGGGACTAAGTGTAAAAAAAAAGCACCTAAGTGCTTATTCCATTATCCTCGAAAAAAAAGAATAACATAAATAAATAAATCAATAAAATTAAAAAACAGACAGACCAACCTGAATTAAAAGATGGCGTTAAAATTAATAATAATAATAATAATAACAATAACAATAACAATAATAATAATAATAATAATAATAATAATAATAATAATGTATGAAATTTATATAGTGCTGAATCTTGTAAAGCAACAAATCAAAGCGCTCAATTTTTTTAAATATCGAGGATAATGGAATAAGCACTCATGTGCTTTTTTTTTTACATCCAGTCCCCGTGTGTATGCGGTTTTGTAAATTTTGTCATCTGTTCCCACCGGCACACAATGGCCTACTCTTTCGAAAAGCGGAACAGGATTTAACGTGTGCGCAAGATGTTCTGCGTGTGCGTTCGCACACAGGGCGTCGGTTTATAGTCTCATCCGAAGGACTTTGAGGTCCAATGAGGTAGCCAAGTTCTTGTCTTGGTGAAGGGGGTGGGGTGATGGGGGGTGGGGGGTAGATTTAAGGGTCAAGATGGGTTGAAAACTTGTTGGAAGGGAGGGGGGGGGAGGGTAGACCTAGTATTTTCCCTAGTTAATATTAGATTTAGTGCAGGCAGCTTTCTCTTCTGTATCTTCTGTATCTTCTGTATCTTCTTCTTCTTCGCGCGCGCGCGCGCGCGCGCGTGTGTGTGTGTGTGTGTGTGTGTGTGTGTGTGTTTATTTATTATTTATTTATTTATTTATTCTTTTATATCGAGGAGAATGGAATAGCACTCATGTGCTTTTTTACATTCAGTCCCCGTGTGTATGCGGTTTTGTAAATGACATCTGTTTCCACCGGCACACAATGGCCTACTCTTCCGAAGAGCGGAACAGGATTTAACGTGTGAGCAAGATGTTCTGCATGCGTTCGAACATGCGTTCTGTATGTGTGTGTGTTTTATTTTATTATTTCATTCTTTTATGTCGAGGATAATGGAATAAGCATTTATGTGCTTTTTTACAATTAGTCCCCGTGTTTATGCGGTTTTGTAAATTCTGTCATCTGTTACCACCGGCACACAATGGCCTACTCTTCCGAAAAGCGGAACAAGATTTAACGTGTGCGCAAGATGTTCTGTGTGCTTTCGCACACGGGGTCTCGGTTTATAGTCTCATCTGAAGGACTTTTGGGGAGAGTGGAATCTGCACTGATGTTAACTCCAGGGGCAAAAAAATCCCCTTGAACGGGAATCGAGCCCGGGTCGTCAGGTTGCCAGCGCAATGTTCTAACCACTAGGCTATCCCGTCCCGTTCGCGCGCGCGCGCGTGTGTGTGTGTGTGAGTGTGTGTGTGTGAGTGTGTGTGTGTGTGTGTGTGTATGAGTGTGTGTGTGAGTGTGTGTGTGTTGTTTGTGAGTGTGTGTGTGAGTGTGTGTGTGTGTGTGTGTGTATGTGTTGTTTTTGTGTGTGTGTGAGTGTGTGTGTGTGTGTGTGTGTGTGTGTGCGTGTGTGTGTGTGCGTGTGTGTGTGTGTGTGTGTGTGTGTGTGTGTGTGAGTGTGTGTGTGTGTATGTGCGTATATGTGTGTGTGTGTGTGCACGTTGTGTGTGTGTGTGTGTGTGTGTGTGTTATTGTCTGTTTTCCCTGGGTGTTCTTAGTTAGGGTCATTGTGACCTCCAGCTTTCCGGGGTGGAATTTGAATATCGGTTTTCAGGAAAGCAAAGAGTTGAAACTTTCAGAATCGCCTTGAGAACTTTGTGCCAGAGAGCTGCCCACGTTTATGAAGACTGTGAATTATTGTGCCTGCACTCTTGCAAATGCGTGTATGTATGTATACATGTGAGCGCTTTGATTTGTTGCTTTACAAGATTCAGCGCTATATGAATTCCATACATTATTATTATTATTATTATTACTGCCGTGAGTTTCTTTTGGTTTTGTTTTGGAAAAGGTATGTTTATCATTTTATTGTTATTTTTATTTTATTTTTTAGAAATTTATTCTTTTATATCGAGGATAATGGAATGAGCACTTATGTGCTTTTTTACGTCCAGTCCCCGTGTGTATGCGGTTTTGTGAATTCTGTCACCTGTTCCCACCGGCACACAATGGCCTACTCTTACGAAAAGCCGAACAGGATTTATCATCAAGAGACCAGTACTAAACACTTATCACCTCATCTTATCAGTATTCCTTCCGTCCTTCTTTTGACCCCCCCCCCCCCCCAACCCCCCCACCGGGGCTTTATGACTTTAATCGATTATCTGCATGGTGAAGCCAACCTCGATAGTGACAATGATAAAACAACAACAACAACAACAAACGATAAATAAACAACCCCCTCCAAAAACAACAAAAAACCCATCCCTCATCCCTACCCCCAAAAAAAACAACACAACAACAACAACAAAAAACCAAACCAACAACACCCCCCTAAAAAAAAAAACCGCAACCAACCCACCCCAAAACACGAAATAAACATTCTTCTCCATAAACGACCCCCAAAAAACAACAACAACAAACAAACAAAACAAAGCAAAACAACAAACCAATAAAACAAAAAACTACCCCCCAAAAAAAAAACCCCAAACAAACAAACAAACAAACAAACAAACAAACAAACCCAACCAAAAACAAAAACAACCAAAACAATCCACACAAACCAACCCCCATCCCCTCATTTCCCCCCCCCTCCCCCCCCCCCCCCCCCACACACACACACACACAAGCCAAACGTAAACAAAACCCAACAAGCCTAAAACCCAACAAAACCCAACCCAACAATGAGCTTAGCAAACCTTAACTGCTATCATCAAGAACTATCAATCACGCCACCCACCACCCCCCCCCCCCCCCCACTCCCACCACCCGCACCCTCCTCCCTTTCTCCCCATACCTCCCCCCCCCCACAGTAGTTGGTGGCGGAGTCCCAAAATACAGGGAAAGTAATCCCACTGTTGTACTGTAAGCCCCCCTCCCCACTCCAATGCACACTGGACACTTTTAGCGTAGTTAGCCAGCAAGTGGGCGGAACGTAGAGCATGGAAATCGATGATCAGCTGTGGCCCACTGAAATGGCATCTGCTATTCGTTGCGCGTTGCACTTGTCATGCACGTGCGACGCATACGTTTCCGGGTTTTGCCGCATGCGGCAAAGAGAGGGGAAGGTGCAGCAGCAGCAGCAGCAACAGCAGCAGCAGCAGCAGAAGCAGCAGAACAGCTGTGGCACGGAAACTGGCTTTTTGTTGTTGTTGGGATAGAAAGAGAATCCTTTTCGTGGATGACGTTTTGCCTGCTTGCCTGCTGTTCGATGTAAACAAGTGTGTGACTATATGATAATGACTACTGTCGATTGGAATGGTTATGATGTTGTTGTTGCTGCTGTTGCTGCTGCTGCAACCATTATTGACCACCACTACTAGTGTTGCTGCTGCTGCTACAACTACTGCTGTTACACAGTGTTAGTCCTGTTGTTGCTGCTGCAACCACTACTACCACTACTGTTACTGATGCTTGTTGCTTCTGCTTCTGTTTCTATTACTACTACTACTACTACTACTACTACTACTGCTGCTGCTGCTGCTGCTGCTGCTACTACTACTACTTCTACCTACTACTACTACTACTACTACTGCTGCTGCTGCTGCTGCTGCTGCTGCTACTACTACTACTACTACTACCTACTACTACTACTACTTCTACTACTACTACTACTACTACTACTGCTGCTGCTGCTGCTGCTGCTGCTACTACTACTACTACTACTACTACTACTACTACTACTACTAACTACTACTACTACTACTACTACTACTACTACTACTACCACCACCACCACCACTACCACCACTACTACTACTACTACTACTACTACTACTACAGCGTACCTAGCACGAGTTTGTTGGGCAGTTTTCTTATAAAATAGATCTATACGATTCCACTCGGAAAGGCCGTATGATTTCTGTTGATGTGTGCACTCTGCCTGCCTGCCTGCCTGTCTGTCTGTATATCTATCTAATCTACCTACCAATCTATATCAACCTACCTACCTACCTACCTACTTATGTAGCTATCTCGCTATCTAGCTACCTGTCTGTCTGTCTGTCTGTCTGTTCGTCTATCCATCCATCCGTCCGTCTGTCAGTGTGTCTGTCTATTTTTCTTTAATTTAACGTCTGTTCACTCAAGGTGATATTAGACCAAAGATAAAGTGTTACAATATATAGAGAACGTGTGTGTGCGTGAGTGTGTGTGTGTGCTTGTGTGCGTGTGTGCATGCGTGCATGCGTGCGTGCGCGTGTGTGTGTGTTTACTTATTAGTGTCTGTGCACGAGATAAAAGAAAAAAAAACAACAAAGAAATTATGCGAGGGACGGGGATGAGGGGGAGGGGGGCATTGAACAGCTTAAACTGCAGTAAGAACAATTACAAAAGTTTGCCAACAGGGCTTCTAACTATAAACAACTAACTATCTCCATCATAATCACATTATCGGCCAATAATTGTTCAAATGACATATTTGAAATCTTATCTACAACTGTACCAGAAAAATATGGTCAAAGTAGTTCACAATGAACTATCTGTCTGTCTATTTGTGTGTGTGCGTGAGAGAGACAGACAGACAGACAGACAGACAGACAGACAGACAGACAGACACACACACACACACACACACACACACACACCACACTGCACTAAGCTTGCACCTTAACAAGAACTTTTCTTGCAGTACAGCTGCACCCCAGTAATAAACGGGTACGGTTACGCTCTACCTGTTAAACGAAGGACGAAACCATGTACCCGTAACGCGAACGAAAAAGAAGGCTTACCCGTACCCCCCATTTACACCGGGTAGATCTCTTTTTAGCATCCTAAATGGCGCGAACCATGTTCTTTGTTGATAATGATAGCCAATGAAGCAAAGCCCATTTGTCATTTTTGTTATTGCTGTTGTACATGTACACACTAATGCAGTGTATATCCTGGTCAGTCACAGAAGCAGTTACAGAAGTTGCATTATCACTGTAATCAATAATAATAATAATAATAATAATAATAATGTATGGAATTTATATAGCGCTGAATCTTGTAAAGCAACAAATCAAAGCGCTCAGATTTAAAAAAAAATCAACACCTAAAGGACATCAGAAAGAAAGCACAGGAGAACGCGTGCGCGTGCGCGCGTGCGCACACGTACGCGCGCACGCACGCGAACGCGCGCACGCACACACACAGATAATACATAATTTTACACACACAAACGCACGCACACACACGCGCACACACATATACACACAAGAGGCGCACGCGCGCAAACTCACACACACACAGACACAGTCACACACAGACAGACACAGTCACACATACTCACAAGCGCGCGCACACACACACACACACACAAAGGCGCACGCGCACACACTCACACACACAGACAGACAGACACACACACATACTCACACGCGCGCGCGCACACACACGCACGCACACGCGCACACACACACACACTTGGGATGAATGCATATTATTATGATATCGTTTCTTCTGACGTCGTCTGAACATGGATGGGGATGAGAGAGAGTATGAGTTGGGGGTGGGGGGTGGGGGGGTGGAGGAGGGAAGGGAGATGTGGGGTGCGCTTCGATTTGCTTGATTTTACAAGATTCAGCGCTATATAAATTCCATATATTCTTCTTCTTCTTCTTCTTCTGTCATAGGAAGTTCAAATGTTTTTGAACTTTCCGTTATTTATCATTATCTATATCAGTATTTATCAATATGAATTTCTTATTTTGCGCTTGCAAGGTAAAGGTGTCCCATAACCTTTGTGGTCGTAGGGAACGAGGCGTCAGAGACTTCAACTTCTCTAGGGGCCAGTATATTGAGGGCGGCGCCCATCTCCTCTCCCTCGCTGCTTTACCTTCCCTGACCCTAAAGAGGGCAGGTACCCATTTACAGCTGGGTGAACTGGCGGAACTGTACTGAAGCCAAAGCGCGCAAACGGGTCACCCATCCAATTGGTAACCTCTCTCGACGCTGCTTAACATTGGCGCTCTGATCACTGAGCTATCCCGTCCCCACAGCAGTGTCTACAGAATATTTTTATTGTGCCTACTACATATCCCCCATCGATGTGTATCAACAATACTTATAAATTAACAAACTTGCTTTTATTTTCTGAAGAAGCAATTGTTTTTTCTTCTTCTTCTTCTCCTTCTCCTTCTCCTCCTCCTCCTCCTCCTTCTTCTTCTTCTTCTTCTTCTTCTTCTTCTTCTTCTTCTATATCAAGGAACGGACCAGGACATCACTGATGCCATTTTTTTTTTCGGTTTTTTTTTGTTTTCCATGCTGTGTGCAGCAGAAACCCAGTGGAGCCCGTGCCAGAAGTCCAGCGTGAGCGTCGGACAGTGGCGACTTGGCATGTCGGCGTCAGTGAACATGAACCCGGAGGATGTCTACCCCGGGTACGCCTCCAGCTATCCCCAATACATGCAGCAGCCGCAGCCACCCCCATCCCAGGTGGAGTACCCTTACACGCAGCCCTGTGAGGCTCCGGGCGAGGCCCTGTTGTACGGGCAGGGCAAAGCGTCCGGGTCGCAAAGCGCCATGGCCTACCCCACCCCGGGTAGCAGAGTCTCCCCCCAGGGCGCAGAACTGCTGGGGTACGGCCAGGCCAGGACCCCCCCTCAAGGGCAGGAGATGCTGGGCTACAGACAGGGAGCCCTTTCTCCACAGGCGGCGGAGGCCATGGGCTACACGCCCGTGGACGCGCTTCGGAGACGGAGGGCAAGGCGCACTACGGGCGGAGCGGAGGCTCCCCGCCTGTGGAGGGCCTGCAGCACTACAGGCCGCAGCCCGGAGAGTCTCCCGCCAAGCCAGAGCCGCTGGACGTCAAGCCCCAGCTGACAGACTCCTCCTCCGACACGGACCTCCCCGGCCTCTCCCTCCCTCCCCAAACCCCCACCACCCAGCCCACCACCCCCGCCACTAGCGGCAGCCACCACCCCCACCCCCACCACAACCCCCACCACCACCACAACCTCCTCCCGCTGCAAGGTCAGGACGTGACCCCCACCCCCAGTAACGGCGACAGTCAAGGTCTGAACGCGGCCCCCACCGTCACACCCTCCTCCTCCTCCTCCTCCTCGGCCAAGAACACGGACCCTAACCGGGTCAAGCGTCCCATGAACGCCTTCATGGTGTGGTCGCGGGGCCAGAGGCGGAAGATGGCCCTGGACAACCCCAAGATGCACAACTCGGAGATCTCCAAGCGGCTGGGCGCCCGCTGGAAGGAGCTGTCGGAGCTGGAGAAGCGGCCCTTCATCGACGAGGCCAAGCGCCTGCGCACGGAGCACATGAAGGAGCACCCGGACTACAAGTACCGGCCTCGCCGCAAGAGCGGCAAGCCGCTGCCCAAGAAGGAGAGGTTCGCGCTGCCGCCCTTGCCGCAGGGCCTGCGCGGGGACCCCTCGGGCCTGTACCCGGGCCACATGAACGGCGGGTACCCCATGAACGCCGGGTACGCCAGCATGATGGAGGCCAGCGGCGTCTACCAGCCCCACCTGGACTACAGCTACATGACGCAGATGCAGGGACAGATGGCGGCAGCAGCCGCGGCGGCCGCGGCCAACTCGTACCCGCACTACCCGGGCATGGCGCAGATGCAGGCAGGAGGAGGCCCTTACTCCATGCACGCGCACATGGCTGCCCCCCCCACCACCTCCTCCTGCTCCTCCTCCTCCACCCCGACCCCTCCACCCAGCAGGCTCCAGCATCAGGCGGCGGAAGGTCTGAAGCGGGGCTGTGGTCAGGGAGCGACGATGACCACCACCCCGCCAGGCTTGATGGGCAGCAGCAGCGGGGGGCCTGGCCACGACCTCACGCACATGGTCAACATGTTCATGCACTGTGAGAGCAGCGGCGAGGTGGTGGGGCAGGGGGGTGGGGGGGCGGGGCGGCCCCCCCTTAGACCAGCAGCGCATGCACGCGCACTATGCCGCAGCGGCCCTGCACGGTCTCCCCTCGGAAGGCCAGTTACCTCTCTCCCACCTGTGACGTCACATCCTTGATCGCGCGCTTCCGTCGGTGACGTCATCCTGATCGCTGCTTCCGCCGTCGGTGACGTCATCCTGATCGCGCGCTTCCCCGCCGTCTGTGACGTCATCCTGATGCGCTTCCGCCGTCTGTGACGTCACCCTGATGCGCTTCCGTCTGTGACGTCAGTCAGCTAGGGGGGTACTTCACGGGTGACGCATCGTTACCTGTGAGGAGTGGTGATTTTTGTTTTGTTGGTGTTGGTTGTTTGTTTTTTTTGGTTGTTTTTTTTGGGGGGGGTTGTTTTTTTTGTTTTTGGTTGGTTTTTTTTTTTTTTTTTTTTGGAAAGCCCATGCCCAATTTTTGTCAGGGGAAAAAAACCACCACGTTGATTACGAACTAACTAGCCAACCTTTCAAAAAAAACAAAAAACGACAAAAAACAAAAAGTCTTCCTTTCAGTTTAGGCTTGTGTACGGTGCTCCAGTGTTGTTTGGAACAAAAAACAAACCAAACATACGAGATGATCTCTTCATTTTGTGTGGGAAACGGTGACGTGTTGTGAACGCTGCAAGAGTGTGTGTGTGAAAACAGCAGAACTAGAGATCTCTTGCATGCATGTGAGTGGCCGTATCTTGTGAAGCTGTTTTCAAGCTTTGTGAGGTGTGTGTGTGTGTGTGTGTGTGTGTGTGTGTGTGTGTGTGTGTGTGTGTGCGCGCGTGCGTGCGTGTGTGTGTGTGTATGTGTGTGTGTGTGTGTGTGTGTGTCTGTCTGTCTGTCTACAGACCGCTTGCTATAGAATCCCACCCGCAACATAAGAATGCTGAACGAAAAGATGCTAAGAACCACCTCCTACCCAGTGTGTGTGTGTGTGTGTGTGTGTGTGTGTGTGTGTGTGTTTGTGTGTGTGTGGAGTGTGTGTGTTGTGTGTGTGTGTTTTGTGTGTGTGATTGTGGTGTGTTTGTGTGTGAGAGATTGTGTGTGTGATTGTGTGTGTGTTGTGTGTGTGTGTGTGTGTGTGTGTGATTATTTGTGTTGTATGTGTGTTTGCGTGATGTGTGTTGTGTGTGATTGTGTGTGTGTTTGTGTGTGAGATTGTGTGTGTTTGTGTGGTGTGTGTGATTGTGTGGTGTGTGTTTGTGTGTGTGTGTTGTGTGTGTGTTGTGTGTTTGTGATTGTGTGTATATATGTGTGTTCAAGTGCTGACCCTACAGCCTTTGTGTGTGAGATTGTGTGTGTTTGTGTGGTGTGTGTGATTGTGTGGTGTGTGTTTGTGTGTTGTGTGTTGTGTGTGTGTTGTGTGTTTGTGATTGTGTGTATATATGTGTGTGTTTAAGTGCTGACCCTACAGCCTTTGTGTGTGTGTTTGTGTGTGTGTGCAAGTGCTGACCCTCATACTTTGTGTGTGTATTATTTTGTGTGTGAGATTGTGTGTGTGTGTGGTGTGTGTGTTGTGTGTGTGTGTTTTGTGTTTTGTGTGTGTGTGGTTGTGTTGTGTGTGTGTCTGTGTGTGTGTCTGTGTGTGTGTGATTGTGTGTCTGATTGTGTGTATGTTGTGTGTTATGTGTGTGTCTGTGTGTGTATGTTTGTGTGTCTATGTGTGTGTGTGATTGTTTGTGTGGTGTGTTTGTGTATGTGTGTGTGAGATTGTGTGTGTGGTGTGTGTGTGTTTGTGTGTGTGTGTTTATGTGTGTGTGTTTATGTGTGTGTGTGGTGTGTGTGTGTGTATGTTGTGTGTGGAGTTGTGTGTGTGTGATTGTGTGTATATATGTGTGTGTTAAAGTGCTGACCCTACAGCCTTTGTGTGTGTGTTGTGTGTGTGTTCAAGTGCTGACCCTACAGCCTTTGTGTGTGTGTGTGTGTGTGTGTGTGTGTGTTCAAGTGCTGACCCTACAGCCTTTGTGTGTGTGTGTGTGTTTGTGTGTGTGTGTGTGTTCAAGTGCTGACCCTACAGCCTTTGTGTGTGTGTGTGTGTGTTGTGTGTCTGTGTATGTTGTGTGTCTAGTGTGTGTTATTGTTTGTTGTGGTGTCTATGTGTGTGTGTTTGTGTGTGTCTATGTTGTTGTGTGTCATTTTGTGTGTTGTTGTATGTGTGTCTTGTGTGTGTATGTTGTGTGTCTTGTGTGTGTATGTTGTGTGGTGTCTATGTGTGTGTTGTTTGTGTGTTAGTGTGTGTTTTGTGTGTGTGTGTCTATGTGTGTGTTGTGTGTGTCCCCATGTGTGTGTTATGTTGTGGGGTGTGTGTGTGTATGTGTTTGTGATGTGTATGTTGTGTGTGTGTGTGTGTGTGTGTGTGTGTGTATGTTGTGTGTGTATGTTGTGTGTGTATGTTGTGTGTGTCTGTTGTGTGTATGTTGTGTGTTTATGTGTGTGTATGTTGTGTGTCTATGTGTGTGTATGTTGTGTGTCTGTGTGTGTGTGTTGTGTGTTGTTGTTGTTGTGTCTGTGTGTGTATGTTTGTGTTGTGTATGTTGTGGGTCTTGTGTGTGTGTATGTTGTGGGTCTTGTGTGTGTGCGCTCAAGTGCTGAACCCCAGCCCTTGCTTTTTGACATGTGAGGAAGTGAAGTAAGTGGGTTGGTTTATTTTTCCTGACAGAAAGTAGTTCTAATGAGAAAAGATGCCAACATCAGAAGTGTGAGATCAAAACGTATAGCATCTCTACCCTAAAAAGTAACCAGAATTCTCCTTTTGTGATTAAAAAAAAAATGTATGCCCCTACCCCTCCTCCTCCCTCTCCTCCCCCCCACCTCGTTTTTTTTTTTTTAAGGGGTCTACTCATAACTTCCTTTTTTTTGTTTTAAAAAAGCAGTAACATGCAAATGATTGGATATGTGATAGAAAAAAAATTGTATAGCGCCTTATAGTTTTGAGTTGCTTTTTTGTGTGTTATTGTTTGACATTTTTGTTGTTGTTAATTTTGGTTAGTAGTTATTGTTTTTGTATTTTTTTTAAGAAAAAAATATTATTGGTTGATTTTTTGTTTTGTTTTTAGTTGTTTTTCTTTTTATTTTACAAGCGATACTTTCCTTTAGAATCGAGCAAGTGCGATTAGGGATGTCTACTTTAAAAAAAGAAGAAGAAGAAGCATTTTACACAATTGTTAATGTCATAGCATTTTTATTTGTATAAAGTAAATGCAGGCTTTTAATCTCACGCATGGTACAACAAAATCTCAATTTCAAGTCACTTTCATTGCAAGTGACACTTTAAAAAAAATCATGCAAGTGAAGGTAGTGATATACATGTATATATACCCTTTATAAAACAATTCATTTCGCATAAAAAAAAGTAGGTCATAACCTTTCTTTATAATGTAAATGCAGGTTTTAATCTGACACAGGACAAAAATCTCTTACAGATTCCAGTACCTCACCCAAGGTCAGGTTGAAGGAATATCTTTTTTTTTTTTAAACAACAGCATTTTAAAACATTAGAGGTCTTAATGTCGATATTTGATCTCTAATAAAATTACCACCACCACCAACATCCACCACCACCACCACCACCACCATCAACACCACCACCACCACCACCACCCATCCATCATCATCACCACAACCACCACCACCGTCACCACCACTATCACCACCACCACCACCACCGCCTACATCCCCCCCCCCCTCCATAACAGCAACAAAAGCAAATCTCGGTTATGGAAAAGGAAAGTGGAGACTAACAAGTCAAAGTCAATTTGAGACCAAGGCTATAGGACTGATATAGTCAACACTGAGGATTTTTTAAAAAACAATAAATATTTCCTTTTCCATGGCTATGACTGATGGTGATTTAAGTTGTGTGTGTGTTTTTTTAAAACCATTGTTTGTCCCAAAATTGTTTTTTTGACTTGTAGGTAGGTAGACTTTAATGAGGGTTGATTATTTTCATCTCTTTCTGTTATAAATACGATATTAAAAAAAAGCACATGCACGCACGCCCGCGCGCGCACGCACACACACATAAAGGACACACGCACCTAAAACACACACAGATATATATATATATATATATATAACCCTTTTGTATCTGTCTACATGCAGTCTGTCTTGTCTCTATGCCTCGTCTATCTTGTCTCTATGCCTCGTCTATCTGTCTATGTCTCATTGTCTGTCCGCCTGTCTGTCTGTCTGTCTGTCTGTCTCAAGTCTCTGACTGTACAGATTTCCATGTTTTTTTGTGTATACATGTATATCATACTCGTTATTGGAAAAAAAAAGAGATTGGAAAGAAAGAGAGGAAGAAGGTAGAGGGAAGAAAAGGAAGGAGAGGTGGGGGTGGGAGTGGGTGTTTCTGAAACTATGGAAGAAAGTTTAACGGTCCCTTACAAACAAACTTCTTTTGAGGACGCCAAAGAAAACAACAAAACAAAACGGTGGAGAATTGTCTGAACTCGCTCTTAGCTCTCCGGTCTATGGCTTATTATCCCTTTAAAAAAATACATAAAAAGCCCCACTACTCTGAGGATGCGATACAAAATACAAAAAAAATCCCGAAGACGGTATACATCTACCTTAATGGTGGGCAAAACAAACCAAAAATAAACCGGTCACTACGCAACAAATCTCGGGATTGTCATTTTCCAGAGCTTTAACAAAGGAACAAGGTCCCCCTCCCCTCCGCCCCTCCACCCCGCCCCCCCAAAAAAAAAAGAAAAAGAAAAGAAAAACCCAACTAAAAAACCCCAACCCCCACACAACACACACACACACACACACACACACACACACACACACACACACACACACACACACACACACACACACACCACACACACAACCACACACACCACACACACACACACACACACACCACACAACCACCACCCCCCCCCTCCCCCCCCCCCCCTCCCTTATGTACCTCAAATTCGTAGGGAAAAAGACTAGCTTTACTTTGCCTTTCTTGCAAAGTTATTCATGAATTAAGAAATTTCTCTTTTAGTAGTTGAATGTGCAGATCTGTCCAGATCTTTCTTGCAAGATTATTCATAAATTAAGGATTTTCTCATGAAGATGCAGATCTTTCTAGATCTTTCTTTCAAGGTTATCCATGAATTAAGGATTTTCTCAAGATGCAGATCTGTCTAGATCTATGCTTTTTCTTGCAAGATTATCCATGAATTAAGGATTTTCTTTTTAGCAGTTTAAGATGCATATCTGTCTAGATCTCTGAGTGGTGGTCTGGGCCCTGGTCTTTCAGATGAGACGATAAACCGAAGTCCTGTGTGTTACACATAATTATTTAGCGCACGTAAAAGAATCCATGGCAACAAGAGAGTTGTCCCAGCAAAATTCTTAGAAAAAAGCCACTCTAATAGGGAAACAAATACAGTTGCAGACAAAAAAAAAAAGGTGGCGCTGTTCTTGTGGCGACGCGCTCTCCCCGGGGAGAGCAGCCCGAGTTTCACGCAGAGAAATCTCGTGACTTAAAGTGGTATAAAAAAACCCCACCCCACCATCAAAAGAAAAAAAAAGAAAACAAACAAATAAAGACAATGATAAAGAAAAAAAGATTTTCCCTCGAAGTCATTTTAGTGGCAAGAGTGTACTTTTTTTTTTTTAACCATGTCGGGAAACTTGTTTTGCTTATCCCCCTCCCCCCCCCTCCCCCCCCCCAAACCAAAACAAAACCAACCAACCCCCTCCCCCCAAACCAAACCATATAAACAAAGGAAAAAAAAAAGATTAAAAAAAACCCCTTGGAGTGGGGCAGTTTTTGTTAGTTTTTTTTGGGGGGTGGGGGCTTGTTTTTAAAAAGTTTTATACACTTCAGAGATGTGACGTCATTCCCCAACATGTTATATAGACTCTTGTATCCTAATTCCAGTTTATTATTATTTTGGTTATCATTTTGGTTTTGTCTTTGTTGTTGTTGTTATTATTATTATTAATCCTATTATTAATATTATTATAATTACATTTCTTTTTAATGATGATGATGATGATGATGTAATTTTTCAGTTTTGTGCAAGAAGACTAAGAATGTGTGCATGGGAATACGTATTAAACCTATGCAGTCTAAAATGAATGTGTGTGTGTGTGTGTGTGTTTGAACTGCCATCCCTAAAAGCCTCAAGAGCAAAGTGGGAGCCAAACAGTGTAAATATGCCAATCAATACCCTTTGTTTAAAAAAACCAAACCCACCCACCCCCACCCCAAAAACCCAACCCAGAGAAATGAAAGACGTTGCACAAAATTGTGCTAGTGTTGATATTGGAAACGAATTTTCTTACTTTTTTCATTTGTCCAATGAAACTCGTGAAGAAAAGATTGTTTCCAAAATATAACATCAAACATCCGAGCGCCTTGAAGTATGAGAAAACTATTTTCTTCAACAAATAAGAAGACTCCACTGGATTGTTGTTAACATATAACTAAATACTATTGGACATAAAAATGTACAAGAACAAAACAGTGAAATGTAAATGAGAAACTTTGTTCCATGGCGCTGTGTTAAAAAACCCAACTGTGCTGAATGGTGTATGGAAACAAAAATGTTCAGTCATGATTGTCGTTTTAATGTTATGTAATAAAACAAAAATCCACCATATTCCTAATGAGGTGATAATGTATGATATTGAAAAAAAAAAAAGAAATCTGGAAAGGGGTATACCAATGAAAAAACTTCAAAACTTACAACAACAACGACAACAAAAATGTAAAAAGCCCACACGTGGAGCAAGACCCAAGGCCCTCACCTTAGTAGCAAACAGTGCTTACCACACTCTTAGGTGTGTCTATAAATAGTCTACGCTGCTACTGCTGCGCTGCCATGCTTGCAAAGGGAGGGAACCAATGTGACATGACCATAATAATAGGACGTATGAGAAAGGAAAAAAAAAGGACAGGGAAAGGACAAGTCTTATTGTGAAAAACAAAGATGGTAGTAAAACCATAAAACAGCTCCCTCTTATTGAAAAAACCCAACTGTTCAAGATCATTGTGTGTGTTTGTGTGTGTGTTGTGTGTGTTGTGTGTGTGTGTGTGTGTGTGTGTGTGTCTGTGTCTGTGTGTGTGTTTGTGAAGAGGATGCTGGTTGGATTCAGGTCTGTGACTGTATTTTCCTCTCTTGCCTTTAAAAAAAAAGAGAAGAATGTTAAGCCTTTCTCCATCTTCATCCCCTATGAAAACAATCGGGGGTGGGGTGAGATAGGTTAAACCGGAAAGATGACGAGATGTGGTGGGGAGGGGGTGAGAGAGTTAGGTGTGGGGGAGGGGGGTTAAGAAGAGAATGGGGGAGTAGACTGTAGATGTTGAACACTTCTCCCTCTGCTTGGTCTGTGTCTAGTTTTTTCACTGGTTTCTTGCGAGTTTTCCTTGTTAATGTTTTGGTATGTTTTTGTTTTTTGGTTGTATTATTTTGTCTGTATTAGGTGTTTTGATTTGAGTTCTTTTTGTGTGTGTGGTGTGTGTGTTGGTTTTTTTAATTTTGTTTTCTTCGCTTGAGTTTATCTTTTGTCCTTTGGCCTTTTTTTCTTTCTGCCATCTTGATTAATGGATGTATGTGTGTTTATGCATTTTGTTATTGTTGCCACACAGTGCTGAACACGATAACTCGGATTTCTGTAGCATGTGTGCACAACAAGTTGACAGGACAACAACAAAAATCCCACAAACAAACAAAAACCACACCGCAACACCCCCCACGCCACCCCCAAAACCAAACAAACAAAAACAAAAATTGCAGCTGTCAGTAGATTCTTGTCAACTGAAAATGTTGGTTCTGTGGTGTTTTTGCTCTTTCAAATCTGTTTGTCAATATTATCATGGATGTATGAGTGGTTTTGTTTTTTATCAAGTGTTTCTTCAAAACCAGTGTAAAGTGGTCGGCACGATTATCTTCAGTAGTGTACGTGCATATATGTAGCTCTGTGTGTAGTGTGAGAAAATAAAACATCAATCCGTGAGAGCATGCTTTTGTTTTGAATTTCTTTTTGCTTTTGGTCAATTTCTTTTAAAGAAATGGTAGCTTTTTAAAAACCGCCTAAAGAGCTGCTGCATATTGACTTGACATAATAAATAATAATGTATGGAATTTATATAGCGCTGAATCTTGTAAAGCAACAAATCAAAGCGCTCAAATGACTTTTTTTTAATATCGAGGATAATGGAAGAAGCACTCATGTGCTTTTTTTCTACATTCAGTCCCCGTGTGTATGCGGTTTTGTAAATTTTGTCATCTGTTCCCACCGGCACACAATGGCCTACTCTTTCGAAAAGCGGAACAGGATTTAACGTGTGCGCAAGATGTTCTGCATGCGTTCGCACACGGGGCCTCGGTTTATAGTCTCATCCGAAGGACTTTGACATTCAGTTCGATTTTTGGGGGGTCAAACTGGGAAGAAAGGGCGAGGCTTACTCACGGTTTACTTGTTGGAAGGCAAACGTCTTAACTATCCTGCCACCTTCCTTCCTTGACATATAGTATAGTCAGTCTGAATGAAGCAGAGTGAGAATTTTGTAAGCTTCTGCAGATCTGCTGGTCTGGGTTTGAGTCCCGTTTGAGACATTCGTACAAGAAGATTTGTTTTCCCCCTGGAGTCAACATCAGTACCTACTCTTCAACTTAGCTCCCATGTGTGAACGCGGGCAGAACATCTTGAGCACACGTTAAGACCTGCTTCGCCTTTCGGAAGAGTAGGCCGTTTTTGGTTGGTGGCAACAGATGAGAGAATTATCATAAAACTACAGTACATGTGCGGACTGGATGTAAAAAAAAAAAAAAGCACGCGAGTTGTTATTCCATTAACCTGATTTCGAAATAGAAAAGAAACAAAAAGATTAAAGTAATGTAATTGGCTTATCGGCATGTAATCGTAATTGGCGTATTGGCATGTATGTGGGGCGATAAGCGACGCGTGGTGTGCGCATGCCGCCACGTCATCGTGGCAAGAGGGAGGAATAATGTGTAGCCCCCCCCCCCCAGGAACCCCCCCAAAAAAATTCCCCCCGTCCAAAAGAAAAGAAAAGAAAACAAACCTCCAAAAAATAAACAGGCCAGCCCTCTTTGACATTGCCAAGCCTCATGCAGACGTTAGATTAACGTCATAAATAAAAAGGATTACTATCATTTATCATTATCATCATCATTATTATTGTTATTAATATTAATATTAGTATCGTTGTTATTACTTATCTAGCATTTCTTCATCATCATTTCTTAAGCGCTTTGACTTCTTTCTGCTAGATACAGCGCAATATACGTTCCATGATTATGATCGTTTTTATTATTATTTTTATCATAACTTTTATCGTTATTATCTATTATTATTATTACTATCATCATTATCATTATAACAGTTTGCTTCATTATTATCTATAATTATTACTACTATCGTCATTATCATTATTACAGTTTGCTTTGAATGGAAATACTTTGACGGTGGTGGTTGTGGTTGGACTGTGATTTATTTTTCAACCAGGACATACTGAGAGTGGCTTTACTGGTGGAGTGGTCAGTGTGGGTGGAATGAGTGGACTGATTCTGTTGAGCAGGGTAGCCCTTGAACAAGCCCCCACCACTGGGTGAGTGGTAACAATGCAAGGTGTTCTGATTTAATAAAAGAACAAATGGAAGATATTGTATGAGTGATGATAAGTAACAGATGAAACCAGACCTACCTGGAGGTTGAAGTTTGATTCTTGTGGTTGTTGCAAACAAGTGATGGATGAGGGGACTCAGGTGAAATGTGAGGTCACTGGAGCGCCAGGATTTCTGTGAGGGATCCTCCAAGACTTTGTTTCCCCTCTAAGACTAAGTAGCCCTGATTTGGAGGGAAAGTAATGGAGCTACCAGCAAGCCAAGGGAGAGAATCTCAGTCCACTCAGCCATAACTTGCTCGCGGCAACCCCACTCACAGGTCAGCACTCAAGGCAGGCCTGGTTTCAGTTGTTGGTTGTTGCTAACAAGGGCTGAGCTGCCTCATGTGAGGTTTGAGTGACCAGGGACACCACGAACAAGTACATAACCAAAGTTTGAACATTTCAGTTGGGTAAAATAGTGCTGACCTCAATTCCTGTTACCTATTTGTATTAACCTTTTCCCTACAGGTAACTCGCTCTTGGGCAACCAACCTTCTACTAGCCCTTCCCTCCCTATCACCCACTACTGGGTTACCATGGCACACTAATGTGCACGTGTGCTGGGAAGGACAGGTTCTCTCCCTTAACGTAGGGATAGTGTTAAGAGGGTCTGGTCCATGCTCTCTTTTTCCTGTGCACTGGTTTGCAGTGAAACCTTTTGAGGATAGTGTCTTTAGACCAACCTGCAGCATTCAGTATGATTTTCAGTTGAAGATCCTTGCTGAAAGCTGCCGATGTACTCACTGCTCCCCCAGTGCTATGTGCTGAGAACACTGTCGGTCTCTACGACTCAAGCATGGATGTAACCCATCTGCTGAGAGCGTCTCTAGACACAGCATGTTTGAGGTTTTACAAAGGAAACTGAACACAAAGCTGTTGATTCTTTGAGTCTTCTCTGTCTGACACAAGTAATGCTTTATAATGGAACAAAAGGCAAAGTGGGTGAACATGATTTCCCATTTTTGTTTGTTTGAGTTAAGAACTATATTAAATTGGTCATGAATTTCCTTTCAAAGAAATGCCTTCCACTATCAAACAGCGTGTGGAGTGTCTCCTTTGCCCAGAAACTAGTTCAAAAAAGTGTTAGCGTTGTGGAAGTTGATACTTTCAGCTATAGGGTCTTCCAAGCCTGGCCGGTTTTCCAATATAATGAACACAACGCCCACATCCCAAGAATCAATACAATCTGATAGAGCAGGCTTCTTTTTGAAGATTCCCTTTAATAGTCTACATATCTTAGGCTGAGTACCCATATATATAGCAGTGTCCATATAAATTTTAATCGAATATATATTGATAGAACGTCTCTGACAGTGATGACAGTGCTGTAGTTCAGGCCTGTATTTGTTCAACTCTGCTAAAAAGTTTACAATTGCTGATTCTGAACATCGCTGAATGGACCGGGAAGAGTTTCTCCACAACCCAGGCACTTGCAAACAACTGCCACAAATGGAGCCAACTGGTGCAACGTTCATCACTGCAGCGCCCCTACGACCCAGAGGGGGTTATGGGAGCAGATGAGATGAGATAGATGATTCTGATGGCTGCAAAATCCCCCCTTTTTTGTCTGTTCCACCCACTGCTAAATCTAATGGTCATAGGCAGTCATATAATAATAATACATGGAATTTATATAGCGCTGAATCTTGTAAAAAACAACACAAATCGAAGCGCTTAATACTACTGGGTCACCAAGAAATCATCAGATCTGTAGCTTCTGCCGTGAAGGCCTCACCCAGGAATGTTTCCCTGAGCTCCTGCAGACAAGGAGATGTAACCTCTTTCTTGTTGCTGGTGGCTGAACTTTGCCTGGGCTGCTGCAGAAGGTCTTGCTGTTATTTCAGCAGTGCAGGGTTCCAAGCAGCAACCCTTTCATGACAGGACACCGGACCAGAGTGGGCAGTCTGGTGCCACACCTATCACCACGGCTTGATCTTGCTGCACCTTTTGGGGGACTCTGCCAAGGATGCTGAAAGGTGAAAAAGCAGGTGATGTTTCTGAGATCCATTTTGAGCAGAAATGCATCAACCGCCTTCGTTGCTGGGTCTTGTCTCTAAGCCACATGCCTATGTGTTTTAGAATTAGTTTTAGAAGCAAACAGATCATTGATGGAGAAATCCCCGGTGCGTTTCTTCTTTGAGAAACTCCCGGTTCTTTCAATACTGAACTAAAGGCCTGTGGATTTCATTTTCATTCTGCACCTGTGTTAGTTCTTTTAGCTTGAGAACCCCAAGCAGTGTTGTTGGAACGTGTGCTACATTTTCCACATGTTGTGAGCAGCACACCAGTCCAGTCCCAGAGCTGCTTTGTGAGGGTGCTACAGAAAGAGGAGTCTCTTGAACCTGCGCTGTTTCTGCATGCTACAGCTGCGGTATTGTCGCACGTCAGCTGAACATGTTAGGATTCAAGATCAAACCTACACAGGGAGCCCAACCCTGTGAAGCAGCCGTAAAACGTAGCTGGGCTTACTACTGACTGTGAGGGAAACTGCTGGAAGGGAAAACTGATAGAAACTTGGAAGTAGGAAGAGAAAACGAAAGCATTTAAACGCACACACACACACACACACACACACACAGCTTTCTGGCACACTAGGAAAAGGGCCTCTGGTGCATGAGTGATGACTCATCTTACAGGAAGTAGCTCAGCCAATGGCTTGTGAGCAACAATAGGTGGGAAAGGGAATAAATCAGAAGTAGTTGTGATTGTTTTTTTTGTTTATACATCCTAGTGGAGATTGTAAATCAAAAGTGGATGGATATTGGTTTTAGCTAATGCTTTTTCAAAAAGAAGGAAACGTATACTACATACAAATTGATGTCAACAGCAACATCAGCTAAATAGCTGATAGCATGAGTGGATGTTTATTTGAATAGGCGTTTCTTCTTTGTGAATAAACCACCTATTTAAACCAAGTGGGTGGATGCTCATTTAAACAGGCGTTTCTTCTTTGTGAATAAACCACCTATTTAAACCAAGTGGATGGATGCTCATTTAAACAGGCGTTTCTTCTTTGTGAATACTTAACACCTATTTAAACCAGGTGGATGGATGCTCATTTAAACAGGTGTTTCTTCTTAGTGAATACTTAACACCTATTTAAACCAGGTGGATGGATGCTCATTTAAACAGGCGTTTCTTCTTTGTGAATACTTAACACCTATTTAAACCAGGTGGATGGATGTTCATTTCAACAGGTGTTTTTTTTTCTTTGTGACTAAACATCTACCTAAAGCAAGTGGGTGGACGTTCATTGACAGTGATAAGTTTTGGAGATGACCTAAACAGTAGATAATGAATTAAAAGAGTGATAGCTAGATAGGGAGTTGTTGAGTAGCTATTGAATAATGACTTGTGGAAATTTGCTGAATAAATTAGAGAGGGGTTGACCCTCAAGCAAAATATAACAATGCTTTATATAAAAAAGGGGACAATAATTCAAGCCACTCTTTCATTCAAGTGACATACCCAAAGTTGGAATGCGGCTACCTTAATGGTAGGTGAAAACCGTCACATATGCAAAAGTCTCTCCATTGGTAAACCTTGTATGAGGAACAAAGAAAATGAAGTGACAAGCTCCACTCTTCTGGTGTTGGTGAGCTTCAGTTTTGTTTGCTTGTTTGTTTGGTTCAGTGTCTAGCAAAGCAATATAGTGGGATAAAAATGTGGATGAGTCGGTTGGTGTGGGTGGGTGTGGTTTGTATTTTTTCTTGTTGCTGTTGTTGAGATGTCAGGTCAGGGTAGAGGTTTAAACAAATATTGAAAATAATACATGTGTGGGTGGGTGAAGGTGCGGTTTGTATTTTCTTTCTTTTTGTTGTTGTTTGTTGCTGTTGTTGAGATGTCAGGTCAGGGTAGAGAATTAACAAATATTGAAAATAATATATGTGTGGGTGTGTTTTGTATTTTTTCTTTTCTTTTCTTCTTTTTGTTTTGGCTGTTGTAGAAATGTCAGGTCAGAGATTTTTTACCATCTCCCAAGTCAGCTCAGGTGCACAGACCTGCACTGCGTAATTTCTGCTCACATAATTATATGCAGGTATGCAGAAGATTTAGCATGCTTTATGAAAAGGGCTGTGTCAGGTGTTGATGCAGGGCACCAACAGGAAAAACGTCACTCCCTATGAAATTGGGTTTTCACAGGACACGAGGTCATTCAGGGTGTCATGTTTTTAATAATTGGGATTGTTCTTGTTTGTTTTTGCTTTGTGAAGTTTTTGGCAAAGAAATCTACATCAGTGGTTTGCCATTGCCTTCTGACACCAGTCCTCTGCTGTTAGTGTTACCCGGGTGGCACTAAATGGAGGTGGGAGTAAGACTTGGGGTATACAATGCCAAAGCAGTGTTGGTCCCCATTTATCAACTCAACTCAACTGTCCCCATCTCCGCTGTCGTTGGTAGGAGCTCCACGCAAAGACACCACTAGGATTCACCATCTCTCTCTGTCTCTGGTGAGTTCTATGATCTCCTGTAGCCCTCCTCCCAGACCACTGATCTCAGTGATGTTGGCAATGTAGGATGTTGGTGGTCTGCCTCTTTTCCTTCTGCCTTCAACTTACCTTAGAGAACTGTTGTCTTCAGACTTGTCTGTGTGTTTCTTTTTGCATGACCAACATAGTGTGTACTTATCAACTGCAGCCAACATTTGTCTTTGTACCGATAATTCACCAAGAATATTTTCATTTGTTCTTCTAACATTTGACTCTTAGAAGTTGCCTGTAGAACCACATTTCGGCTGGGTTTATTTTGTCTGTTTCCAGTGTTCGAAGTGTCCAGGCTTCTGACCCATACAGCAACACAGGCCAGATTAGTGTTTTGACAATGCTAATGTTGAGATAATTAGGTGTGCCTCTGTTTCTCCATAAGTTGTTGAACTGAATCCTCTTTGCTTAGGACCTATCTACTACCTGGTTATCAAATGCTAGGAGTGGTGGGCAGAAATGGTTGCACAGGGAAAACTCTGACCATCTGGTGAAACCTTGAAGCTGTAGCCCAGGACAGCAAAAACAAAGGCAGAAAACAGGCAGCGACAGACAGTGACTCGGATCACTTGCTTGTGTCCATGAAGATCAGGCTGAAGGGGGTCAAACAGAAACCAACACCTGGACCCTGATATTATCACTGAGAGTGAACAGACGTGAAATTGAAGACCTGGACTCTGCAGATATCATCTGGACAAGCTGCGTAATACTGACACTGAAAGTGTGTATAAAATTGAAACAATGCTTTGAAGTGCTTTTGAAAGAATGGAATGAAAATGAGGCACAATCATTAGAGATCTTCAAGAATGACATGAAGAAAGTGTACACAGAGGCTGTCCCAAAATAACCTGGAGAAAGAAGGAAAAGAATCAAGCAAAACCTGCCTAAGTCATAGAGTTCACCTATTTGCAAAAGAAAAGAGAAAAACCAGACATGAAAACAGAAAAGATGGCTACAGAGCAACTTAAAAAAAAAGAGATAAGAAAGAAATCAGAAAGAGACGAAAGTTTATGGTTCGGAAATGAATGCTCAGAAATAACAATGGCAAATGCTCACAGAAAGACGAGAGTTTTCCGGCATATCAAAAGAAGAAGAATAATAATAATAATAATAATAATAATAAAGAAAGTAGCCTGGGTAACCTGTCATTTCATAGAAAATGTCTAAATGAAACGTAGGGAATAACTCACTGAAATGAATCAAATAATAGACAGGTGCCATGAATGGAGAAAAGAACTATCTAACCACAATAGAAACCCACAGACAAATCTGATGACAACAGTTCTCCAAGGTAAGGTTGGAGGGCAGAAGGAAAAGAGGCAGACCACCAACATCCTACATTGACAACATCACTGAGATCAGTGGTCTGGGAGGAGGGCTACAGGAGATGGTAGAACTCGGCAGAGACAGAGAGAGATGGAGAACCCTGGTGGCATTGTGTGGAGCTCCTACCTTCGATAGTGGATAGTGGCGATGGAGGCAGTTGACATATTTTTGTTTGGTTGGTTGGTTGTTTTTAAATTTGTTTTTATATTATAGAGTAGCCTGTATTCAATGTTTTACGTGCAAAAAAGACCTAGTTGAGAAAAAACCCTGAAAATCTAAATTTTCAGGAATGTCTTGACAAGTTAAAAAAAAAACAACCCAGAAAATCATCTCCACTATGCAAATTAGCCAGTTTCTTTTTTTTTAATTTTAAACTGACTGATTACCATATCACACAAAATTTTATTATTCACTCCTCTTTTGTGAAACAACGAAGAAGAAGATGACGACTAAACCACAGAAACTGGTTACCCATATCTGTGATAATCCCTTCCATGCTTGTGCGCTGAGGGGCACGTATGCTAGTACACGTGTGTGTGTGTGTGTGTGTGTGTGTGTGTGTGTGTGTGTATGCCCCACATGCCTGTGTAAAAAGAGCTTTTGTGTGCTGTGTAGGGGGGTGAGAGGGTGAAGAAAGAGACCAGAGGTGGGGAGGAGAGTGTGTGTATGAAAGGTGATACCCAACATTTCACGGAGGCAGCGGCCTGTGACTTAAACTGGCCTAGAGTTACAGACAGCGAAAAGTGTGCAGCATACACATGCCAGTTTGCCAAAGCCTTGTTCTCAGTAGTCGAAGGTTCAGATCTTGTCTCGGGTATGGTGGATGAAAATCGTGGATTTTTTTAATATTTTGTCTGGTTTTGTTTTTGTTCTGTACTGGCCAAAATTTAAATTTTGCTCCGTGCCTCAGTCTGCCTCGAAGTATATTGTACTGAGGTTCGGGGTTTAATAAATAAATATGCACGTTAAAGATCCTGTATTTCTGTTAGCGTGCATTCCTTGGAGTTTTTGGAACAGTCAGTGAGTGAATAACGTGTGTGTGTGTGTGTGTGTGTGTGTGTGTGTGTGTGTGTGTGTGAGTGCCTGCCTGTGCTTGAAAAATGATTGTCCCAATGTCAGTCACTTTAAAAAAAAAAAGCATAATTATGCAGTTTGTCACATGTTATATTTGAATAACAAAATTTTGAATTTTTTAAAAAAAAAGAGTGAAAATGATTATTCGTTACTTTTAAATGCAATGGCAATTTCCAATTGTGTGTGTGTGTGTGAAAACGACAAACATAAACATTGCAAAATGATGTGGGGGGGGGGGGGGGGGGGCGGTGCGTTGTTTTGTTTTGTTTGTTTGTTTATTGACTAGGTATCAGTCTACACACAATGGTGTGTGTAAAAAAGCCAAGGAGCAAAAGCACCTTCCATGTAATGTGGTGGTTTTTTTTTCACGTGTTTGTGAGCATGCTTTTTCTTTTTAGCTGTTTACAGTTTGTTGATGATCATGATGATGATTACTGTTTTTCCCTGGATGATAATTATGATTACTTCTTTCCTGTTATTTCTTTCCGGGATGATTACGATGATGACCACTTTCCTGGTTTCGTCTGTTTTAAGTTGTGTGTTTTTCATTTTCAAATTTGTTTATTTGTCCTTTTTAAAAAATAATTTTTAGACTTGAAATGCTTGTGGCAATGTCAGTCACGTTTTAAAAAAAAAATCGGTATGCAGTTTGTCATATTTTTTATTTTTGAATAACAAATTTTTGAATTTTTTTTAAAGAGTTAAAATGATTATCTATAAATGCAAGGGCAGTTTCCAATAGTTTAAATAAGTGCCTTCATATCATAGTATTTTGACACGTGCCTTAGTTATTTTTAAATTGCTGTTTGTTGTTGTTTGTTGTTTCACAAAATCATGCGCCGAGTTTGTTTTTGTTTGTTTGTAATTTTTGCACATATTGTGAGGCTGACTTGATGATGATTTTTGTGTTGTTTCTTATTACCGATGCCCCTGATATAGGCCGTTAGCTAACTGGATGATCTCAGTAGTGGTGGTGCGGTGAGCTTGTTGGAGGTTGGAACGCTTTGTGAGGATGTCTGCAGTCAGACCACGGTAATTGACCATTACCGATGTAGCAAGTCGCCATACAATAAAAAAAATAAAATAAAAATAAAGCTTTGAAAGTTGGATTGTGTTTCAGACTTTTGTTGGAATCATTTTCATTGTCTCTGCCTGTCTGTCTGTCCGTCTCTCTGTCTGTGTGTGTGTCTGGTTGTCTGTCTGCCTGTCCTGTCTGTATGTTTGTCTATCTGTCTGTCTCTGTCTGTCTGCTTCTCTCTCTCTCTCTCTCTCTCTCTCTCTCTCTCTCTCTCTCTCTCCCTCCCTCCCTCTCTCTTTCTCTGTGTATTTATTTATTCTTTTATATCAAGGATAATGAAATAAGCACTCATGTGCTTTTATTCATCGAGTCCCCGTGCGTATGCGATTATGTAAATTTTGTCATCTGTTCCCACTGGCACACAATGGCCTACTCTTTCGAAAAGCGGAACAGGATTTCATATGTACGCAAGATGTTCTGCGTGTGTTCGCACACGGGGCCTCGGTTTATAGTCTCATCCGAAGGACTTTTGGGGAGAGTGGAGTCTGCACTGATGTTAACTCCAGGGGGAAAATATCCCCTTGAACGGGATTCGAACCCGGGTCGAATGTATATATGTATGTATGTGTGTGTGTGTGTGTGTGTGTGTGTGCACGCGCGCGCGCGCGCGAGTGTGTGTGTGTGTGTGTGTTCTGAGGAAGTGAAAATCAGAATTAAAAACGCCCAGAATTAAAAACGCCAGAATTAAAAACGCCAGAATTTAAAACGCCCAGAATTAAAAACGCCAAAACGCCCAGAATTAAAAACGCCAGAATTAAAAACGCCAGAATTAAAAACGCCAGAATTAAACACGCCCATAATTAAAAACGCCAAAACGCCCAGAATTAAAAACGCCAGAAATGAAAACGCCAGAATTAAAAACGCCCAGAATTAAAAACGCCCAGAATTGAAAACGCCCAGAATTAAAAAATGCCATGTTTTATAAGGGGAAGTCAAATTATGTCCTAGGCAAAAGACACCCGCCCCATAACCTATGTAATGTGCTGGTCGGGTAGACAACTCAGTATGGTGCCCCAGTGACTCCTTAAGGAGTTCAGTGTGAAGCCTACAGATCTATCCAAACATGAGATTGTCCAGGCTGGAATGAGGGATAGCCCAGATAGCCTAGTGGTTAGAGCGTTGCGCTCATGGTCTGACGGCCCGGGTTCGAGCCACCACCGAGTCGCCTGTTCGTTACAGCACCGCCTGCTCTCGGGGACTGGAGGTAAAAATACCGCTCAAAATTTACTTATTCATTACGTGTTGTCCTCAAAATAATAGAATGTAAAGTAAGCAAGCAAGGGCTCTCACACACACCAGCGCGCGCGCACGTACGCACGCACACACACGCACGCTCACGCACACACACTCTGGGACTGGATGTAAAAAAAAAGCACATGGGTGCTTATTCCATTATCCTCGAAATAAAAGAACAAAATTAATGAATAAACGTATAAATGAGTAAATGAATGAATGAACATATAAATAAATACATAAATAAGATAAAATACACTAGCATTACTGAGTAGACAGACGTAAAATCACATACACACACACACACACACACACACACACGCGCGCGCGCGCACACACACATGCACACGCACGCACACACATACACACACTAAATATTAGAGTAAATAGATGTAAACTCGAACACACATACACACACACTCACACACACACACACACACACACACGCGCGCGCACACACACATGCACACGCACGCACACACATACACACACTAAATATTAGAGTAAATAGATGTAAACTCGAACACACATACACACACACACACACACACACACACACACACACACACACACACACACACACACACACAACACACACACACACAGCGTTCCCCAGTTCACCCAGCTGTAAATGGGTACCTTGCCTCTTTAGGGTCAGGGACGGTAAAGCAGCGAGGGAGAGGAGATGGGCGCCGCCCTCAATATGCTGGCCCTAGAGAAGCTGAGGTCTCTGGTGCCTCGCCCACTACAACCTCATAGGGTATGGGAACACCTTGACCTTTACTCTTTTTTTAAACACCAAACATCCCCGAAGTCGAAGTATGGCCACTTCAATGGTGTGTACAAATGGTCACCTTTGCAAAAACCTTACCAGCGACCTCAAAGCTCTAGCAAAGAAACAAACAACAACCCCCCCACCCCCAAAAAACAACAACAAACAACCCCCCCAAAAAACAACACAACAAAACAAAACACAAAACACCAAACAAACCAAAAAACCTCCCCAAAAACCCCACCAACCAACCAAACAAAAACAAAAACAACAGCAACAACAACAACAAACACGTGTGCATGCGTTTTTAAAAAAGAAAAATTGTCACACCGTTCCTATCCACAGGAAATGACCTACTCTTCCGAAAGGTGGAACGGGTTTTAACGTGTGTGCAAGATGTTCTGCTTGCATTCGCATACAGGAACTCAGTTTACAGCCTCATCATTGGCATGACTTTCTGAGGATTTGGAGCATGCTGGTTCATGTGTTCAGAGGATTATTCGTGATTCTGACCGGTTCGTATCTCGTTCAAAGATCTTTCCTCGGAGTTAACGATCCAGTGACCACCCACTTCCACACTTAAAACTCCTTCGTTTAAAGAGGCCCGCTGTGCGAACGCAGACAAATGACAAACTTGCTCACACGTTATTAAAAAACCTGTGCTTTTCTTCGAAAGTAGAAATACTGATGCCGGGGAAACGATGATCAAAGTCTACAAACCTGCATTAAAACACGGTATGGTGTTAAACGCCATGAGTGCTTATTCCCATATCCTCGAAATAAGTAATAAAATACAAATAAAATGAAACTCCAGGAAAATTTTTTTCGAACTGGCTCGAACCCGTAGTCAGATTATATCACGCTCGAACACTAGGCTAACCCTCCTGTGCTTTGTATCGGACTGGATTGGGGCACGTGTCTGTTCTGTCCCCCCAGTTGGGTGTTTGAGTGATGTAATATATGTAATAATAATTCGTATGTGAATAATCAATAAGGCTAACAATGATATAATAATGATGGAATGATTAGCTGCGAATCGTTGTACAGCCAACAACTGAGTGCCTTTTTTTTATCAGAAATGGAATAAGCACTGCATGTGCTTGTTTTTGTACCCAGTCCGTGTGTGGTGTTTTGTAAATTTGTATTAATATCCCAGATATGGCAAATCAATTCTTGAATAAAAACATTAATTCAAATATTTATTATATATATGATTATGATATTATATATTATATATATAATATATATAAATCATCTGACGCTTTGATTTGATGCTTACAAATCCGCATACACACTGGGATTGGATGTTAAAAAAAAAGCACGTGAGTGTTTATTCCATTATCCTCGAAATAAAAGAATAAAATACAAATAAAATGAACTCCAGGAGGGGAAAAAAAAAATCACTTCGAACCCGCTCGAACCCGGGTCGTCAGATTCCTAGCTCAACGCTCTAACCACCAGGCTATCCCGCCCCCGACCTCCTTCCCCCCCCCCCCCCCCCACCCCCCCCCACGCCAACTTCCTTTCCTTGCCCACCCACCTTGTTTTCGCAAAGCTGCCATTTTATGCTTACTTGCCCCGCTTAGGCCCTGGATTCCCTTGGAACACAGGGCTGCAACAACCCCCCCCCCCCTCCCGAGCCCCAACTCACCTGGGACCTGGAAATGTACCAAACTCACTGCCCACGGTATGGGCTTGTTCCTACAATGCCATGGTGCTATTCCATGTGCTCCAATATGTGTGTGGATGGACCCACATTGCTCCCGGAGTGCATCAGGGTGCTCGCACCCGGGTCGCAGGAGCAGGCTCCAACGCCGAACCATAGCCCACTCCTGTGTGTGTGTGATCGTGGACTGGATTGGGGGCAGTGTCTGGTTCTGTCCCACAGTTGGGTGTTGGAGTATGATGATAATAATAATAATATAATAATAAATAATATAATAATGATGGAATTATATAATATATAATAATATATAATAATATATATAATATATTATATATATATAAATTATATATATAGTCTCTGAATGCGTTGGTTAATCAGCCAACAAATTCTATAATTATTATTTTTTATAATTGGAGGATAATGGAATAAGCACTCATGTGCTTTTTTTTACATCCAGTCCCCGTGTGTATGCGGTTTTGTAAATTTTGTCATCTGTTCCCACCGGCACACAATGGCCTACTCTTTCGAAAAGCGAAACAGGATTTAACGTGTGCGCAAGATGTTCTGCATGCGTTCGCACACGGGGCCTCGGTTTATAGTCTCATCCGAAGGACTTTTACATTCAGTTCGATTTTTGTCAAACTGGGAAGAAAGGGCGAGGCTGGGAATCGAACCCAGAACCTCACGGTTTACTTTTTGCAGGCAAACGTCTTAACCATCCTGCTACCTTCCTTTCGATGACTTCCAGCCACCTGATACTGAGGCTGTTCCTGAGGCCTTTGTTGGTGACAGTCTGGAGTTTGCCGGTGTTGGTCTTTGTTACCCGCCAGTTTATGCTAATGTTATGAGAAAGGAAAATGTGTTGAAGATAGGCTGCACTTTGGAAGCATGGCATTTCCATAACAATAGAGCTTTTCAAAGCAGTGATATCTTCCTCTGCTGACAGGACGATAGATCGATCTATAATTAATATGTCGTGAAATATATCACCAATACATGCATGAGACTTGCTGTAAGCAAACAGGCGAATAAAAAAAATAAAGGACAGGACCAAACATCGATTGTAAACATTGGGTAATGGCTGAGGTGTGTTTACGCGCGTGCGCGTGCGCGTGCGCGTGCACGAACACAACACCAAAACACACACACAACACACACCACACACACACACACACACACACACACACACACACACACACACACACTACACATGTAAACGCTCGCGTACGTGCGCACGCGCGCGCACACACACACAAACACACACAGAGGCATTCACGTACGCACGTAAGCAAACACGCTCGCACACACATACACTCACACACACATACACACACACACACATACCACACACACTCACACACATACACACACACACATACACACACTACACGGTGCACAGTTCCACTTTATGCACCTTCTATATGGAAAAATGCCAACATGAATAGACACACTGAAGCTCCCAATGTAGAGAGTAAACAAAATTAATGTGAAAATTAAGCAGAATAAGATTTGTCACTATCTTTTAAATGGATATACAATTAATATGCAAGATGTGTCAAAATATTATTTGTCATACAGTTGTAAAATGGAACTAGTTATGCAAGACTGTCATATATTTGTCATAATTAGATTTCAGAAGTGGAAATGATTATGCAATAGGTGTCACAATTGTACGTTTGTCGATATATTTCTTAAAATGGAAATAATCGCACAAGACCTGTCATTTCTTTGTCATACAGGTCTAAAGTTCAGATAATTGTACACGACGTTCCATTAAGTTTGTCACATAATTGTGTAAATGTATGTGTGTTTGTGTCAAATTTTTTTATCAAACTTTTATTTTCAGATGAAACATTGAATAAGCAGTGCAGTTGCTTTTTTCAAGCCAATTTTTATTTAAAATTTTAAAATTTTATTTTATACCACTTTAAGTCACGAGATTTCTCTACGTGAAATTCGGGCTGCTCTCCCCGGGGAGAGCGCGTCGCCACAAGAGCAGCACCACCCTTTTCTCTCTTTTTTTGGGA
>CM054165.1:8560882-8565882 GCA_028751875.1 Rapana venosa
ATTACATATTTAGTATTATCCCTGAAACACCCCCACCCCACCCCACACCCCCACACACACGCTCAAACAAACACAAACAACACACACACACACACACACACACACACACACACACACACACACACACACACACACACACACACACTCACTCACCCACTCACCCACTCATATTCTCTCCCTCAACGACTGTATAGTTTTAAATTTCTTCTTGGTTTGTTTCTTGTTTTTATTGTGTGGATGTATGGGTATTAAATTTATTTTTATCATGACATATAATTTGAAACGAGTATAATCTAAAATGAGTGTTGATGGGATGGCATACTGTTTTGGGATTTATATATTGGATATTATCTCTGAAATACACACACACACACTCTCTGTCTCTCTGTCTCTGTCTCTCTCTCTCTCACCTTTTATCGTCCTGCTTATAGTCATAGTATATCCTGATGAAGGATTCATATTTTATATTTTCAATACTTTATTGGACTTGCCTCTGTACTTAAGTTTTAATGAGTGCCCTATTTCAATATCTTATAATTATGTATAACAAGTATGTGTACCATTTGACAATGTGTAGATGTTTATCTTTATGACTTATTAAGTTTGGTTGTGTTATTTTTTCTTGGCTTTGTTGTTGTTCTTGTTCTTGTTGTTGTTGTTTGTCTGTTTTTCTCTTTTTTATCATCTTTTGTTGGTTTGGTTTTTTCTTCTCTTTTGTTTGTTTGTTTGTTTTGGTTACGGTTTTTTGGGGGGTGGGGGTAGGGGTGGGGTATTTTTAGGATTTTCTTTTAATTGCTTGCTTTGGGGGGGGGGGGGGGGGGGGGGGGGGAGGGTTGTTGGGGGGGGGGAGGGTTGTTGGGGGGGAGCTGTTTTGAAAAGGGTTATTTCCCCTTGTTTTTATTGTGAGACTGTATAAGTATTGGGTTATTATTATTAAGATGTATCCCTAACGGGCGGGGACTGGATGTAAAAAAGCACATGTGTGCTTATTCATTATCCTCGAAATAAAAGAATTTGTCATTGTCATTGTCATTGTCATTGTCTCTCGCTCTGTCCCCTTCACCTGCATTCTAATCTTTTTTCGGTCTTGAACATTCAGTAACGTTGATGTTGTTTCCTTTTTAGTTGTTGTTGTTGTTGTTGCTGTTTTTGGTGTTGTTTTTGATTTTCTTTCTCTGCCTACTTCTTCTTTCTTTTTTTAAATTAAGTAAGGAGCGTATTATCCCACTTTACACACACAGATACAGACACACAGACACACAGACACCCACACCCACACTTGGCTTGATGAAAAAAAAGCAACTGCACTGCTTATTCTATATACCATTTGAAAATAAAAGTTAAACGTTGATAAAATGTTTCACACACACACACAGACACACACACACACACACACACACACACACACACACACACACACACACACACGCGCGCGCGCGCACGCATGCACTCACACACACATGCACCTACTTACAAACCCACCCACCCACACACACACGCACCTACTTACACCCCCCCCCCCCACACACACACATGCACCTACTTACACACCCACCCACACACACACACACACACATGCACCTAGTTGCACACCCACCCACACACCCACACCCACACACATGCACCTACTTACACACCCACCCACACCCACACACATGCACCTACTTACACACCCACCCACACACCCACACCCACACACATGCACCTACTTACACACCCACCCACACACACACACACATGCACCTACTTACACACCCACCCACACCCACACACATGCACCTACTTACACACCCACCCACACACACACACACATGCACCTACTTACACACCCACCCACACACATGCACCTACTTACACACCCACCAGCCACACACACACACATGCACCTACTTACACACCCACCCACACCCACACACATGCACCTACTTACACACCCACCCACACACACACACACATGCACCTACTTACACACCCACCCACACCCACACACATGCACCTACTTACACACCCACCCACACACACACACACATGCACCTACTTACACACCCACCCACACCCACACACATGCACCTACTTAAAACACCCACCCACACACCCACACCCACACACATGCACCTACTTACACACCCACCACACACACACACACACATGCACCTACTTACACACCCACCCACACCCACACACATGCACCTACTTACACACCCACCCACACACACACACACATGCACCTACTTACACACCCACCCACACACCCACACCCACACACATGCACCTACTTACACACCCACACACCCACACCCACACACATGCACCTACTTACACACCCACCCACACCCACACACATGCACCTACTTACACACCCACCCACACCCACACACATGCACCTACTTACACACCCACCTACTTACACCCCCCCCCCCCCCCCACACAGACACACACATGCACCTACTTACACAACCACCCACCCACCCATACGCACATACAAGAAGGAAACTGTCCAATGTGAGGGTGTTTAGATACTTCGTACTGTCAACAGGAAGACATTCATATTCTGTTCGTTTCCATAGCTGCGGACACTGCTCATGTTTTTACACGAGCTAAGAAACCAGAAATAAGACATGAACACATCAACATGAGACAAAAACTGCACACCTTGGACAAACAACAACAACAACAACAACAACAAAAGCACCACCCCAAGCCACACCCACCACCACCAACGTAAATTATGTACAAAAACAAAACACTTAAAACCAGAATCTAAAATAACTGGTACAGCACGGGGACATATTCAAAGAAAATTGTGAAACAAAGCTTTGCCAATGTGCTGGAGAGAGAGAGAGAGAGAGAGAGAGAGAGAGAGAGAGAGAGAGAGAGAGAGAGAGACAATGACAATGACAATGACAATGACACATTCTATTTCGAGGATAATGAATAAGCACACATGTGCTTTTTTACATCCAGTCCCCGCCCGTTAGGGATACATCTTAATAATAATAACCCAATACTTATACAGTCTCACAATAAAAACAAGGGAAATAACCTTTTCAAAACAGCTCCCCCTAACAATCCCCTCCCCCAAAGCAAGCAACTGAAAGAAAATCCTAACCCCCCCACCCCCCCCACCCCCCCCCCCGCACCCCCACCCCCCAAAAAGACCCTAACCAAAACAAACAAACAAACAAAAGAGAAAGAAAAACAAAACCAACAAAAGAAGATAAAAAAGAGAAAAACAGACAAACGACAACAACAAGAACAACAACAGAGCAACCCCCCCCCCCCCCAAAAAAAAAACCACAACCAAACTTAATAAGTCATAAAGATAAACATCTACACATTGTCAAATGGTACACATACTTGTTACACATTACTATAAGATATTGAAATAGGGCACTCATTAAAACTTAAGTATAGAGGCAAGTCCAATAAAGTATTGAAAATATAAAATATGAATCCTTCATCAGGATACACTATAACTATAAGCAAGACGATAAAAGGTGAGAGAGAGACAGAGACAGAGACAGAGAGACAGAGAGTGTGTGTGTGTAGTTCAGAGATAATATCCAATATATAATTCCCAAAACAGTATGCGATCCCATCAACACTCATTTTAGATTATACTTGTTTCAAATCATATGTCATGATAATGAAATGAATTTAATACCATACATTCACACAATAAAAATAAGAAACAAAACAAAGAAGAAATCTAAACCTATACAGTCATTGAGGGAGAGAATATGAGTGAGTGAGTGAGTGAGTGTGTGAGTGATGAGTATGTGTGTGTGTGTGTGTGTGTGTGTGTGTGTGAGTGTGTGTGGTGGGGGGGGGGGGGGGGGCGGGGGGTGTTTCAGGGATAATACTAAATATGTAATACTTACATAGCACACGATCAACACAAACACTTTTTAATTATACTCATACGAATTGAATGGAGAGAGAGAGAGAGAGAGAGAGAGAGAGAGAGAGAGAGAGAGAGAGTCTACAACCAATGTGTGATATGTTCCCGGAGTGCATTCCTATGGCTTCCAAATAACATCAGGCCCCTCACTAAAAAACCCAGCAGTAAGATGACATCAGGCCCCTCACTAAAAAACCCAGCAGTAAGATGACATCAGGGCCCCTCACCAAAACCCAGCAGTAAAATGACATCAGGGCCCCTCACCAAAACCCAGCAGTAATGAATAAACTAAGCAAATGACACATCACACAGCTGTCATGAACCTCAAGCCTAAGAGCACACTCAAGACGTTCGCTGGTTCTAAACAGTTGTACTGTAGCCTAACTGCATACACACGGGGACTGGATGTAAAAAATGCACACGAGCACGTATTCGAACATTATCCTCGACATAAAAGAATAAATAATATAAACGTAACCAAGCAAGCAACCGTGGCATGCGTCAGGAAGGGGCATAACTACAACAACCGGTAATGGAGATAGAAAGAGAGAGAGAGAGAGAGAGAGAGAGAGAGAGAGAGAGAGCTGAATATCAAATGTAAGAAAGAACAGCATGTCAAGAGATAAGAAAAAGAACCAGGGCTAATAGATGTCCTCAAAGTTCTTCTTTAAAAAAAAAACAGAACTGAAAAAACACAGTGTCCTTTTGGAAGAGGAGAGAGCGAACGCACCAAAATGGACAAAACAAGGTGCAGCAGCACAGAATGGCAGCCAAGACAGGGAATTAACTACAGAACCACATGACTTGATGGCATCCAGAAATAAAGACATTGGAGGGGGGGGGGGGGGGGGGCATGGTACACAGAGAGAGAGAGATATATATATTTAAAAAAAAATTATTATTTATTCTTTTATATCGAGGATAATGGAATAAGCACTTATGTGCTTTTTTACATCCAGTCCCCGTGTGTGTGCGGTTTTGTACATTTTGTCATCCGTTCCCACCGGCACACAGTGGCCTACTCTTACAAAAAGCGGAACAGGATTTTACGTGTGCGCAAGATGTTCTGCGTGCATTCGCACACGGGGGCCTCGGTTTA